>CM053791.1:226969451-227569451 GCA_028749045.1 Cupressus sempervirens
AAAAATTGGGTACCCATTTCTAAAATTAAGGTTCGGGCACTCGAGCCAAAATTCAAAAATCTAGTACTGAGATATTCAAAAGCAGATCAGGTGCCCGAGGCACTCAAATATTGGGCGCTCGATTACTTTTAAATATTAGGTACCCGATTTGGAAGACTTTATTATACCCATTTTTTTGGCATTTTTGAAGTAATTTTCATGACCTCAAAAATGGGAGTCCAATTAGAGATGCATATAGGAGCCCAATTTTCAGCCCTACCGACCACTCCCCTACTGCTAGTTTTCAACATACTAGGTATTTTAATATGTTTTGTACTATTTTACTTTGTTTTTTTCAATTTTCAATTTTATATGTATGTTAATTTATTGTTTTTTATAGTTTTAATATACGTAAAATTGTAAATTTACATTGTTAATGAGTAAATGTTTAAATTTTTGTATCTGTTAATGAAAATCTAGTTTCGTAAATGTTTATTTAAAAAAAATATTATTTTAGATGTTTTGAAATGTATTTAATTTATATATTTATTACAATGTTGAATGATTAGATTAGATGTAAATTCATTGTTTAAACATGTAATTTTACAATTAAATATAACCTCAACCTTGTTTAAACTATAACCTCGACCTAAATTCATTGTTTAAACTATAATCTCAACCTAACCATATAGTTATGTACAATAAAACCCTAAACATATATAACTAAGTACTTAATCACATAACAGCCTGCCAAGGGATCCAAATGAAAAACTTAGTATTTAAAATGATTTTACTTAAATTGTATTGCACTTTGTTTCATGGATCGAAAATGGATGATGTAAACTATTTTATAAATGTATATTCTTTCAGCCTTTCATACCCTGTGACATGTACAGTGGATGATTGTGCATTCCGAATTAATTTGCCAAGTGGCATTCAGAACAAATGTATATATTATTTAAATGGATTGAACTAAAGTAGTTAATATTCTTTCATGTGGATGTGTTATTTATTTTACTTTTAGTACTTATAATTATCTAAAAATGAAATGTAAATGTGCTCATTAAGGAATGTAATCTCTTATGTTTTTTATAAATGTAAATTATTGTATGTATGTTATTGTTTTCTTAGTAAAACTTTTGATTAGTTCTTTGGATCCCTTGGCTGGGCGTCATTTAGGATTAACTATAATGTCAATTTGTATTGAATTTAACTCTAATCATAACCCTTACTATCATCTTAACCTTAATCTTAATTTGCTAAAACATACACTAGGTAATATATAAATAATTAAATAACTTTCCTAGCTTACCTTGAGTACTAATTTTATAAATGTCAAACCCTAAAATTGTAACCTTATTTATGATAAACTAAATTATCCTAGAGGAGCATCATATCTACATCTACATGTCATGTACATGTGAATCTAAAAATATTTGTACATATCTTTAAATTACATCATTTATTGCATATGAAGGATTTAAAATTTTCATTATATATATTATCCATGCATATCACATCAAAAGAATCATATAGAGATATGCCATTTATAACATGTCCATCAAACATAATCAAGAAGGGTACTTAGGTAAATTTATATATATAACACTATATATTATAAGAAAAGAAAAACACCATATATAGGAGCATCTCATGTACATAAACTAAAAAAAATTACCATGACACATGTAATGAGATCAAATAATATTTGTAAGATTCATCGCATATAAGTTATCAATGTATAGGGGTGATATAATCAAAATATCAAAAAATGAGTGATATCAAAGCATTATATCTTAATATTTAACACTAAAATAAAATAACCCCTAGGTAACCCTAAACCAAATTGAATATATCAAACTAGATTGAAAGGTAACCTTGACCCTTAACTAATTAATATTATACTTATAAACAAAATTGAATTATACCATGATCATAAACCTAATTATATATCCCTACTTATTGTAGAAACCTTGAATTTAACCTTGAATCCTTTCCCCAACCATTAACCAAATTGAACCATTACCCTAAGATTGAACCAAGTTAAACGTTGACCTTAAGACTAAACCAAATCACCCTAAACTAGAACTCAATAATATATTGAACACTTTAAAACAAAATTCAAACCTAACTTTTTTGAATTAATGGTAGTTTTTAATATAAAAGCTCTAACTATAATTTTATATCTAAAACCAAATGTAGCACTTTAAAACTTAATTCAATTTATTAACTCTTGTCCTAATTGAAACCTAAGCATGTAAACCTAATCAAATAGTACAAACCAAATTGAACCCTAATCCTAAAACTAATTAAACATTGATATCAAGGTCACAAAATGATACATCATAAAAAAATTAGAAGAGACTTGAATGAATCAGGCATCTAATTAAGTAACCCTCCCTCACCATCAAGAGGTGCAGGTGTCCATATCAATGCGAGTGGGAGCCTAGACTACACCCTTGGATGCACTATAATTCTAGGAGGGTATTGAAGCACTCTAACACCCCAATCTCTAACTAGATAATTATGTTAGGGTGGACTAATTTCTATTTATCTTGGGTTGGAAGTGCCTAAAAGTTTTTTTTTGAAGACTGGAGATTCCCCTATTTTTTTCCTATTTTCCTGTATGGGTAGCCCAACTATTTATTGCTATTGCAAAATAGAAGGCCACATAAAAAATATTGCCTTATTCTATAAAAGGAAATACACACCCCCTAGTGATATATAGTAAGATCTTTTTCCTAATTTTACTATTAATTTTTTTAGTTAGAAGATGATGATAGTTCAAAATGATTTAGAAGAGAGGGATAAAATGAGAACCATCATTCCTAGAATGAAGATGCATTATTCCTTGATAAACCTATTTCTATCATAAATCAGCTCCTCCATCCAAAAAATTAGTAATGAGAAATCCCTACACAAGTAATCAATGGAGGGCTCATAAAATTGATCAAGTGATCAATTGAGAGCTCATAAAATCCCTAGGACAAGTAATCGATGGAGGGATCATAAAATTGATCCCCAAGGGGAGATAATAATCTCATTAAAAATTAGAGACAAGACACTCCTAAATACATATCATACAAAATTCTCTCCAAGGTCTTAGCCTCTAGACTAGAAGATATCCTACCCAAGATCATTAATCCTACACAAAAGTGTTTTGTTAAGGATATTTATACATATTGGAGAACTTGATAACGTATTGGAAGACTTTGGATTGGGAAACATTTCTACGATAGAGTGTAGGCATGCTCATGTAATTGATGATGAAAATTTCTACAAAAGGGTGGAATGGAATTTCACTATGATGATGTTGCAAGCCCAGGATTCCATCCAATATTATGTCAAATGGTGTCCTCTCTTACGATTAGTGTCAAGGTTTTAGTAAAGAAATTAATTGGGTTAGATCATAATTTTTAGGACTCTCTAGATCAATTATGAAAGGGTGTCCTCTTGTATCCTTTTTATTTTTTATTTTTGTTGACTCATTACATTATCTCCTTAGAGATAACCAGTTGTCTCTAAAAGTTAGAGGATCTACTCTCCAAATAATTAATAAGTATCGAATGTATCTAGTTTATTGATAATATGTGTATTCTTTTTAAGCTAGAAAAGTGCAACACAAGTCATTTAATGATCAAATTGGACCTCTTTTCTTTGTATCGGGTAGTAAGATTTATGTCTCTACATCTATCTTATTGTGGCTAAATATTGAGTCCCCTACCTTGTGTAGTAAATATGGTATTGGATGGAGATGTCATAATTAAGTGGTTAGGTACCTAGGGATTCCATTTGTAGTAAACCCTAACATATAAATGAAATGTGTCTTTATATCAATAAGAAAATCTTTGGAAAACTCAACAACTGGAACTCTAATTATCTCACTTTGGTTGGTAGAATTCAAGTATGTTAAAATATTCCCTCCTCATATTGGGTGTACTTCTCTTCTTCCTACTTATTTTATTTAAATCAGTTTGGTCTTCTATATAAATCTATTAGGAACATTTTGTGGTCACATTGAAAAGGAAATATGAAGAATCGTGCTACCAGGAGTAGTTCACATAAAGAAAGGAGATTAGTAAGTTAGAATGAAAATTTAAGAAAGTTCAACGGATTACTCTAGCAATAAAATGGATAGCCAAAGCTTCATAAGATACTGAATTATGGATTATGATTAGAATTAGGATTATTATATGGTTAGGGATAGGGTTCACATGTATTAGTTCATTACCTGACATGATCTACACTTATAGTTTGCATTAAAAGGTTGATAATATTTAGGATTCAAACTACAATCATAAATAATTTTTAATCAAATCATAATTCTATCTCTAAGCTTTCATTCTAATTGTAACCTTAACTCTCATCCTAACGCCATCTATTATATATCCTATAAACAATAGGACCATAACAAATATCCAAAACCTAAATATAATTCTAACTAAAACCATAATCTTAGGTAAGTTCCCTAACATTAAAGGACCATAATCATCATAATAATCTTAAGCTTAGCCATCATGAAAATCGTTAACATAACAAAATTGTAAACCATAACCTTGTCATAATCTTAACTTTTTTTCATCCTGAGATGAACATATAATCCATAATGAGTTCATACAATCCCCCAGTGTCACAAAATAAGTGTACATGAAAGAAAAATTAGCTTGGTGGTTCCTATTTTAAGAAAAGAAACCTTGAACTAACCTAGATATTGTTGGAGTTGAGGAAAGCCAACTCCGAAGACACCAAGATCACCTGCATGCGAAACCTGTCAAAGAGAAGCCATAGAAGGGAAGAGCATGGAGCACGGGCAAAAACCCTAAACGGACATGAGAGCCATCATAATGCAAACACAAGAAGAAATGTATTTACAATAAGAAATGATATGATGATCTATATTACAATGAGAGAGAGCTCGAATATAAAGAGCTCCAGGAAGCTTGTAGAACAAGCTGGAAGGAGGTAGAGGACAAAAATGACAACTCAGCACATATCCACAAAAAGTGGAATATGCTAAAAAAGGAGAAAACTCCCGAGTTGTCAACAACTAACCACTACATGCATTAAATATAAAATATTAAATAAATGCATGACCTAAGTAAGCTTAAGTAATAGAATAAATAATTAAATATTAATTATTTACTCTAACACCCCCCCTTAAGTGCAACTTAGGGAAATGCCTTAAGCTCACAAAGCTAAGATGAAATGCATAATGGGTCCCGGCAACGAGGCCATTTTAGGTACCCAAGTACAATGCAAGAAGATGAAACCTCTGTAAGTAGGGAAAGAGAGAAAACCACATGGGAAAAACCCTCCCCTAAAAAGAGGTAAGAACCCAGTGAAGAACTGAAGAAGTCTCCAACTAGGGAAAATGTCCCCTAAAACAGGAACAAGGAATGATCATGAAGAAGCAGCATCACTGAAGCATGAAGAAGCCGCAAATCTGCCAAACTGCTGATCTAAAGAAACCTCCATGGAAGAAGAAGGCACGAACTGAGCATGTCTATATGGTAGATGATCCATCTCACCGAAATGCATAGGTAGCCAGCCACTGCAATCGCCTTGTATATAGGATCAACCACTAAATACATAGTTCACACTATCGAACCATCGAACCACAGATGCATTAGAACACAGCATAACCCCCCCTTAATGTAGACGGGGTGTGATGACAGGCAACTGAGAAGGTGAGCCAAAATCTTCTGCAAACGAACCAAGAACGAGGAGAGAGGAAAAGAGGTATAGACACCGATAAAGACACGGTCTAACTGACTCTGCATGGGCTAATGTCGTGGAAGGGACACTCACTTGACAAAGGGAGAATTCCTAAAACAGCAAACAAATAATCCCCCCATGGTGCTTTATGAAAATAGTGCAAGTATACCTGACTCAAAACAACGTTCATGACTCTAGAGTGCAAAAGTGACAGTTTATCTCAGTGCGAAATAGAAAATGCTTCAAAAAGGATAGCTACAATGATCAGAACTGAAAAAGAGCTGAACCAAAAGAAAGTACAGCCGAAAAGAAAGCAAACCATGCCAAGAAAACGATCCTTGGGCCTAAAACACTCAAAATATCCACCATAGAGAAAAAATGCCAAAACTATGATAGAAACAGAAGAGGCCAAAAGTGAGGAAAAAAGATGACAGTTCTGAAAAGATGAGAAAACCAGCTTTCCAAAAATATAAAGTTTTCCAAAAACAGACATGGGACGCAAAAGATATGCATGCCGGAGTCAAAAATAGGACTTCAGACTTCAAAAAAAACAAAGGCAATAAAAAAGAATCAAAACCTAAAAATACCTGCACCAAAATCTCCATCTCGGAACCAGCTTTTCGATGCTTCTTTCGGATCGAAAAAATACCTCCGTATGCAAGAGTTATGGCAAAAAAACCACAAGTAGGTCCAAAAGCAATCGGGAGAGGTGCATGCAAGGGCTGATGCAGTGCTGATGTCAGCAAGTCAGCCGATTAAATTTGACGGCTTGGAGGCCGTCACAGCAAAAGAAAAAGAGTGCCACATGGCAGCTGATGTGGCAGGGGTGACGTGGCGGGTCCACGTGGCAATGTGCCACGTGGCGCCCATGCCACGTGTCACCCCCGCAGTGGCCTACTCGGCTGACGTTGCTGCAGAGTTGGCGCTGACTGGAGGCGGAGCTGTCGAGTGGCGGAACCGGCGGAGGTGGCCACAGGGGCGGCGGAGGCAGAGGAGCCGCCCGCGGAGGGCGACGGATGGGCGGCGGCCGGGAGGAGGCCGGGGAGCGGGCGGCGCTGCCTGCTGCGGCCGCTGCGGGCGGCGCGCGGGTGGCGCGGCGGCGGCGCTGCCGAAAACACCTTTTTTAAAAAAAAAATTACACTCTGCATCCGTATGATCCGTACGGCAGCGACCTGGAAGCCTCAAAAATTCGCCAAAATTGCCCTGTCTCCGAAATCGAAAAGTTTTATATGAATCCTGACTGCAAACGGCCTTCCGGATCCAATGGTGATGTCTGTTTGGTCCCAAAGTGCTCCGAAAAATTGCTGATCTCCTGATTTGAAGAAAAATTGCACAAACAAACTAGGGTTTGTGACTTCAAATCACGGCTTCAAAATTTCTTCAACGAAGCTACAGCAGGAAGGCTCTGATACCATGTTGGAGTTGAGGAAAGCCAACTCCGAAGACACCAAGATCACCTGCATGCGAACCTGTCAAAGAGAAGCCATAGAAGGGAAGAGCATGGAGCACGGGCAAAAACCCTAAACGGACATGAGAGCCATCATAATGCAAACACAAGAAGAAATGTATTTATAATAAGAAATGATATGATGATCTATATTACAATGAGAGAGAGCCTGAATATAAAGAGCTCCAGGAAGCTTGTAGAACAAGCTGGAAGGAGGTAGAGGACAAAAATGACAACTCAGCACATATCCACAAAAAGTGGAATATGCTAAAAAAGGAGAAAACTCCCGAGTTGTCAACAACTAACCACTACATGCATTAAATATAAAATATTAAATAAATGCATGACCTAAGTAAGCTTAAGTAATAGAATAAATAATTAAATATTAATTATTTACTCTAACAGATATAGTTTTTTGTAGTATTATTTTATGATTAGACTTAAAAATTTGATATTTAATGTTTAATTTGACTTAAGTGTTTAACTTTATTTATTTAATTGATATGATTTTAATAAAGATATGTGCATTTATATAATCTAGTTGATAAATTTTAGATTTAAATTTTATTAAATAGTATTTTTTTCATGTTTTATGTTCTGATGTATTTTTGTCATGTTTGATATTCTATGTTGTTTAAACATATATGCAGATTATATTTGATGGACCCATCACCACCCCCTCCCCCTCCCATACCCTCACCTCCATCCCCTCCACCTCTACCTCCACCTCCACCTCCACCCACACCTCCACCACCTACTGCATATGAGCTCTACGAGACCATGAGGCATAACCTCAATGACCTCATGCATGATATAGAGGCTATCTGATGTGAGAGGCACCCCTCCTTCACCTACTACATCTTCCAGATAGCATGCAAAGCATGATTGACTCCATCCATCATTTTGATTCAGACATTGATTCATTTAGATCATGGAGGGAAAGCATGTGTGCCTTCTACTCTAACGGCTTATCATATAAAGAGGTTTATAACCTACATATAGGTAAAGGGAATTTTAAACATTATTTTGTAAACCCTAAGACAGGTGAAGAAATTAATGATAAGAAGCCTCACAATTCCATTAGGTGGTGTACACATCCATGTATAGTAGCACATTTTTGGGAGCAGTGGTGGATGGTATTTGACCATCCACCACATGCTAACCATGAGGTGCCCATGTACTTCCTTAGGAATTTATGGGCTAAGTTTGAGTTGGGTTTGAAACCCAACTAATTTGATATGAAAGCATTTTAGGGGGCTGGTAGAGGGATGCCTAGGGACAAGCCTAGGGAAAAGTTGAGCAATAGAATGAGAAACTACAGGTGAGTTGAGCCCCTTGTACCTCTTCCTCTGCCTATTGTGCTTACTCCTCACCATCATCGAGCAGTTTCATCTACTTTTACCCATTTGAGTTCCCTTTTAGGCAATTTAGTATAGTAGTTGATGTAGACGGTACATGCTCCACTTGGACATGTTTGTACTAGCTGTGGAGGAATATGCACAGGCCCCCAGAGTGATCTCGATGCCGCACACGATGGCCATTATGCTGAGAGTGCAGATTTTGATGATAATGTATATGCTGCCCATGGTGATGGTAGTGACAAGATAGATGTGTCTTCATTTGTTGACCTCATGCAGTAGGGAGAGCCTGGAGAGAGTCAAGAGCAGCAGGTAAAATTTAAATTTTAATATAAATATAAAGTACACATAATTATTAACTTTCTACACACATGTAATTGTATTAACTATATTAATTTGTACTTTTGAAATAACATAGGATGGATGATACTATTCCTCCTAGGAGGTAGTATAGTCTTTTTCTAAGACCTGCAGACATTGGCATCCCTTATATGGTATGCACTTTGAATTATGGTGTAAAAATGTACATTCAAACTCAAATTTAATAACATGTTCTCATATGTTCTTTTTATCTAATTTTTTATGGATTGTCCACATCTACATAGATTGATGTTTGTATAAGTCCTACTCCAGTTACCACTGAGGCACAACCTCAAATACATGCGGTATGAACTTTTGACTGAAGACAAATAATTTGTATTATTTTTATGTATGTACATTATTTTTAACTTATAATCTGAACAATTTTGACTCACATTTACATGTATTTTATGTGTTTTGATTTTACAAATAGGAGCCATATCATACTCATCCATACAGGCCTTGGTATAGCCTATTTTTGACTTCATCTTTTGATTATCATGCTAGCATACCCATAGACACATCTGTGACAGTGGCTACCACTCAAGTATGATATATATATATATATATATACATGTTAAATTTATAGTGTATAAAAAATCTAGTGTACAAATTATGTGCTTTGTAACTATTCATGTATATTTAATTTTGAATAAATGTTTATGTATCCAGAATTTTAGGACTACGTCACCATGAGTGTTGCTAAGAGCACTTGACTTAGCCAGATGGCGGTACCTACATCATCATTTTAGGTTAGTATTGTGATTTATGTACATAATGTATAGTTCATTATGCTCTAAAATCAAATTTTAAAAATGTATGTATTGTAAATTACAGGACCTCACCACTACTGCATTTGGTAGTTTTGATAGTGCGCCGCCTCCTATTATTGAGGGACACCCATCTCATGTGGTATTTATTTTATTATGTAGTGAATATTTAATTTATTTGCAAGCTAGATTTTGGGACCAATTTCAATTAAGTATGTACATGATGAGACATGCCTCATGTGACACAGGGTGATCCATCTACCTCACAAGGTGTTTGACATGATGAGATGACTCATATTACACATGATGATCTATCTGAGTCCTCTTCAGGTGGAGTAAAGAGGATATTCGATTAGATAGATCAGGTCTTGTTGGCACCTATAGATTGTGTTTTAATAATGTATATTATTTATGATGTATACACTTTCTGTTAGGACAGTTAAAACTGTATGTTAGACCATGTATTTTTTCACTCCATAGATCATGCTATGATGTATGTTAGACCATGTACTATTTTTTTTTGACTTCTTGTCATGCTTGTGTATGTAGTATATATTATTATGTTTTACCATGTTTTAAGTATATTCAAACCATTTTCTTTATTCTGACATATTTTATTCATTAACATATGATACATTTTGTAAGTATATATGAAAGATGAACAATAATTTTAACTATCTATAGAGCATTATTAGATAAATATCACACCAAATTTATGCATTGACATTCATACAAATAAAATTGACCTACTAGATTCAAAAAGGTACTGATAACGTACCTAAAGATGTATCATAAGTGATCTTAATGTGTTGTTTGGTAATGTAAGACTCATTATCACCTAATAAGACCTATTATGTGGTAGTAAACATATGAATACCTATCATAACCTAGAATAGACATAATGACCTATTAGGAATCCTATGTCCCCTTAAGGCACACATATATGGATAACGTACCTAACAATGTATCATAAGTGATCTTAATGTGTTGTTTGGTAATGTAAGACTCATTATCACCTAATAAGACCTATTATGTGGTAGTAAACATATGAATACCTATCATAACCTATAATAGACATAATAACCTATTAGGACTCCTATGTCCCCTTAAGACACACATGTATGGATAATGTACCTAACAATGTATCATAAGTGATCTTAATGTGTTGTTTGGTAATGTAAGACTCATTATCACCTAATAATACCTATTATGTGCTAGTAAACATATTAAGACTTATTAAAATGTATAGAAATTATTATGACCTATTAGGACTCCCATGTCCCCATAATACACACATGTATGGATAATGTACCTAACAATGTATCATAAGTGATCTTAATGTGTTGTTTGGTAATGTAAGAGTCATTATTACCTAATAAGACCTATTATGTGATAGTAAAAATATGAATACCTATCATAACCTATAATAGACATAATGACCTATTAGGACTCCTATGTCCCCTTAAGACACACATGTATGGATAACGTACCTAACAATGTATCATAAGTGATCTTAATGTGTTATTTGGTAATGTAAGACTCATTATCACCTAATAAGACCTATTATGTAGTAGTAAACATATGAATACCTATCATAACCTATAATAGACATAATGACCTATTAGGACTCCTATGTTCCCTTAAGACACACATGTATGGATAACGTACCTAACAATGTATCATAAGTGATTTTAATGTGTTGTTTGGTAATGTAAGACTCATTATCACCTAATAAGACCTATTATGTTGTAGTAAACATATGAATAATTATCATAACCTATAATAGACATAATGACCTATTAGGACTCCTATGTCCCCTTAAGACACACATATATGGATAATGTACCTAACAATGTATCATAAGTGATCTTAATGTGTTGTTTGGTAATGTAAGACTCATTATCACCTAATAATACCTATTATGTGCTAGTAAACATATTAAGACTTATTAAAATGTATAGAAATTATTATGACCTATTAGGACTCCCATGTCCCCTTAATACACACATGTATGGATAACATACCTAACAATGTATCATAAGTGATCTTAATGTGTTGTTTGGTAATGTAAGAGTCATTATTACCTAATAAGACCTACTTTGTGGTAGTAAACATATGAATACCTATCATAACCTAGAACAAAAATAATGACCTATTAGAACTCCTATGTCCCCTTAAGACACACATGTATGGATAAAATACCTAACAATGTATCATAAGTGATCTTAATGTGTTGTTTGGTAATGTAAGATTCATTATCACCTAATAATACCTATTATGTGCTAGTAAAAATATTAATACTTATTAAAATGTATAGAAATTATTATGACCTATTACGACTCCCATGTCCCCTTAAGACACACATGTATGGATAACATACATAACAATGTATCATAAGTGATATTAATCTGTTGTTTGATAATGTAAGAGTCATTATTACCTAATAATACCTATTATGTGGTAGTAAACATATGAATACCTATCATAACCTATAATAGACATAATGACCTATTAGGACTCCTATGTCTCATTAAGACACACATGTATGGATAATGTACCTAGCAATGTATCATAAGTGATCTTAATGTGTTGTTTGGCAATGTAAGACTCATTATCACCTAATAATACCTATTTTATGCTAGAAAACATATTAAGACTTCTTAAAATGTATAGAAATTATTATGACCTATTAAAACTCCCATTTCTCCTTAAGACACACATGTATGGATAATGTGCCTAACAATGTATCATAAGTGATCTTAATGTGTTGTTTGGTAATGTAAGTTATAATCAATACAATGAATACAATGAGTAATGATCTAACATATAATCAATACAATGAGTAATGATCTTTAAATTATCATGTACACGTGACTTGTTTTTAATATTACAATCAATAGTAATTTGAAACTTCAAACAAACATTAATTTAAACATGCTTGAATGTAAAAGTAATGGAACAAAATAGGAGGTCATTACTTAAATTAACAATTAATTTTTAATTTGTCAAGTGCATACCTTTAACTTTCAAATAGAAGTAAACTCTCATTTTTGAATTATTTTGTACAACATATTTCACAATATATGTAAGAAAATGTCAATGATATATTTATAGTTCAGTGAACTCAAAACATAAAATTGGTTCAACACATCTCTTCAAATGAGGTCCTGTAAAATAAAATTGTAAAACAAAAACACATGTTAATAAACACATAAATTAATATTCAAGGTATTTGAACTATGTAAATATATGTGTAATTTGTATTTACTTACTATGTGAAATTGCACAAGATGTTGATGTTTGATCAACTTTAAAATTTAAATTTGGATAAATTGTAATTGAGACCTGAATAAGACATATATCAGTTCTCTAAATTGGTATTCACAACACAAACATACATGTAATTAAATTATATAAGTACATATATATATAAATAATACAATAATGGAAAAACTTACACGTGTTTGATCTAAATGTAGTCATCCCCTTGTACCATTTGCATCCTCTCTCTTTTGCAATGCATCTATGATTGTCTCATGCTCATCCATTGAAATTGTCCATAGTACCTTATTGGCGGGTCTCCCTTTATATCTTTCTAATTTGATATTTGTTGTCAAAATCAAATGAGAATAGTGTAAAATCTTCTTTTCAGTTTGGTAGTATTCAAATGTTGGCAAACCATTTCTTCTTGTTAGGTGTTTACATAGCCAGGTACCAACTACAACGACAGACCCAATTGGATACTCAAAACCATCATCGTCTATTTGATGACATGTCAATTTTTTATTAGGTTCCACACATCTAGCTAGCCAGTACTTAGTCTTTTCATCATTATCACTAGGTGCAATAACAACATAAACATGTCCTACAAGATAAGATAAAGTATAGAAAAACTTTAATCACATGAGTGTACATATACAAATTATTTAAATTGAAGCATGAGATAGAAAAAAAATCTAATTAAATTGTACATCCTAGGTTCTATGAGGTCTAAAATATGATCATAGTCTTCTGATGCAAAAGTAACATTCTAGCCTTCATTTACTATATCATCTTCAAAATGTGTGTCAATAGGTGCTAATGATCTTTGTTGCCAATCTTCAACCCATTCTGTATTCTCACATTCTTCCCATTCACCTGCAAGACAAAATTTTCAAAAACAAGCAAGCTCCCTAGTCCATATAGTCCAAGTGTTAGAATCTAAACTCCTAAATGAATGCCATTTAGTTGACCCACTAATTGGATCACAGTCATATCTTGAAGGGATATTATTTTCTTCAACTAGGTAGAAGAAATATTTGATTGTAGAGGTCTGACTTGATTCCATGTATAAATATTTGTTACACCATTCGACAATCTCATGTGGATTTTTGAATTTAGCTTTTTCCTCAAATTTTAACTGCTCTCTACTAAGGGCTCTCTTCACACATGCACTAGCACCATCACGTTCTCCTTTACCATGTACAACCTCAAGAAAACTTCACACATGTTGGATGTTAGTTTTCCTATGTGTCCTACTCAACCAATAAAACATTCTAGCATTCTTGAATTTTCTTGTACAATTATCTTACCATATCCAATGTTGTGTCATTTGAATTTGTCTCTCTTTTAAATTATCATAAAAGACCTTGAAACAATATTGGACAAACTCAGATGAATGGAGTTTATTATCACTTATATAAAAATGGTACTCTCTCAATATTTTTTGATCCTCCTCTATACTATCAGATGCATGCCTATAAGCTATATGAACATAAAATTTTACTTGCACTGAATTGTAATATTGCGGTTGTACCTCTTCTTGCAGTGCAAGCGTGTAGTTCTCTGCAAAGTCAACAACTGAAAATATAGTACCAATTGGAAATGTATTCTTACATATGTGCAACTATCCATCAAGCCATCTAGAATATTGAGAGTGTTTAACATATTTTGGCATGATCACACTCTTAAACTCATCCATAAATGCATGATGACTAACTTTATCTGTAACTAGATCACACCTTCTTCCAATCTTCACATCCTTTAATGGATATTCAATAGTTTTGAATCTTTTTACCTCAACTAATTGTTGTCCAAAGGTAGTCAAAGCATTTTTATGCAAACATTCATCTAACAAAGAAAGATTGCCACACATATCACATGTACTAGAAAGACATGCATTGAAAAGAAAGTATTGATCATTAGGTGGCTTACAAAACTAACTTGATATGAAATCTTTTATAGTTTGAGGTGGTATTTTTATACCACATTCTTGCAACATTTCTTTACTATGTCTGGTACAACGTATAGATCAAAATACATCATAATGGTAATGAAATTGAATATGATTTTTACAACAACATGTGATTCTTTCCTTGTTAGTCATTACATACCATGGTTTACACTTTTCAAAAGATCTTTGACTAATGGTAATATTTAATACCTTACCATCAACAAATTTTTTAAACAATTAAGTTTGAGTCATGTCCAAAAGGTGTTTAAGATGTGGATCACATATTTTTGACCCAATTCTCAATTTAAGAACATCTCTTGAATTAGATGATACTCTTGTATTATCATGCCAAAAAATTTCAGTCAAACTTTTGACTTCACTAGTAAGTTTCATATCATATCTTGGGAGTCTACCACTAGAAGTCCATAAAATATTTGTTGGATCACATTCAAAGTTAACCCTTCTCTTTACAACTCTTTCTAAAGTCTTACAATTCACATTAAGCTATCCACTTATGCTACTAATAAATCTTTTGTGAGATGTTGATTTGTTAACTAAAGCTGTTGTTATTGCTCGTCATGTTGCATTCTTATCTTTAGACCGACTTCTCTTTTTGATAACATCAAATGCACTAGCAACAGTGGATACAACTTGTTTTAAAGACTCATTATTATTCTTGGATTTTATATACATTCCCAACCTTCTCATTACTTTTCACATTTTAAACATTTTAATTAGTTGCAATATTAGCTGACATTGAAACCCAAATTTCTTATTATAAAAAAAATGCCTATACAATCTATTAGCATGTGTCGTAATTTGTCTCCATTAAACCAATCCCTCAATATTATCTAACACATCATTACGAATATGAAAATTATGTTTAGACACTTTACTATCATCTTGACATGTTTGTTCAGTAGTTGGCATTTCTATGTCTACATTAATGCAATTTTTATTTTTAGACACTTTACTATTTTCATTCTTATTTGGGATTTGAATATCATTTTCAAATTTTCTTGGTATTTCTTTCGGGGCATTCATTTCAATTGGAGTGATTTGTGCGTGATCGTTTGACAATTGTTTCTCATGAAGAAAATTTAAATTGTTTAAATTGTAACCCGCTTCTAAAAAATCACCAATTTCATCATGAAAGAAAATTTGAGGGTTTGGAGACACACCTATATTGACTGCATGATTAGAATGTGCACCTGAATTTTCTTGTATTGGGTTCTCTTCTTTGAACTCTTCATCCATCATGGTATCCTCAATGTCTTTCTCCTTTGAAAAATTGTTCAAGTCTCTAATTCTTTTTCTTCTCTCTCATTGACTTGGTGCTTCATTCTCTTTATTTGCTACAATCCCCTCATCTGTCAGAACTTTTCCTTTCTTCTTTCTCTATTGTTTTGATCCCATGCTTGCACCAATTTTGAATTTGAATTAGTAGCTTGCAAATTGTAGAAGAGGACAAGAAAATAGAATAAGCATGATAGAATTCATTGTTGCATATCGAAACTGTTATTCAATCATTTCAATCATTCAAACTCAGTCTGTGGGGCAGCTTTTGGGACCCAATGGGTACATTAGAAATAGGTACCTGATTGCTTAAAAATTGGGTACCCGATTCTTTAAAAATTGGGTACCTGATTTCAAAAAGAATCGAGTACCCAATTTTTAAGCAATCGGGTACCCAATTTTTAAGCAATCAGGCACCTGATATTTGAATTACAAATCAGGTGCCTGATTCTTCAGACATGAGCAGGAATTTGGTATGGATCCTAAGTTTTGCATGGGGTTTTGCCTTGGGGAAAGGCATGGCATAGGCTTGGTCCCACCAAGCCATGCCTTTATGATCCTTTTTTTTTCTAAGGCATTTAATCGACAATTTTTGGTATTGTCATAATTTTTTTTATAGTCGTTCCCATTGAATTTTTTGATGAGACAAAAACCCATTATAGGTCTTACTGTTCTGATTCCAAAAATGTAAATTTTATAGTGTTATTAGTTTATTTTCCATTTTTCCATTATTTATTAATGAAAACTATCTCCTAAATGTTAAAAAGTGACATTCACTAAAACTTTAATAACTTTTTTATTTTATAATTTTTCTTAAATTAATTTATATGTCATCAATCTACATAAAATTCTTTTGATGTTTTAAAAAAAGAAAGAAAGTGAGATTTTGATCAAATTATGTGGTCCATACATGAAAGTTTTTAAAATTGCCTTTATAGCAATTAATAATTAATAATAAAAAAATTATTAAATAAAAAATTAAGGAAAAATATTGTCATCAATCTTAGGTGTATTAGGTAACTCCATTTAAAAGGATTTGTGAAAATTCATTTATTTGTGTCAAATTATGGTGTCTGTACACAAGTGTGGTATGGTCCTAAAATAGGCATTTTGAAAAAGTAGTTTTTAAAGATCCATACAAAAAAGAAAATCTATCATATGGGTACACAAATAAATTACATATTCAAAAACTAGATTCCAAATACTAAAAAAATTATTTTGGAGTTTTTTTATATTCAATTTCTAAATATCTCAAATTTTGACATCAATTGACAAAAAAAATTGAAAATAGGAAAAACACTTCCACTTTTTGGCCAAAAGTGAGACCCAACTTCTTGCATTGACCCACAGGTCTACAGTGATTCCTAGTTTATCATCAAACAAGCCTTGAATGAATATCAGACCAAGGATGACAAGCTACTATCTTACAAGGACTTTGTGGATCAATTAAAGGAACATTTTAATCAACTCCAGTTCACATACATACCTAGACTACAAAATAAAGCAGAAAATGCCATGGCTACTATTGGTTCCCTTTTGGAGATACCACACAAGGCTACACAGTATGAATTCTTGGTTGAGCAGCTGCACAAACCCGCATATAAGAATGATGAGTCAACATAGGTATGCATCTTGGTTGGTCCTCAATCCCCATGGTACCCTAAAATTCATGCTTACCTACAAAATGGTATCATATATCCCCATCTTGCATGAACCCAATGCTAGAACCTTATTCATAGAGCATCTCAATATACTATTATAGCTCAAACCCCATATCATCATGGCTATCATAATACTCTCTCTCTCATTGTTTAGACCAAAACAAGGTTGTGATGGCTCTTAAAGAAGTACACACCAGACTTTGTGGTGCTCATATGAGTGGGATAGTTCTAGCTATGAAAATCCTATGGGCAAGATATTATTGGCCCACTCTAGAGCATGATGCATGTGACTTTGTAAAATGATGTCTACCTTGTCAAAAACATGCTAATCTAATCCAAGCCCTAGCTCAAGATCTACAACGTATTCTGCCATCATGGTCATTTGCATGTTGGGGGTTTGACCTTGTTGGTGTTATCACACCTCTTTCTTCAGAAGGATGCAAATGGATAATCACTGCCATCGATTATTTCACTAAATGGGTAAAAGCAGTTCCCTTTGTGATAGCCACATGTGTTCAAGTATCTAAGTTTATTCTCTATCATATCATATCCCACTTTGACATCCCGACTACTATTTTTACTGACCATGGTAGTAATTTTGAAAATCTCAATATGGAGGAATTGTGCACTTCCCTTCATATCCATCACCATTTTTCTAGCCCATACTTCCCACAAGACAATGGTCAGGCAGAGGCAACTAATAAAACCCTATTCAAAATCCTAAAGAAAGTTGTCAATGATTCTGGCCACAATTGGCATTTACAAATCAACCCCACCTTATGGGCCTATTGCACTTTGTTCCATACATCCACAACCACAACCTCACACTCCTTGGTTTATGGTGCTGAAGTAGTATTACCTATTGAGGTTGAACTCCCATCACTATACATTTCTTTGTGAGGCTAGATATTAGATGAGGATTATAGAGTGGCTAGACTCACCCAACTAGATTTACTTGAAGAGGGAAGTATGAACCTTTCCTAAATAGAGGAAGATGCTCCATTAAGCTGAAACAACATTGGTGACCTCTGGCTACTCCTTCATTGTCGAACTTGGATGTAAAAGCTATTTGCAACATAGTGACCCATAGAACCCTTCCAAACAGCCATGCCTCACCAAATACTTCTATTTCCTTTGTACTTACCTACATACTGTCTTTTACATGCTCTATCATGTTTTGTGAAGAAGAATAAAATTCACTAAAATCTGGAAATATCACCGAATCATACTTGCATCTATTCTCCTCAACCTTATCACTTATAATAAGGATATCAAGCACTACTTGAAAACACTCACCTCCATTTACTCCATTACCACTCTCAGCAAGGATATCATCTTTCAAATCAGAATGAACAGAATCAGAAAATTGAAAAGCTTTTGGAAGTGAAATAGCATCATACCAATCACAGGCTTTATCATTAACAACTTCAGATTTCAAAATGGGGTTGAAATTGAAGGATTCCTTATTTGCTACAGTGTCCATCCAAGCTGAGACATTTTCTTCATTTGCTACAGCAAGATGTTCATCTAAATTCACAATTTCAATATCTGGATTAATCATGGAAGAGGACTCACATATGATTGGGACCATAACTTGATTAAATTTTATTTCGAGATTAGGAAAATCTTCATTTATTTCTCTGTCTTGCTGCAGTACTTCATTTACATGTTCAAAATCTGTTGTCGCATTGATTTCTTCAACATTATTTTTAATAAGATGGATATCTTTTTCATCCACACAAAATTGATTAGAAACATCCAACATTGTATCATCTTCAAAACAAAATGTTTCCAGAGTCTGATCTTTATCAGTCATAGTGAAAAAGGAATCATCACTATTATGTTCTTCCATAGCATCAAAAATTCCATTTTCAAAACGTCCATCAGCCTTAGAATAGTTTTCAGGAAAACACTTTGAAAAATCATCCACATTCTTTTCAACCGACTCACATCTTTCATCAACACAAGGAAATGAAGACATAGATATATTTTCAATTTTGTTTACCTTTTCTTCATGATCTTCAAGAATCTCCACAGGCTGGAAACATTCTTTTTTTCGGTGCCTCTTACAAGGTAATTCATTATCACTTTCATCCATCTCATAAGAAGTTACATTCTTAGACTTAGTATGATGACCACTAAAAAATGCAGCCAACACATTTGTTTCAAGATAATTTTTGGGAAGACAAAAATTTGAAGCATGATCCCCATTTATTTCTCTTTCAATTTTGCTTATCAATTCTTCAATCATATTTTCAGATTTGACAAAACATGTTTCCACTTTTTCTTCAAGACACATAGATTCTAATATAGTATTATCACAAACCTTTGCAACTTGAAAATCAATTTCACAAAGATTTTCAATGGAATTCAACTCTTCATGTTTTTCATTAACTATCTGATTTTTCTCATTAGAGACTTCATTCAAAGGTTTACCTTTATTTTCTTCAAATTTGAAACTTTTAAAATCAAAGGTAAATGAAGGTATGAAAGGAAATTCTTTGTCAACTGTTCTTACCAATTCTTCATCATTGAAAAGGCTGTCTGAAAGTCATGCTTCTAGGAAACCAGGCTTCTCTTACTATTTAGAACTCAAACCATTGGTTGATATGATATCTTCATTCTTCTTATTGATTCTATCCACTTTAGGAATGCTTTTTGCAACTTCAATGATTTCAGCATGCTGGACCGAAATTGATTCTTTTGTTTGCAGTTCTGAGAGTGGTTCTAGATTCATACTCACTGCATCAGGTTCAGTATTAGGAGAACAAGTCTCATTTCCAACCTTAAATGATGGATCTAAAGGTGTAACTAATGATTCCATAGGACATACCACTGAGAAGCAAGGAATAGCAACAACCTTTTCTTCTTCTTGTGATGGTTCAGGCTGGAAATGCTTTTCATGCTAATTACTTTCTTCCTGCTGATGGCTCATCCATGGTAACACTAAGGATGAAGAAAATTTAGGCTCTCTTAAAGTAGCAAAGATGGGAGGAGATAAAGCATCCTTTTTAGAATTCACATCAGTGCTTTTCTGTCTGAACTCTTGGAGAACATATAATCTCTTTTCAATCAACTTCCAAAATTTGCTAGACCGATGGTCTTGAGCTATACTCAAGTTATTTCTTGTGGAATAACTGATACTCTCTTTAAATTGACTCCAGAGTTGTTGAAGCATAGGATCTTCATCAATCACAATCTCTTTGATAGATGGCGAAAGTCTCTTTTTATATTTTAAGTCATTTCTCTGAGGAATCTAACCTTGATACATTTCCTGATACTATTTGCACAATAGAGTAATAGAAATTTAAATCAAATTTATGGAAAGATAATGATGTTACCTCGATCATGAACAACCAATTTTCTAGCAAGTTCTTCAAAAATTTGTTCAAATAGGCATGATCTTTTTACAACGAAGTCACCAATCTCTTGCAAGATAATAAAGTTTCTGAGAATGAAAGCACTAGAATCTTCAACCAGAAAATATGAGAATAAAAATGGAGTCGCTAACTTCTTGTAGAGATAACAATAATACCGAGGAAGTAAAATCTAAACACTTATCTTCTTTTCCAATCCCCAGTAGAGTGCCAATTTTTTTTTGGTAAACAGAGTGTCCTTTTAAATAAACTCTCCAAATGCCCAAATCTAAAAGAACAATTAGATGCCAACAGTTCAATAATCTATCATGAGATTGATAGATTTCCTTTGAATTGGAAGGTACAACTCCCTTATGGAATGATATGCAATGAATTTTTTTTATTGCCTAAACTAACTGGATACGTTCTTAACCTAAGAACAAAAGAGGAAAACTGAGTCAATCCTAGGCAAGATTTACTCAGGCAAAATTTAGATCCTAAACCTAGCCAACTTCGAGAACTCACACATCTTATGACTCCTCGGCCTTGGTGATGCAATAATGTTGTTGGTTATGCAAATGTAGCAACATAAAGTTAAAAAGAAAACATCTGAAACTTTGCAACATGAACAGATGAAAGTACTCTGATCTATCACCCATTCACCATTTAGCTGAGAATGCAAGAAAGTGCTTAAGATTGATTATAACAATACTCTGATTGGAAGTAGTCAAATAAAAAAGTGATGCCTAAATGCTCAGATTCATAACAAAACCTTTCTTATTTTGAACACAACAAAAATAATATTCAGATTACGACAGCTTACAATCTACAACCAAATCTATTACAAAGAACCAAAATATCCATCTCTAATGCATGAATGAAAATGCAGAAAATTGAATGCTCTCCCCTCTACTCTAGCTCTTTGACGGTATGTAGAAAAAGCAGAACCTATATGCAATGCAATAAAATATCTAAACTAAAATGCCCTCTCTTCTATTCTCGCTCTCCGACTGTCTGCAGTCCAGAAGAAGACCCCTTTTACAGAAAATAATCTTCAATAAACAATACTCTTCCATAACCCTTCGGTTGCTCTTCCATTTCAGAACTGACTGTTCAGTTACTTCTTTCTTTGGTTATTCAAAACTGAATCTTGGAAAACTCTTCATTTTCTTTTCTATTCTCTCTTCTTCACCTTGAACCCATCTCGATATCCCTTCTCTAAGGTAGATGGAGTTAGCAAAGTAAATTGGTGATTCAATGAGAAACCCAGACACTCTCAAAGCTTAATTGTATTGTTCCATGTTTCTCTACAAAGCAGTTTCAGAAATATTGCCAAGCAACACAATGTGAGGCTTTGTTACATGCAGCAATATCTTAAGCACAAAAATACTCGCCTCTATGAGAAGGCCACAGGTGTGTGTAGAAGAGTGGAGTGACAACCAAAAGAGTCACCATGATTGTTATAGCCATTACAATATTTGACACTACACTTTTGCATCCAGCATTGAAATTCACAGTCGAATGAGAGAAAGATCTAGATGTAATGTACCATGAGGTACAAGACCAAGTCATGTTCATCAATCCAATGGCCATCATTTCTTTGTTACCATCAACCTGATAGCCCTTAATCGAAGTAAATTTTCTTCTTACTGCAATTTCCTCCGTAACTGCAATCAATCCACTCACAACGCCAGCTTTGAAAGCCAATGTCAAAAAAAACAAGGGTTGCTCGAGACAAAAAGCCAATGACAAAGATCATTCTTCTGCGCCAAACCAACATAAATCAAAATGAATCCAAGCCCCGGCCTTTCGATACACAATACTATGTAGCGAATACGGAAAGAAATATAACTGTGACATTGTTTCCCCTTGATATTTCCATTTTTGCATACCATGAATTCTGTGAATGGCCATTTCTTACAGTCAAACCAAAAGCTACTTGAACCTTATAGAGAATCGACGGGTTTTGACAAACTGAGTGCGCAAATGGCTTCGACACACTAGATTTTGAATTTTTTGCCTAACCACTTTGCACACATTTTCAGATTAAACTTTTTGAAGATAAAATGTTTTTAAAGACATTTTAAAGGAACCCAGATCATCAGATTTAAGGAAAAGTCCAAATCATGCAAGATTCAACTTGGCGGATTTTAGAGAAACAAGTGCACAAACACTTTAGAGTAGCAAATTTTGGATTTTTTGCCCCGCCACCTTCCAGACATTGTCATGGCATGCTTTCTGAAGATGAAATGTTCTTGACACAATTCTATGGGAACCCATAATATCTTGCAGATAATACTAGTTTATAGAATATAGAAAATCACCCAAGAGGTGCGGCCTCCACCTCGGAGTAGCACAAATTGAAAATCCTGCCTTCAGAAATCTCCTTCATCTTTTAATCATTTTGCATTTCATTTCTTCTAGTAGTATCATTTAATCTCAGAGAATTGATATATAGCTTTATTTTACCAAAAACATCGACCTTTATTATTTGATAAGTACACCTTATTCGGCTCTATTATGTCATCCAACGACCATTTCTGCATATCGGGTCTTTATTAAACTCTTTAGTTTTGAATTTTCTAGGCATCTCAATTGTCTTCATGTGATCACTATGAGCTTGATTTCCTTTACACTTGCTATCCCATGAAATGAATCCTTGAGATCTCAAATGCCAAAATTGTTCATATATTTAAGACAGGACTATGACACCAAGTTTTTATTGCAATATAGTAAACTTTGCACTTGCTAGTATCTGAAAGATTCAGCATCCTTGACAATATACAATTAATTATATCATCTAATTAGCCATACATCTAATCACCAAACTCAATTTTCTTTCACAAATGTGTCACTCTTGAAAGCAACATTAGATCCAATATGTTCTGATAACTCTCAGGAACCACCTTTTGCCTCTGCTCTTGCATCATTCATATGAGGAAGATTGTCTTTCAATTCCTTAGGAATGCCCAAGAATTATGCCTTTAATCACCATTACAACTAAAAAGAGATCATCAGTGAGATCATGATATCCTTGCCAGGTGGGGAACTATCACCTACCCAAATAATGACAACATTTAAAACAACCCACCTGGCTTATGAATGAGAAGGCAAGAAAGAGAGAAACCCGGCAAGGATAGCCTACCTATGAAGGACTTAGACCTAGACACAAAAGACCATACATGACCATGGCTTGACAATAAAAAATGATGGGTGACTGAAAGTCGAGCAACACTATCTTAGGTTGATTATGTTGAGAAGGTGTTGCAACATTTCTCTATGGAGAATGCTAAAGCTGTCTATACACCTTTACCTGGTCATTTGAAATTGAATAAGGAGATGTGTCCCAATACACAAGAAGAGGAGGATAAGATGTCCAAGGTACCCTATGCTTCAACTATAGGAAGCTTTATGTATGCTATGGTATGTACTAGGCTAGATATTGTACGTGCAGTGGGAGTTGTTAGTAGGTGTATGAGTCATCCAGGAATTGAGCATTGGAATGCAGTCAAATAGATTCTCAGATATTTGAGAGGAATATCCAATAAGTGTTTACACTTTGGGGACTCTACTACTGATTTATAGGGCTATGTTGACTCAGATTTGGTGGGGGATATTGATACTAGAAAGAGTACTACAGGTTACATCTTTATTGTTGGTGGGGTAGCCGTGAGCTAGGTTTCTAGGTGACAAAAGGTTAATGCTTTATCCACTACAAAAGCAAACTATGTAGTTTCTATAGAGGTAGCCAAGGAGATGATATGGCTTTAGTTCTTCTTATAAGATTGGGACATCCTTAGAAGGATAATTATTTGTTCATAGATAGTCAGAGTGCCATTCATCTTGCAATGAATTCAGCTCTACATTCAAAGACTAAACACATACAGTTGTGGTACCATTTCATTCAGTCAATTTTGGAAGATGGTTAGTTAAATCTAGAGAAGATACATACCAATGACAATCTAGTAGATATGTTGACAAAGGTAGTAACAAGGGAGAAGCTAAACTCCTCTTCAGCTTCGATTGGTCTTCTAGACTAAATATGAATAAAAAAATAGTAAAGTCTAGGGTGGTTTGATCCAGTGGGAGCCCCATTTCGTAGCGATATTGCTATAGGATCAGTCTCCAAGTGGGAGATTGTTAGATTGTGGTGACTAAGCAAGACAAAAAAATTTGGGCCCTATTTTATTAGGATTTTTGGCTAACATGTAATTATTAATTATAACCCTAAAGTAGTTAAAATACTTGTATAAAAGGGCTGAGGGTTAGGGATTGTTTCATAAGGTGTGATCCAAAATTGATTCTTGGGGAGGTATTGAGCTATAAGGGATTACAAATTGTTGCCAGGTTGTAATCACTAGATCATAAAAATATTGGACTTGCTATTTGGTGGACATAGCCCATGGATTGGGTGAACCACATTAAATCTTGGTGCCTTGTGTTCTTTTCTGTGTCATCTATTATTTTCTGTTATTAGTTATATTTTCATGTAATTGTTATTTCTGTCTATGGTTTGATCCTAACACCATTCTTATGAATATCCCTATTATATGACTGAAAATCCTATCAATTTATTGAAGCACTTACTTAACTCCTTGAAATAAAAGCAACAAAAATTTAATATACAACCTTTCCTTGTTGCATTAAATTGTATGAAACTTTCTCATTCAATGCCAACATGACCAATACACAAAAATGAAGACAAATTTTAGAGAAAATAGATATGGTAAAACATTCCTTTTGTATTAATTCTCCTTGAAAATTATAGAATACTAGTATAATATTAGAAATACTTCAAAACATGACAACTTATCATTCAATATTCACTTGTATTCTTTAGATTTACAAAATGAATACATCACAAACATTGACACAAAGACTGATTGGCCCGAATGTAAAATAGTATAACACTAAAATTTAGATGAATTTTGGCCCTCAACTCCACATCTTAGAAATCCTTTTATAGGAAGGATTGCAATATGATTCAAATAGGAGGACACATGTCAAAATCCAAATGGGAGATAAATAAAAAGATTTTTTTCATTCAGTTACTTTGAAACATTCTTTGTATCTAGATCAAAACTTTGGATGCACTTGCAAAACTAGTAGTTGGCATTGTTAGCAGGTGTCTTTAGCATTTTTTTTTGGTATTTAAGATCCTATTGCTTTATTTTCTTTATCTTTATTCCTTTTTCCTCTAACTATATCCATTCATTGCCTAGTCACTATCAGAAGATGGTAAGCTTTCACATCAGTAATGACTTCCCAAATGGCAATGTCAGTATCAATATTTGGCCATGTGGCATTTGAGATGATATCCAAGTCACCAATATTTTTATTCCACTTAGTATTAGTTATTGCCTTTAACTGTCATGTGACCTTATTCATGTCTAATTATATTCTAAACAAAAAGTCAATCATATCATAGAAAGCTCTTACATTTGTCTCATTATTATAGTAGGCCACAAACCTTGGATGCCTCATAATATCCTGAAAAGTGGAGGAAAATTATTTCCATTCTTTAATTATTGCATCAACATCTAGGATGGTAGGGATAAAATTTGGAACTCTAGCAGTAATTATTTTCATCTTGTCCTATATTAATTGCATTTTTCTTGAGGAAAAACCATGTACATTCTTTACTAATAATTTTTTTGGCATGAATTATTATTGCCTTAGGTATCTCCTTGTTTTGGGGAAACAAGGGAACCAAATTATCAAAGAATTGTATATATGGTCTCCATGTTGTGAACAAAGGGGATAGTAGGGCTAATTCTTCTAAGCACTAGAACTTAGCTTCTTGCAGTGAGATATAACCGTTATGCACATTCTGTGACCCAATTTGCAAAGCACCCATTGTGTGCATCATCAAGCTCTAAATTGTCTTGATTTTGACCTCTTTAGCACAACACCATTCACCAAGATCCATCTATTGGCTCCCTCCCACATTTTTTGCATCAACCTCTATTTAGATTACTTGGTCCTTTACCTCTGTGATAGGTCTTGTAACATTTTTGAGGTTTCTTCTCTATTCTTCTTTGACAACCACCCTCTATTCTAGGAAATAATTTCTTTTCAATTCTTCTTAATATTTTTTCCTAGCATCAATCAATATGCTATATGTTTTAAAAAAAAATTCTTCTAACATATCCATTTTTCTCTTCCCCATTAGTGACATTATATTTTGCAAGTTATGAATTTGATCACTAGATACAATAGTGACATTCAAGAATATCACATTACCTTGGGGGGATTCCTTTATCTCCATGAGAATTGATTTGTGTCCCTTAAGAGCCAAACTCCATATAGCCATTGTGTTGCTATCAATATTAAAACTAGAGCCCTTTAACTCGCCAATAATATTAGTTTCTTCAAAAGAAACTGACTTGTCTTATCTCCTGATTTCATCTAACATGTAAGATGAGCTAAGCTCAGATCTAGGAAAGAGAAGCATACCACTTGTAGCTACAAGATCTCTAGCTTCCTCTACTGTAAGGCTCTCATTGCTAAGATAATAATCGTACAACCTCTACACCAACCCTACAATTTTTTCTAGTAAGTCAATTGGTTACAACTATAAGATAATTCAATTCTACTTAACCTTGTATAAGAAAGATCTAAATTCATCTAATTTGATGAATTAATCATCTTTCATTAACTCTTGAGCTTGTATGATCCACTCATCTAACATCTAAATTTGCAATTCAGTCTTGTTTGGGATCTTTTCATGTTCCATAACCTATTTTAACAAAAAGTTGTTTCTTATTGTATTAAAGAATTTTGATCCTTTTGGAAAGCATTGCAATATCTTTCCTCTGATTTTGTTAGGGATCTCAATCATTTTTTCTTTCTTCCTTTCCTTTTCCCATGAAAAATTCTCTAGCCTATCATCTTCAACCTCAATGATTATAACATCCTCCTATTGATGGATTTGAAGCTCTACCCTATTTCTAATCTCAGTAGGCACTTGTGCCATTATCTATTCAAAGTCATCTGGACACCTATTGTATCTATCTAAGTAAGGTACCTCATTATGGAATCCCTTAAATAATGGATCATATGCCTTCATTGGTTCTTCAATCTCCATTATCCTACTCTAGTTTTGGGTTCTATCCCTATAAACTTATGTCTCCAAACATTTCATTATGTAATCCTCTTCCCAATTAGGTTTGTTTTTAGGGAGAGTATATTTTCTCATTTATTTTAAATCACGCCTCACCAAGTCATTAGGATCATAGGTTCTAGTAGTCTCTGAGGGATTTTTAACTCTCCCATATACTGATCAATCTTCTCTATAGCATCTTTTCCTATTAAAAAGCCTCCTATCTTTGTATTCCTTGCTATTGGAATTACAATAGAACTTTTGAGGTGGTGGGGGGGGTGGGGCGGTGGGGTGAACCAGTGCTTTAAATTTTGACCCATCAAATATTCACCATACATCCATCTAAGATATTCAATTAGTAGACTAAAATACCATGCAAAACATGTACATCTAAAGCATGTAAACAAGTAAGCATTCACACATATGACAAAAGATATGATTACCTAGAAACCCTCTAATGAGAAGGTAAAACTGAGGTGCGAATAACACCCACAAATCTTCACTACTATAGTAATAAAGTGTATCTAATGAAGGTTACAATGTTTGATCATGAACCATGATCAACCCTATTAAAGGCTTACAAAGGTTGTTAGGTCTTACCCTATTAAAGGATTTCAACACCCTATTAAAAGTGTGCTTGTTTAAAAGACTTCAGCTCATAATTAAGTAAGCACCTTATTAGAGGATTTCAATACAGCCCGTTAGGACTACTCTATTAAGATATTTAACTAATTCACCTATTAGAATATCTCAGTAATGATCCTATAGTTGGCACTCTGATGCTTGATGACAAATCAGCTCTATTCTATTGTGTAGTTAATCCTTCTTAATTAGATGTCTCTTTACTATTTACCATTTCCTTACTTTGTTCTCCTTTAACTAATTTTTCAATACAATTAAGGTCATAATGCCTTGGTCACCATGAATGTCCTAGTTTGCACATGCAAAACTCTCCTTGATCATTCATTCACTCCATTTCTTGCTCACCATGTTAATAACTTTAGGATTTATCCTCCTAAAGAAGACCTAGGTGATTTAGGGTTAGGTATGAATCATCACCTATGATTCATCTATATTGATTCTTAAACCTTTTCTTTTCCTAATTGGGTGCATGTAATGCATAGGGATTCCAATTTAGTATTCATCCTTATCACCAAAATATCATAATTCAATATTTAAATCAGCTCAAAAATAATTTACATAGTAGTTTGTGCCAATACAAAGAATTATGACAAAACTGTATTACTTAGCATCTAAAGTCCCCAGTGCTTAGAACATACTAACTTCAATGTTGTCACTTGACATCAGAATGACATGGCATGCACTACTTGCTAAGCTCCTAAATTAGTCAACATACACTCTTTGGTCGACATATACTAACTTATATGTTGTGCTTGACATATGTTACTTGTTCAGTATGAACTAAGTAAATGACTTAAGTGAATAGAAACTCACTAGTCAAAATAAATCAAAGAATAACAATCTCTCCCTTTGACATGAGTGTCAAAAACACTTGGTCATTCATTAGTAGTCTTATTCTTACCAGCATAACATAAACTCTTATTCAGCTTATGTACAAAATTTCAAAATTTCAAAATTTTGCGACATGATTTATACCTAAAAATCTTATAACTCCCATTGACTTGTTTCATCTATTCTATACTATATTCTATATCAAAATATTTCTTCTATTTAATAGTTTTACCTTGACTACTAATACTCTTTCTCTATTTTTCGTTTTCTTCTCTTTGTCTCCCTTTACTCTTATTCTCCCATTATTGCTACCCCATACTTGCTCCCCCAAAGATCTTACTTGCCCCTTTTGACACTAATGACAATGGGTTATACACTAATAGTGTGTTTTTCCAAAAAGGATTTATAGACCTCAAGAATAATCTTAAGAGGTACATCCCAATTATCACATGCAACCTCCACAAACTTGATTTGGATGGCTAGCTCAACAACAAGGTGTACTAGGCCATCTAATGTAGAAAGATTGGGGTCTTTCTTCATAAGTGTTTCTACATAGCATATATCCTTGTGTAGAAGCTCTATGTGAGGACTCAATGTTGATTAGATATTGATCAATTTAGCCCTTATGTTGGCTTCATCTACATGTAATATTGCTAACTAACTTTGGGTTTGCAATAAGTTTCTGAAGTGTTTCTCACTTTGAGTTAGAGTCATTGGAAATTTAGCTCTAGATGATTACATTTGACTTTCCAAGCTCATGATGTGATTCCTTATCTCCTGTGTGAAGAGTGTAGGAGTACACAGTTTGCTGTATAGAGAGAAAATGTTCTCTAGTACCTTCTTAACACTATCTATCTTAGTTGCCAATGCAACTTGTGTCAATGCAATCTCATTGGATATCTTCTCATTCAATTTAGTTTGAAATTTCTTCTTAGACCATTCTATCAATTTGACATTAATATCCAAGTTTGTATTACTTACTCTTTCTACTATCTTGGTCAATTATTCAATAATTGGCTTTGTTTCATCTAGAGTAGGTAGATTGAATGCATCCAAGAAAATATCTTTGATCTTAATCAAGGCTTGCTTCTTCCTATGCTCCCTTCTAAGTAGTTCTTGAAATTTTTTCTTGCTAGGGCTTCTTGAAGTATACCCATCTGCTCAATTGTGATTGCTCCATAGTCAAACTAAGGAAAAATAATTTCTTCATCTAGGCTAACATCTCTATAAGTTATTACCTCTTCTACCTTAGATGAGCTAAGAATCAACATTGAGAATCGTGAAGGTGTTTCATCTGTGCTTTTCCACTAAAGAGTTTAACTAGAATTAGTTCTAGATTCTGGTAATGTTACCAGTGCTTGTATTGCTTCTAGATCCTTTAGCTTGGAAGTTAATCTTGTCTCTTTAGGCTTGTCCTTTTTTTCCTTTTTTATTATAATTGCACCTTGAATTTGTGTTGGAGTTGTAGGTACATCTACCTAACCTATTTGACTTGGTTTCCAATCATTAACTAGTGTTTCCATCTTATCTTCTCCAACTATCTCATCCTTGTCTTTTTTAGGTTCTTGAACATTTTGTGAAACTAGAGTGCTCTCCATGGGTTTACTAATAGTGCATCCTACTGTCTCCTTCATTTGATATAAAACTAAGTGTGGTGAAGGTTTTACAATTGTGACTTGAGAAGTGATTGTAGGTGTGTCTTGTTTTTTCACTTCCTCCCCTATAGTCATAGACTCTGACTTCTGAATTTCATCAACACTTAACACTACAAGGTTGTCACATAACTTGGGCTATAGTGTGGATTGATCAAGTATCCTTTTAAAATCTTCCTCTATTAGGGGATTGATGTTCTAAGTAGTAGAATTAGAAACATCCTTTACTATGAAAATTTTAGTACTTAAACTTATTACTTGTAGAGTGCTAGCACTCGACATTTGTGTATCTTGTACGCTCTAATCTAGTTGCTACTCTTAGTTTTTTCTTGATCATCAATATTCATTTCAATGCCTCCCCTTCATCATTATCCTCTACCTCAATAGGTTTTTTTTCACCTTCTTTGATTGTGGCTAGTCCATATGTAAATTTCCACATTTGTGTGGTCTTCTTTACAACATCCTCTGTGTTGTTCTATAATATGCTAAATGCCCTATATTTAGGTAAAAATCTCAAATCATATTTCTTTATGGATTTAAACATTTGTGCCTTGAAAATTTTTGGCATAACTTGAGTGAGGGTTGTCTCCCTAATTTTCTACTCATTATCTAAACAATAATGACATTTTCACTCAACTCTATCATATAGACTCTTAGGTATTGAGTTGGGAATTTCTAGGGGGGTTTTCTTAAATGTAGCCGTCATGGCATATATTTCCTCATCAATTTTATTTTTCTCAATCTTTCAAAGGTTATCAGATTCAATGTGAGAGAAACCTAACAAATTCGCATTGTTTCTAATGTTCTCACATAAATTATCTTATTCTAAGGAGGGAGTATGGCTCACCACTTGGAATTGGCTATTGTCATCAGATTTAGTATTCTCCTCATTAGATTCATCTTGAGAAACATACTTACTTATTAGCCTTTTCTATGGTCCACCATCTTGTTCTCTGGGCTTGGCTACCTCTTTAGCCTTCTGTACAGTGACTCTTGTGTTAGCCCTTGTGGTAGGTGTTGTTGGTTTGGGCTAACTTGGTTTCGCAACCTTCTTTGGTTTTTGTTACTGTAGGTGTTTTGTCCTTCCTTTTCTTCCTATTAGTAGGAGTAGGTGCTTCCTTAGCTTCTTCTCCATTGGCACCTTCTAGAATTTCTATCTCATCTTGTTGGTAATCCTTTCCTTGTCCTTATGCTAGAGCTATTTGTGTTTTTGCCTATGTTTCTTCTTCTTCATCATCATCTTCAAGTCTTCTTCCTCTTCCTCAGCTCCTTCACCAAATTTTTCTTTTAGTTTCTTCACCAATTTATTCTTCATTCCTATTATAGAGACAATCTTCAAATCTATAGTGATTTTAGATTTGGCTAGTTCATAGTTACCAAATTAATAATAATAACTACTATTACTTTAATAAAATATTAAATATACTATACTACTATATAATTAATAATAACTACCATGCATTTCCTACATAAGATGAAAATTTACATCATTACCTTACTTCATCTCCCAATTATCTTTGCGTACCTCCCCTTATTGATAATCCTCCCACCCTAAACCTCTATTTACGTGCCCTACCAACATCCTCAGTCCCATTACCAAGTCAACTCCCAAGGACTCAAGTAGCAGTGTGACCGGGTTTGGGTGATGACTTTCCCAAGGCAAAACACAACCGTAGATGTGTGCTTAATACTAGGAATGATGGCATGAAGGTGGGAAATGATATTCATAGTCTTTGACTTTCATCAAAGTTGGATGACACTCCTTCACATGAGTTAGGATAGGAGGTAAGTGGGGTAGGGGGAGAGGGGTTTTGGAGAGGTGGGGACCACTTGCATATGAGGTGATTGGCATTGGCAATTTTGGAGAGGTGGGGAACACTCCCCCTCCCATGGACTTTCTTTCCCATTATGTCCTTTCTCACTTGTCATGTCTAGCATGTTAAAACATTCACCTTTCTTTCTGAATGTGCGTTATCTCATGTTCCCTTGTTAGAGGATCATGTAGGGGTTAAATTTTATCTTTTTATTTTTATTTTACTTTATATTTTTTAATTTCTTGAGCCCACATTCATGTGACATCTTCCTAGTATTATGTTATTTGAAGAGGTTTGTATGAGAGGGTCGATGAATAGATTAAATATTATTTTATAAAAAAATTCTCCCATGTTGAGTCACCCAACATTGTGATCAAGCTTCTTTTGTTGTACTTGTTTTCTCTACAATATTTCTTGTTGATGTTGACATGTCTTTTATTTATGTATTCTATGTGTGTGTGTGTGTGTGTGCATGCGTGCGTGCACATGTGCACGTGTGTGTAGGTGTGTGTGTATTTTCTTTTTAATTTACTTATTGATACAAGGTAATACGTATATTCTTTGATTACTATAATGCTCTATAATTAAGACAAGAATTATTTCTCTCTTCCATACAATTTCTAGAGAGCAGAAGTGCATCTGCAACAAGGTTTTGCTAAGATTTTTAATGCATTTTCCCCTATAGTCCATTTGATATTATATGAATATTGGTTTAGGGTTGACTTAATTTTTTTGCCCTATTACATTCAATTGTTAGTTCTATTGAATCCACTTGAAAGCATATGTAACTAAACTTGAAAAATCAAGGACTTGTTCATTTTAATCATTTCATACAATTCATAAAATTTATACCTTACATTTGAACAAGATCCATTATAACATCTACTAGTACAATATTTATAATGAAACTCTAAATGAAATTTCTTATTCAACTAATTACAATATAGAACTCCTTTACATAAGCAATCAAAATTGCATGTATTTTCCATCTATGATTCAAAAACAATCATGTTTGTTTCTTTATATGAAACTCTCTATTTTCTTTCATATATGACTGCAAAGATAGAAAACTCTTTCTATTCCAATGCAAACTAATTATATAAAGATAGATTCCTACAATGCATCTACAAATGTCCATATTTTAATCTATTCATTTCTTTCACAAGACTATATTCACAATAATATAAAATTAAATGAATATCGTCCTTAACAACACATTACACAATACAACAATCAAGGTCTTTGTAACTCAATATATATTGAATCAATGAAGAAAGCTCCTTCCAAACACACTACATATTGCCACATCTTTTGCTTTACCAATGTAAGGGGAAATTCATAATTTCTTTCATGGGTCTAAAAGCCCAAAACCTACAAAAAATTTACATAAGAACCATAGAGGCTTGCCTCCCATCCTAGGGTTTTAAGAAGCCACCCACCAAGCTAGGGAAACAAGGCTCAAATAGGTTACACTAAAGCAACTGACAATGCGTATAATATGACATCACAATAGATATACAATACCTTCAAGGTTTATTAGAATGATTCACCATTATAATCATGAAATATTGGGTGAAGGTGGGCTCTCCAAAGAGGAGAATGCCATATCTATATACACATATACATCTATAATTGCATAATGCCTCTTCAAGGATATCAAATAGATCTTCCTCATCACATTAATATACTTATAGCTCCCATAATAAAAATCCCTCTTCAAGGTTATCAATAGACATCCTTCTCATCAAATCAATATACATATACCTATCATAATAACAAACAAGGGATATGGCTTCAATGGTGCCTATCGATGAACAAAAAAAAAACCTCTCCAAGAGGAAAATCTCTTAACTTTAGTGTTCAACCCAAATAACTCCTTCACCTAAGGCATCTCTTCCCTCCAAAGGGTGAGTGAAGCCTCCACACCCATTAATATACAGACACAAAAAAACAAGGAAAAAATATGCAAGACAAATCCATCACAAACAATGACACATATCCACAATCTCACACAACCACATTACATAAATTTTAACACAAAATGAGAAAGAACAACATCATTGGGAAAGTAAAATGAGATTTATGGAATGGGCAACAACCTTGCTTCAAGCTAAATGCAAAATAAAAGTTGCTGTAGAGCTTCCTTCTTCTTAGTCCTTCCTCCTTTCAAACCCTAATTGTCTCTAAATGTAGAAAGTGGGTGAGCACTCCACTAGTTTGTCCAAGTCCACTTAAGAAACTCTACCACTATTTTTTTTGGCAAAACATCAAGCCACTATCTCTTACAACTTTGTCCCTACCAATTTACTTTCTTTGACCAAGTGGAAAGAAGGGGATGAACTCATGGGACAACTAAATTTTCGAATTGGTGGATGAGTGCATTGGTTAAGTGCCCCCCTAGGCTAGCTAAGCAATAAAATGGTCAAATTTAGGCCACTAACATATTATGCTAACATATGGGTAACTTATTTTCACAAAAATGGCACTTTTTGACCACTTATTGACCCTTATAAATCATTGTCAAGTTTGAATTCAAATTTCCCTTGATGGTGACCCATCCTATCCTTTTTCCAAGTGGATTTACTTAAGCTTTTGAAAGGCAATTAGTTAAAGGTTAAGTGTAACCATGACCAAAACCCTACGTGGGATGTCATTAACAAATAAACAATTACAAGTGCCAAGTGACACATTTAAAATACATTACTCATCACCATGACATGTCCCTAATGTATTTTTGAGATTAAATTTACCACACACATGCAAGGTTACATTTACAAAATAAACACATCACAATGAGGCTTTTGAATCTTCTAGAGATTTTCCTTTGCTATACTATGTCCATAGAAGTTTGGGCCTTTTTTCCTCGATTAGATTCCATGGATCAATTTCCTACACACTAAAAGAAAACATCAGTAGCCCAATGAAAAAAATCATATAAAATGGATGTATATAGGTGCATGACATTTTTATATTAAATAATTCACCTTAACATCATAATCATTTTTTAATTTTCTAATCATTTTCATATAAAGCATTTAAAACATTAAGATATCAGAATATGCATCTCAACATTAATAACTAATCAAATGATGCAACTAACATTCTGGACCACATCATAATCCATTTCCTATCATAATGATGAAATGTGGAATCTATACTATTAAATTAACCAACCTAGAAATTAGTTATGCATACATATCTTAGGCCAAAATCATAAAACTCTAATAATCACAACTTGTATACTTTGATTAAATAAAATATAGTTTTATTAGTAAACATATCTTGTTATCATTATGAGATAATACATTATAAGGTGTATCAATTATGTTGAAAGTAAATAGGTTGTTTGCATAGTCATGTCACATAGTTTTAAAATCAATCATTGAATAAATCCATTACATTGTATTGGGCCATAAAATCTATCCTCATGAAAATTATCATATCCACCTAATACTATTTGCACAAATTTTGATTTATTACATAACATCATACTGAGTTCTACCATGTAGACCGTTATCCAATTTGGTAACAATTTTCATCTATGACTATTAATAATATTCACAAGAGTGGGTGTTGATTCATCTTTCCATAATAACCATCTAATTCAATTATCCTAATAAGCCATAAAATATCACAAACCTGTCGATATAGTTTCTAAGTTATGACATCTTGAGCCTTTGTTCCATAGGGTCTTATCTTATTAACCTAATGTAATCTTGAATAGGATACTTAGCACAACAATAACTAAAATATATATTAGTCTTAATAAGATCTTGGGTTCATTATTGATAAGGAAAAATTCCAATCATGAAAAACTTAGATCCCAAAGCTTCTTACCAACATTCTATCATAATGTGTAACTTGTAAGGTAATAGTCTATAATTCACATTCTATGACATTTCAACTCATTATGCTTCTAGCTCTGACCATATTCATGTTATTAAGATTTATAATAGGGTACTAGGGAAGGAGCCTTAAAAATTTATCAACATTCACTACGTACTTATAGATAATATTATACAATTAATATATATTTACCATCACCAATATCCTTTAATGTGTTTAATGTAGTCAAACTAGTTTGGTGTCACCAGAGATGAAAGTACATACCTTTTTGAAACTCAGTTCCTTGTATTGTCTAATTTCTCTTGCTCTATCTACCTACTCCAAGGAATTTTTCTAAGCTAACCAAAGAAGAACAAAATAAATTATAGGAATAAGTGTATGCCATGATGGCTGAGTATAAGCACACACCTCTAGAATTAGATGAATCAATGCCTAAAGAATTGTACAAAATTATAGAGGATAAATGGCATTTTTGTTTACAAATGGAAAGGGAGATAAGGGAATCAACATTAGCTAGATTTTTTCTTGATTTGACTAAGGATCAAGTAACAAATGCAGTCAAGAGGCATAACAATAGATTCACTCCGAAACATAGAGCTTTCAACATTTTACAAAACAAAATTGAGGAGGTAGTTACAAAATCCACAAGATTGTGGAAGATAGTTTACAAGAAAATAGAAGATGTGTATAATTAAGAATATAAGGCAGAAGAAAGTGTCAAGATAAAGGAGAAGAAGGCATTAGGAATCAAAGAAAAATAAAAGGAACAAGTGGAGAAGAAGGTTGAAGAAGAAAAGGAAGATGAAAAGGCACATACAGAGAAGAAAGAGGAAGAGAAAGATACAATTGTGCAACGAGATCAAAGTGTGCAAGACACACAGGTATCCCCTACTAGTCCTCCTCATGCCACCATCACACCTGCTGAGATTATCAAAATCAAGGATGTTACAGACACTTCAATTCCATACATAAATCCATTAACTACAGAGGATTTAGAAATCCTTGACCAATCAACACTAGTAGCAAAATTATGTTCAAATCCTATATTGGATAGTGTTGATGAATTACAAAATCCAGTAGTCAAAACAAAGGTAGTCAAGGTGAAAACACAAGAACCACCTTCGATCATACAACCTAATAGTATTCTATTCCTTCCTCCACCACCTCCACCAAGTGTAGTCATTGACACACTTCAGATGCTAAGTACAGTAGCAGGGGAAATTAAAGAAATTGAACAGCCAACAAGTTCAACCCCACCTAGTGATCATCAAAATGATATACATGGTGAAGAAAAATATGATACAAGCAAGAAGGAGGAGTCTGCAATACAAACATTGGTTGCATTTACCAAATCTGGCACTCCAACATAGACTCTTCAGCAGCCGATCACAGATGGGTTACAATTAAAAATTAGAACACCAAGCTCAAGCTCATCAAAGGTAGTCAGGAAACTTCACTATGGAATTCTTGAGCTTGATGAAGAAATAAAGATTCCATATTATGAATCCAACACTCTCATTGAAGAGAAGATCAATGAAATTCAGAGTGCATTGGACAGAAGAATGAGACAAGAAGCACTAAGAAGAGAACACAAGCACAAGCTTACCTTGAATGAAATCAAAGACATATTCATAGAAGCTTTCTGCTTACAGTCTCTAGAGGAGTCAAGGCTAATTGTAGAGCAACTATTTGATATAGTTGACCAAGTGACTAGCGAAGACCAGGAAACAAATGCCAAACTATTGGAATGGTTAGAAAGAAAATTCCAAGGCAAGGTAAACAAGAAAATATCCAGTGATATAGCACTATCACAAGTAGAGCTGGCTAAGAAAATTGAAATAGTCAAAACTGTACTTGGAAACATATTTTCCCTGTACAACAAGTTGTGTGACTTTTCCACATTCACACAGGACACTAGCCAAAAGATACTAAGCTTGGAGAAAAAATTGAAGATTTCTAGCATGCAACTCCCCAAAAATCTAGCTCAGAGTGAGAAGCATTTTGCCCAATCGCTTCACACACAAAGAGAGTTAGCTGTCTTAGTAGCAGAGGAGGCAACCACAAAAGCTAAATTGATGCAAATTCAATCCTCTATCACTCCTCATTTGGAAATACTTTGTAAGGAGCAGATGAATGCAGAGACAGTCCTCAAGAAAGACCCCAATCTTTCTACAACTGATGGACTTGTACACCTAGCAGCAGAGATTTCCATCCAGCATAAGTCATTGGATGTTGCACTACCAAATTGGGATGTAGCTCTGAAGGTACTCCTTGAAGTAAATAGTACATTTTTGGCCAAGTATGGCATTTCCTTATAAGACCTTTGACATAAGTGTCAAAAAGGGGGAGAATAAGTATAAAGTGAGTGTTAAGTAGAGATTAAGTATGGGGGAGTTAAGTACAAAATGAAATGATAAGTATGATGAAAGGGGGAGATAGAGAATTTTTGGCGATAGAGAATTTTTGGAGATAGAGAATTTTTGACAAATTTTGATATAACATATTAGTCAGAATGCAGAAATAGGACAAAAGTCACTGAGTGAACAAGTCATAATCAACTCACAAGGAGTCATAAGGTATATTGTTATTTGTTTCTAAATTTTTTTGAAGCAAATAAGAGGATGCATGAAATAATGCCAAGATCACAGGATTTTAGTTAAGTGTTTTTGCCACTCATGTCAAAGGGGGAGATTGTTGGTTTAAAGAATAATTTTTATAGCTGAGTGTCAATACACTTAACCATTTTTCACTATACATGTCGAGCAAAGAGTAGGTGCCGAGTAATATCAAGTGTCGAGTTACTCAAGTGCCGAGTAATATCAAGTGCCAAGTAATATCAAGTGCCAAGTAACATAAGGTGCTGAGCTATCCAAGAAATAGCATGTGCCGAGCATTAGTAATGCTTCAGGAGTCGAGTAACTCAAAATATCAGCATAAGAGTTTGTAATTGCACAAACTATGATGTAAACCATTTTTGTAGCCGACATAAGATAAATCCCGAAAGATCTAGAGATAAGAATGAATCTTTTACATTTCCTATGCAATTTGCATGTAGCCAATTGGAAAATTGGAAAGGCATGCAACCAATCAGAAAAAAGGGAAGTATTGAGTGAGAAATTGAAATTCAATGTGGATCATAGATCCATATCTAACCCTAAGTCTTCAAAGTCTTTTTAAGGGAGACAAAAGGTTCACTATAATGATGATGAGAGAAGGAGAATAGTGTTAAGGGAAAAACATAATGGAATTCAGTGAAAGAAGGCATAGAGAGTAAGAGCAGCAATTCAATATTTAGTTGATCAGAACAAAGCAAAGGAGATGAACAAAAATCAGATCTCAGAGGATTGAAATTAGAGAGAGAGCCAGAACAAGTGCCTGCATTCAGCAATCAAGGATTGCGAACTATCAGGTTTATAATACCGCTTACTCTCTTACCATTGTATTAGAAAGGAAATCCTATGTAGATAGGTTGGCTTAACAGCTATTTGTAGATCCAAAAGGTGATTAAATCCTTTAACAAGGTGACACTTCATGTTAAGTGTTTGGAAGTCCTTTAACTAGGTCACTATTAACACAGTGTAAAGCCTTTAACAGGGTAGGCCTTTAATAGGGCAGACCATCAGAAGTGGTTGAACAATATTATTGCAGTGAATTTTTGTGGGTATCATCCCCACCCCAATTTTACCTTCTTATTTCTAGAGGGTTTCTGGGTTACTAAATTCTAGTGTTATGTGTTGTTGATGCATATTTTTATTTCATATTTTCATAATGTATTTACATGCATGCAATTTACTTTTAGATAAAAGTTTTATTGGATAAAGTGTAATACTTCTGATTCACCCCCCCCTCTCATCAGTATTCTTTCCATATTTGAATATTCCAAAAATTGGTATCAGAGCAGATTAGGTTCTCACAAGAAAAAGCCTAATAGCTTGGGTGAAATGATCTAAAGATGGAAGTTTTCAAACTTGGAAAGATCATTGAAAATCAGGTGATAGATGTGAAACTTGCTCTGCATAGCTTGGAGGAATCTAGAGATAAGTTGAGAAACTCATTGAAAAGAAGGAAGGATTTAACCATAGCCGAAAATGAGATAAACTACAAGGAGATTGATACCACAAATATATTTTCCAATGGAGATACTAAAGAGTTTGATGCAGCAATTGTAGAACTAATGGAGAAAAACAAAGTTCAAACAGATGAGATAAGATCTCTCAAGATGGAACATGAATCACAGGCCATAGTGTTATGTGAAATCACTAAACAAAAGAAAAGAGCAATTGAAGATAAAGTCATGATGGAAAATGACAAAAGGAATCTTGCAAACAGACTTGAAGAAAAATGTACTGAATTAACAGGGATATCAAACATGCAGATGGATACACTTGCCCAGATGATGAACCTTCATCATGAACTTAATGTGAAAGATATTGAGATCTCTACACTAAAGATGCAAAATGAACAATTACAGAATGACTTAAGAAGAGAAAAGGAAATTTTAGAAAGCTTCAACAAACCCAATGAATCCATCAAGTATTTTGAGCAATTAGTGAAATCCCCAAGATCAATTCATGATACATCAGGACTTGGATACAACAACACTGAAGTTGGAGAATCATCAAAGAGTGCTGAACAAAGAAGTGACAAAGGTAAAAATGTCAAGCTTACATGTCATTTCTATGGAAAGAAAGGACATACATCTAATGTATGTAGAAGCAAGAATGCCCATCAGCATGATAAGCCTAAGAATGTAAACTATTGTCATAAGTGCAAGAAGCAAGGTCATCAAGCATATGAATGTAGAACCAAGACTACTAAGACATCAAAATTTGAGGGTCACTGTCAGAATTGCAAGAAATATGGACATAGAGCTTTTGAATGCAGATCAAAGCCTATGTGGACATCAAATCAACCAACAAAGACATCAAACCATGAATTTTGGGATTAAAACACCAGGTATAGTTGTCACTATTGTCAAGAATATGGACATATACCCCAAAATTTCATAAGAACACATTTTAGGGGAAACTATAAAAGATGGTTGAGTCAAACCACATGTTTTAGTTGCTTAAAAACTGGTCATATCAGTAGGAATTGCCCAACAAGGTCAAAGGCACCAATTTCTAAGTTCAACAATGGAAAGGCAAAGATAGATGTTGAACACATTAGAAGTGAGATGAATAAGGCATGGAAGAAGAAAGATGAGTGTAGCACATCAAGTGCAGAGATCACTTCACCTAATAGGTCAAGTGATCACACTTCATTAAATTAAGCAAGAATGAGTGTGTGGGATTGATAAACTAAGCTACATCATACATTAGTCCCAAAACAAAGAAGAACTGCAAAGAAGAAAACAACATAAGCAAAGATGCTAAGTCAAAATTAAGAGTCTTGCAAAATTTGCCAAATTTGTCTTCAGGTGCCGAGTTGCTAACAGTGATCAAGTTGATAGATGATGCCAAGCTGTGAAATATCAATGGGAGCCAAGCGAAGTCAAACACAATGAGTGTCGAGTCATGTCAAAATCCTTCATGTGCCGAGTAGACAGTTGTCAGCACACTAAGCATTAATTACTATATTTTGAAGAGTACATAGTTCGATTTTTTATCATTTCTTACCATTCAAACATGAAGCAAAGATGAGAAGAGTGCAGAAGATCAAGGTCAGCTTAGAAGCCATTTGTGAAGATTTCCATAGCGATTCAGCACGAGTCTCATTGATTTGACATATTTTACTTAAGTGCTAAGCTACGTAGTGTTTACAAACTTGTTTAAATTGAAAACCCTAGTTTGGCAAACAATGGCATCTGGGTCTGGAACCACCAAGAGCAAAGAGAGTCATGAGATATAGTTGGTTAGTAATGAAGTTAAGCAAGCAAAATTCAAGCCCATTCCAGAAGTTGCATATAAGAATGATCCTGCATGTGCATTATCAGTTATTCTTGATAAAGTTGTTATGGTCCAAGATGTTCGTAGATGCTATAACTATAAAATTGGAGCCATAGGAGATTTAGAAATTTACAATGCATATGACAAACTATGTGAGAACAAGATACTAAAAAATGAGTTCTCAATAGTCGAGAGAAAAGGATTGACTAAAACCCTAGAATTTTTTATTGTTTTCAAAGTTGAATGGGTACGCATAGTTTTGAGTAGAATAAATGATGGAGCCTTTTGGTTAGAAATAGGGCCAGTGAAATTCACCAAGAGAACTGTTCATAGGGTTACTGGTATTCCAACCCTAGATCGGCCAAAGACCCTGCGTAGTGATAAAAAGGAAGTAATAGAGAGAAACATGGGTGCTAAATGGAATAATAGGGGAATGACTATTGATACAATCACAGAACCCCTACTAGATTTTTCTGTGAGAATCATCTCACACAAATTCTATCAATCAAGCAAGTTAAATAGTGTGCCTTGTATAGCAGTTTATGTTGCATACAAATTGATTAAAAAGGCTCATACCTATGATCTAGTAGAGCTCATGTTTCAATAGATTAATGAGAATCTGGGAGCTAAAGGAAGAGCAAGGGAGCTCAGTGCAAATTTGGATCAGTTTTGGTATGCATATTTTTCTATCTAATGAAAGAATTTCCTTCTGTGGGTAAGGTGAGATGGAGTCCAGACAAAACAATTTTTGAACAAATCAATGGATATATTGAACAGATGGGTGACAATTTTGATGCCCAAATGACTAGTTACTTTGAGGACTTTAAACAGTCCATGAAACAAAGAATGAGGATTCCAGTTTCATTGATTGAAAAATATGAAAAAGACATTTGTTTTCTTGTAGATATTGATTATACCTATATACAAGCAGTCATACCTAGAGTAAGATGGCTTAGGCCACTAGGCTATGAACTTGACATTGATCAAGCCTTTGTAGCAATAACAGCCCTCCTTGTAGAAGAAGTTGATAAAGATGCAAAAGCCTTTGGAACCCATGATGTTGTAAAATCAAGGGTGATAACAGATTTTAAAACTACCTCAACAGTAAAGAAGAAAGAAAAATTGGTAAGGAAAATCAAACGAAAATTTGGTGTTGAAGAAGAAGGAATAGTAGAAGAGAAAGAAGAAGACATTGAAGATGAGGAAGATAAACCACAAGGTCTGACTCAAGGGTTACAAGAAGATAAAGAGGAAAGTGCTAAGGAAGAAGAAGCCGAGGAAGAACAAGTTGAAACCAAGGTCACAAAAAGAAAGGCCACAACTCCTCTTGCTCCTCAACCCAAGGGAAAGAAAGTAGTTGCTCCAGCACCAAAGAGACCTACCACAAGGGCTACAGCACAAAAAGCCCAAGAGGAGGCAAAATAGAAGAAGAAAACTTCAAAGAAGACTACTACTAAACCTAAGAAGCAAATAAAATTTGTTGCCCAACCTGAAACAGATGAGGAGAAGACTAAGTTAGAGGACAACAACCAATTTCAAGTGGTAAGGCACAAACCTCAGAATACTATTAATAAATTATGTTCAAAGATCAAGAATGATGATTTGAAAGGTTTAAAGAACCTAAATTTTTCTAAGCTAACCGAAGAAGAATAAAATAAATTAGAGGAATCAATGTATGCCATGATGGCTGAGTATAAGCACACACCTCTAGAATTAGATGAATCAATGCCTAAAGAATTGTACAAAATTATAGAGGATAAATGGCATTTTTGTTTACAAATGGAAAGGGAGATAAGAGAATCAACATTAGCGAGATTATTGCCTGATTTGACTAAGGATCAAGTAACAAATGCAATGAAGAGGCATAACAATAGATTCACTCCCAAACATAGAGCTTTCAGCATTTTATAGAACAAAATTGAGGAGGTAGTTACAAAATCCACAAGATTGTGGAAGATAGTTTACAAGAAAATAGAAGATGTGTATAATGAAGAATATAAGGTAGAAGCAAGTGTCAAGATAAATGAGAAGAAGGCATCAAGAATCAAAGAAAAAGAAAAGGAACAAGTGGAGAAGAAGGTTGAAGAAGAAAAGGAAGATGAAAAGGCACATACAGAGGAGAAAGAGGAAGAGAAAGATACAGCTGTGCAACAAGATCAAAGTGTGCAAGACGCATAGGTATCCCCTCCTAGTCCTCCTCATGCCACCATCACACCTGCAGAAATTATCAAAATCAAGGATCTTACAGAAACTTCAAGTCCAAACATCAATCCATTAACTGCTGAGTATTTAGAAATCCTTGACCAATCAACACTAGTAGCAAAATTATGTTCAAATCCTGTATTGGTCAGTGTTGATGAATTGCAGAATCTAGCAGTAAAAACAAAGGTAGTCAAGGTGAAAACACAAGAACCACCTTCGATCATAAAACCTACTAGTATTCTATTCCTTCCTCCACCACCTCCACCAAGTGTAGTCATTAACACACTTCAGATGCCGAGTACAGTAGTAGGGGAAATTAAAGAAACTAAACCGCCAGCAAGTTGAACCCCACCTAGTGATCATCAAAACAATATACATGCTAAAGAAAAAGATGAGACAAGAAAGAAGGAGGAGTCTAGAATACAAACATTGGTTGCATTACCCAAATCTGGTACTCCAACACAAACTCTTCAGCAGCCGATCACAGATGCGTTAGAATTAAAAACCAGAACACCAGGCTCGAGCTCATCAAAGGTAGTCAAGAAACTTCACTATGAAATTCCTGAGCTTGATGAAGAAATAAAGATTCCATATTATGAATCTAGCACTCTCACTGAAGAGAAGATCAATGAAATTCATAATGCATTGGACAGAAGAAGAGACAAGAAGCACTAAGAAGAGAACCCAAGCACAAGCTTATCTTGTATGAAATCAAAGACATATTCATAGAAGCTTTATGCTTACAGTCTCTAGATGAGTCAAGGCCAATTGTAGAGCAACTATCTGATATAGTTGACTAGGTGACTAGTGAAGACTAGGAAAAAAATGCCAAACTACTAGAATGGTTAGAAAGAAAATTCCAAGGCAAGGTAAACAAGAAAATATCCGGTGATATAGCACTATCACAAGTAGAGCTGGCTAAGAAAATTGAAAAAGTCAAAACTATATTTGGAAACATATTTTCCCTATACAACAAGTTGTGTGACTTTTCCACATTCACATAGGACATTAGCTAGAAGATACTAAGCTTGGAGAAAAATTTGAAGATTTCTAGCATGCAACTCCCCACAAATCCAGCTCAAAGTGAGAAGCATTTTGCCCAATCGATTCACACAAAAAGAGAGTTAGTTGTCTTAGCAGCAGAGGAGGCAACCACAAAAGCTAAATTAATGAAAATTCAATCCTCTATCACTCCTCATTTGGAAATACTTTGTAAGGAGTAGATGAATGTAGATACAGTCCTCAAGAAAGACCCTAATCTTTCTACAACTGATGGACTTGTACACCTAGCAGCAGAGATTTCCATCCAGCATAAGTCATTGGATGTTGCACTAGCAAATTGGGATGCAGCTCTAAAGGTACTCCTTGAAGTAAATAGTACATTTTTTGCCAAGTATGGCATTTCCTTATAAGACCTTTGACATAAGTGTCAAAAAGGGGGAGAATAAGTATAAAGTGAGTGTTAAGTAGAGATTAAGTATGGGAGAGTTAATTACAAAATGAAATGATAAGTATGATGAAAGGGGGAGATAGAGAATTTTTGGCGATAGAGAATTTTTGGAGATAGAGAATTTTTGACAAATTTTGATATAATATATTAGTCAAAATGCAGAAACAGGACAAAAGTCACTGAGTGAACAAGTCATAATCAACTCACAGGGAGTCATAAGGTATATTGTTATTTATTTCTAAATTTTTTTTAAGCAAATAAGACGATGCATGAAATAATGCCAAGATCATAGGATCTTAGTTAAGTGTTTTTGCTACTCATGTCAAAGGGGGAGATTGTTAGTTTAAAGAATAGTTTTGACAGCTGAGTGTCAATACACTTAACCATTTTTCACTATACATGCCAAGCAAAGAGTAGGTGCCAAGTAATATCAAGTGTTGAGTAATATCAAGTGCTGAGTAATATCAAGTGCTGAGTAATATCAAGTGTCGAGTAATATCAAGTGCCGAGTTATTCAAGTGCTATTTGATATCAAGTGCTGAGTAACATAAGTTGCCGAGTGATACAGTTTTGCTTAGGTATCGAGCTATCCAGGAAAAAACATGTGCCAAGCATCAGTAATGCTTCAGGAGCCGAGTAACTCAGGATATTAGCATAAGAGTTTGTAATTACACAAACTATGATGTAAACTTTTTTTGTACCGACATAAGATAAATCTCAAAAGATCTAGAGATAAGAATGAATTTTTTACATTTCCTATGCAATCCATATGCAGCCAATTGGTAAATTGGAAAGGCATGCAACCAATTAGAAAAAAGGGAAGTATTGAGTGGGAAATTGAGATTCAATGTGGATCGTAGATCCATATCTAATCCTAAGTCTTTGAAGTCTTTTTAAGGGAGACAAGAGATTCAATGTAATGATGATGAGAGAAGGAGAATAGTGTTAAGGGAAAAACATAATGGAATTCAGTGAAAGAAGACATAGAGAGTAAGAGCAGCAATTCAATATTTAGTTGATTAGAAAAAAGTAAAGGATATGAACATAAATTAGATCTCAGAGGATCGAAATTAGAGAGAGAGCCAGAACAAGTGCCTACATTCAGCAATCAAGGATTGCAAACTATCAGGTTTATAATACCTAATACTCTCTTACCATTGTATTAGAAAGGAAATCCTACGTAGATAGGTTGGCTTAACAGCTATTTGTAGATCCTTATCAAAAGGTGATTAAATCCTTTAACAGGGTGACACTTCATGTTAAGTTTTTGGAAATCCTTTAACCAGGTCACTATTGACACAGTGTAAAGCCTTTAATAGGGCAGACCATTAGAAGTGGTTGAACAATATTACTATAGTGAATTTTTGTGGGTATCATCCCCACCCCAATTTTACCTTCTTACTTTTGGAGGGTTTCTGGGTTACCAAATTCTAGTGTTATGTGTTGTTGATGCATGTTTTAGTTTCATATTCTCATAATGTATTTACATGCATGCAATTTACTTTCAGATAAAATTTTTATTGGATAAAGTGTAATACTTCCGATTCACCCTTCACCCCCCTCCCCCGCCCTCTCATTAGTATTCTTTCCATATTTGAATATTCCAACACTATCGTCCTCTAGATATATTTGTCTCTTTATTCTATAAAAATGGTTTTTTAATAGGAACTCATATCGGTATTTTCTTGGTTTCCTTAAAGCTTTAAGAACTTTTATAACCAAGTCTAGGGTTTCTTCTTTTGTAATTACTCATCAAGCTTGTCACTATTAGAAAGTTTTTCAAGATGTAGATTTCTTTGACAAGCTTTCCCTTGATCATAGTAGTATAATTTTTAAGATCTAATAATTAGCTTTTCAATATTCAAGTTCCAACTTTAATTAACCAACACAAGTACTTACATCATGACATTCTTTTGGTTTTCTCTTTAGATGTACTTTAAGTTTATTTTTCTTCTCTTTCCTATCTTAAATATCTTTGGCCATCTCAATAGTAAAAATCTCAAATTCATGTTTAAATTAATCATTTTCCTTTGGAATTTTCTCAATTTGATCTTATTAGATCTCATGTATCTTAGGCTCAATAATCTACTCAATTAATTTCTTCCTATTCACCTTAGAGATATCAATTTTTCCTTTGAGTTTAGTGATATAATCTTGTGCATCTTTGTTTCTTAAATTTTAATGTTTCCTTGTATACATTGGCTTTATCCAATTCCACAAGTACTACATCAAAATTCCTTTGTAGGTTTCTTGCATCTATCAAGATCCTCCTAAAGTTGTAAGACTTCTTATGAAGCACCAATCTTTAATACAAATTATTAAGATTACAATTTTTTATTATTATAACTTAACCATATGTAATCATAAAACATAATACATAAGAGTAAATTTAACATGAAAGGGGTTGTTGTAACACCACAATTTTTTCTTGAGGAAACTCAGCATTAAGAGAAAACCTTGATGGGCATTGAACCCACAAGACTACACACTATTCTAAAAGTACATGAGCTAGGAGATTGGACCTTGTTATGAATCATTACATAACATTTAATACAATAGTCCATTTTAGGAGACAAGACCTCTTTTAGATATCTACAACATTGTTAGGACTTAACAAAAAGTATGCACACTTTCTTGAGATTGAAGGTTGCATCTACCTTCTAGAATCACTATCTAAATATAATGAAAGTAGTATATGAAAATGAGCTATACATGACATCAAAATGTGTAATTGGTTCCAGTAAATCTTGTATTCCCACTAATATATAATTCAACATCAAGGATTAGACATTAAATCACATTCCATCCATACATGTTGCATGCTAAAATATCTTTCTTTTATACCTTATGAATTATTAATTACGTCAACTTCACTAACCTTTAAAAAATGTGTCCATTTAAATACCAAAATACAAAATTGGACCATGTTATTCAAGAGTTAAGTCTTTGTATGTCATGTCCCTATTGACACACAATTGAATTGACAAGGGAACCCAAATTTCTAACCCAAATTATTGAATCTCATTAACTATCCTATAACTCTATCATATTGGACTTGGTATGCTTTGCATCAACATAGTACATGATAAAATTCATATTAATACAAGAGGCCATACGAAAAGTTCATACACATTGCATATACCATATTCCTAAAATTATAGCCTCCTCTTATAGCTTTTTTTTTTGTCGTTAACTAAAATTACCTGATTGAGTCCTACATTTTTCACACATGTATCATAACAAAATTGACTATTAACTGAAGTGATCATGTAAATAAAGTATGTTTCAATAAATGAAAACATATGATCACTCAATTAACACTCAATTGCCAAAAACCTCTTCCAATGTTGGCTACTTCCTTGGCTACTTAAGGATTTATCCTTTCACTGCTTAGCCATTTCTATTGTTATCTAACACTTCTATTAAAGGCCCATTAATTGAATTTTTCTTGTTTTTGTTAATTATTTTACCACCAACCGTATGACTCATGGGATGAACCCATTTGATCTATGTTAAGGATTTTTTCCCACCTACAATCTGTAACTTATATTCATGTTTATTTATTTAAGTTAATTTAAATTAGTTAATTTAAGTTATTTATTTAAGTTAATTTAAATTATTTATTTGAGCTAATCATAAAGATAGAAATGATAAATTAATTTGGGAAAAATCAAAAAATGGAAAGTACAAAGTTAAGTTAGGATATGAACTCAGTATTAAATCTCATAGATGAGAGTCAATATAAATTCCATTAGAGTTATGTTGGGGCTCAACTTGCCTACCTAAAGCTAGTATTTTTTTATGGACTGCTATCAAGAATAGAATTCTCACTATGGATAGATTGATGAAGATGGGATTCAGAGGCTCATCAAGATGCCCTCTTCAAAAAAAAACTTTGAAAAAATATAACATTTATTATTCAACTTCCTTTTTTCTAGAACTTTTTGGCCATGGTTATGTAACAAACTAAATTGGCATTGAGCCTTTCAAAATAATTTGCTAGATCATCTGAAAAGATGGTCCAAGAAAGGATCTTGTATAATATTTGGATGATCTCACCATCGATACTTTTAAGGAAAATTTGAAAAGAAAGGAATTGTAGAATATTCCTTAACAAGGAGTTGTCAATCTCATCTCTCCTAAATAGAATAGAAGGTAATATCAAAGAAAATATCAATAACAACCTTAGAAACTTAATTAAAGAATTATTTTTTTTGGAATGGAATGTCAAAGTGAAAAATAATTGGCTAAATCCCATTAACCCTCCAATTTTGTATCCTAAAGCTAATAAAATAGCCAGTGCTAATTGTAAATGATTTCCACCACCAAGGGCATAGATCATACTAAACTTTGGTGAAGCATCAAGGAGAAACACTCATAATATAGGCTTAGGTTATATCATTCATAATGATAATTAAAAAAATTAGTCAAATAAGATAAATGTTTGGGTAAGGTCACTAACAATGTGGCAAAAATTGAAGCATTAATAGAAGGGTTTTGCTTAAGCTTGGAACTCAATATCAAGAAGTTGGGTATTGAAGGAGATTCTCAAGTTATTTTAAACACAATCAAAAAAGGAGAAACATTGATTTGGAAAGCCAACTCCAAATTAGGATAGGCCTTAGAATTAATGGACAGTTTTTTAGCAATTAAGATTCTATGTGCATATAGAGGGAAGGAAACAAAATAATAGATGCTTTAGAAAATGCAAGGGATGATGATGGCAATATACTCATAAAAAACCATTAATCAAATTGAATAAAATAAATACATTAACTAAACCATATATAGAAAATTTAAGCATTGAATAGACTTATAATTAAAATATTAAAATATTAAAATAGTTAGAAACTTCATTAAGAACCATGTGGTTACAAAACATAAACATTTCAATTTACCTATCAGTTAGTTATCTTGATCTCATATTTAATATCCCTCATCCTCCTTAAGGTTGAATCTATCTTAGGTTGAAGCTAGCCCTACCCCTATTATGATTAATGGACCTCTGCACCAGATAATGAATCAGTATGGGAAAAGGACTATAAGAAATAGTCAACAAATCTACTTCAAATAAACATAAAAGAAAATAATCCATACATATTGAATGTGCCTATGTGAACTTTGTGTCCTAGGTATATCAATATGAAAAATTATTGAGGTTTTTTTTCTTTGATTTGAATTGTATCATATGTTCCAATAAATGTTTTGATATAGATCTCTTATAAAATTTTGTGATGAAAAAAAAATAACAAATATAAGATCTTCTAATCATAAAGGATGAAAGGTCGTGATCTAGGAATCAGTCTACATGATAGTTAGGAATTGTAGCTTTAGGAAAATAAACTATACACAAATGGGCTTTAAAATCATGACAAAATGAAACATTGTGCTAAATATAAATATAAATATTTTGCTACAATAGTAATCTCTGAAAAAGAAAATCTTAACCAAAGTAATGAGGAATGTAATAATAATGTGAGCTAGGATCAATAAATTAAAAACATTAATCACATGAATAATAAAACAAACATGAAACCAAAAATAAGGATAAATGAACAAAATTCAGTAAGAGTTATATAGAAAATATAAAATTTAAATTTAAATTTAAATGAGGGAAAGAATTTGATATCTTCTAAAACTTATTAGGAATAAGGATCAATTTATAAGATGGAAATTTAAAAATATTGCATTGATATTGTTGGAAATGTAATGACATCCATGTGACATAGATGTAATCCAATTTCCATGCATGAACATAAAGAAATATAGAAACCAACATCATAAAATTTTGACACAATATTTGGCAACACAGATACCCTCCAAGGAGAAGGTAAAACTAGGGTGGGGATTACACCCACATGCTTCACTAGTGCAATAATAAAGTTTTCCTATAGGGGCTTACAATTGATCACTTCTGGTGATCTACTCTATTAGGAGTATGAAGGGCTATTAAGTCCAGCTTGTGAAAGGATTTTACAATAAAAAAAACTATGTACTCTATTAGGAGTTTACAAAGGATTTCTAAGTCCACCTTGTTCAAGGATTTACCTGATGCACCTATTAGGATGTTGTTAGAATTCTTTAGAATAACTAAGAGGGGGGGGTGAATCAGTTATCCAAGGTCCAATGATGTCCAATATAATTTTTTCTACAAATCCTTAATGGAACAGAACTAAAATCATCATGCATGAAATTGAACATTAAACAACCATGAAAAGTAAATATGCATCACACCATAACACTAAGGATTTGATAACCCAGAAACCCTCCAGGAATAAGAAGGTAAAACTGGAGTAGGGATGATACCCACAAAATAACTGTGCAATTGATCTCATCCACTTTTGATGGTTTGCCCTGTTAAAGGCTATAGTACATTGTCAAATGTGACCTTGTTAAAGGTTTTAAGAACATTGAACTTGGAATGTCACCCTGTTAAAGGATTTACATAGAGCTGTTAGGCTCACCCAAGTCCATGGAATTTTTAGTCGCCTTCTCAAAAGAATCTTTCATCCCTCTCTAAGGATCTCCTATCCTCCTCCTAAGGATCTCTTTATCCTTCTCCTAGGGATCTCTTTATCCTTTTCCTGAGGCTTATCCACCTAGCTGTTAAGATAACCTAGCAATGTAGGGTTTCAATATCTAATACAATGGTAAGAAAGTATTAGAAGGGATTTGACCTGATACAGATTTGCAACCCTAATTATGCAGATTTTAGATCACTCTTTAGTCCCTTTCTTTACTTGGCTTCTCCCCTTTGCAGTGTTGATAGCTTGTTCACCCTTCAAGATCTGTCTCTTTGAGTTCTTCCACTCGTTATGTCAATGCTCACTCTAATCACTTGATCAATTTAGTGTCTTGATTCTTTGTTCTTACTTCTCTTGACTTCTTCACATGATTATACTTATGACCAACTCCCTCTCATGCATACACATTTGATCTCTGACCTGTAACTCCTTATAAAGAAGTTATGTTTTTGATTTTCCACTCAAATCTCCCTTTCCAACTTTAGGGTTTTAATGGATTAGGTAGGATACAATGTATCTTTCCCATATCTTATTTCTATCTAGAAACTACATGATAAATCCATTAGCATTTTCCAAAAAAATGTTTTACATAGTGTTCTGTGCCACCAGCTCATTATTCATATCTTCTATCTAGTTCAAAAAATTCTAGATTACTACCATGTCGGCTTAGATCTAGTGAATCTTCAAGTTTTCAAAATAATGTAGCAACTTAGCATCATTGGTTTACTGATGCTTGGCACCTTCTATGTTACTCAGCTTCTTAATTTTTTTGTTTTACTAGCACTCAAAACCTAAAACACTTCTGTGTTACTCGGCACTTGAAGACTGCTCGGCACCTAAAGATCACTCGGCACACAGTAAGTTGAACTTGCTCAGCTTCAACTGGGAATCTGTTCGGCACTGTCTAGAACTTAGTTAATCCTTAAATTATGTGTCTCAGTGTGTCCATCCTCTGTGTCTTAGAGTATGTCATCAATACATTATTCTATCAATGGCTTAGTTGATCCTTATACTTCTTTACAACATCATAACTTCAACCTTTCTCTAGGTACTCTAGTTACATCTTATTGATTGACACCTCGTTGTCAATCAACCAATGGATAGTATTTGGATCACTAAAGCAATTGTCATTCCTATAAGTGGCAAGTTTGACATCAATGAAAAAAAAATGATTGAAAACATTCTTTACCAGTTCCATTATTCTTCATTCATGATCTTTTCAATCATTTCCAACAATTTTCCTCTTTGGCATTGATGGCAAACCAAACTAGTCAAATGATTAAGACCAACTTAGTTACCAACAAAATCTGAATCCTTTGTTTTGCTTCTCCCTCTAGACTGCTGCATCCTTACTCTGTATTCCTAATTCTTCATATATATCTCCCTCTTACTTTGTATTGATCAATTATATCATATATCTCCCTCTTTGACATAAATGCCAAAGATGTAGCATCTTCATCATGCTTAAATATAAACTTTCTATTTCATGTTTTCTCCCTCTGTCATCATCCTTGTGACTGATCTAGAGTTTTTGCTCCTGTTTTCATCCTCTGCATCATTCTTATGATATTTCAATGATCTATTCTTGTTGATGCAGGGTAGCTTCTATGTTGCTTTAGACTACTTGAGTTAGGGGCATTACCCCCAACTTGCCTCTAGGATATTCAAAAGCATCCTTGGGCAATGGTTTGGTGAAGATATCTACAATTTGTTCCTTTGTGTGAATGTACTCCATCTTCAATTGTTTGTCTTCCACCAATTCTCTGACATAGTGATACTTGATTGCAATATGCTTGGTTTTTGCATGCATCACTAGATTCTTGGATATGTTTATAGCACTTGTATTGTCACAATATAGTATCATAGGTTTGGTTACTTCTTCTTTCATTCCTTTCAATAGATGTTTGAGCCACACAATGTTTGTGCAATTGACTGCTACTACCACATATTCTGCTTCTTTAGTGGACTGAGATGTGCATGTTTGTTTCTTACTAGTCCAAGTAACTAGCCTTTTACCTAAGAATAAGGCTCCTCCACTTGTGCTTTTCCTGTCATCAATGTTGCCTCCCCAATCTGCATCTATGTATGCATTAAGCTCAAACATCTCATTCTTTCTATAATATAGGCCAAAATCATCAGTTCCTTTGAGATACCTCATTATTCTTTTTATTTCCATGAGATGATTTTCTCTAGGATTGGCAGAGAATCTAGCCACTATTCCAACTGCTAGTGCTATGTTTGGTCTGCTATGTATGACATATTGTAGTTTTCCAATCATAGATATGTACATTGTTTGATTGACTTTAGTTGATTCATCATTTTTAGATAGCTTATGTCCTGTTGCCACTGGTGTGCTAACAGGTTTGGAGTCTTCCAATCCAAACTTTTTGAGTATCTCTTTGATTTATTTTGATTGTGTCACAAATATGCCATGTTCTAGTTGATGTACCTGCAATCCTACAAATAACTTGATTTCTCCAAACATAGACATTTCAAACTCATGTATCATTTTGTCAGCAAAACTTTTGCATAGTGTTTCCTTTCCTCCAAAGACTATATCATCCACAAATATTTTAGATAAAGAATATCCTTACGTTCTTCTAATTTGATGTACATGTTGCTATTATCATCAGTTCTTTCAAATCCTATTTGCACCAAATACTTGTGAAGTCTCTCATACCAAGTTGTAGGGGCTTGCTTTAATCCATATAGAGCCTTATGCAATTTACATACCTTATTTTTGTTCTTTTCATGAACAAAACCTTCTAGTTGCTGTATGTAGACTTCCTCTTCAAGTATGCCATTCAGAAATGTAGACTTGACATCCATTTTATAGACTTTAAATCCTTTGAAGGCTACATATGCCAGTAAGGTCCTTACTCCTTCCATTCTGGCAACTGGAGCAAACATTTCTCCATAATCTAGTCCTTCTTCTTGTGCATATCCTTTGCATACTAATCTTTCCTTATTCCTTGTGATTTCACCATTCTCATCTAACTTGTTTCTAAATACCCACTTGGTTCCAATCACATTCTTGTCAGCTGGTCTTGAGACTAAGGTCCATGTCTTATTCTTCTCAATTTGTTCTATTTCTTCTTTCATAGCATTATACCAGTCAACATTTTTTATGGCTTCACTTACTATTTTTGGTTCCATTTTGCTGAGTAGACATGTTTCATTTCTGAGTCTATTCCTTGTCATTGGTCTTGCCTCTTTATTTCCAATAATTTGATCTACAGGATGATGTCTTCTTACATACTTTGCCAATACAGGTTCTTTCCTTGTTTGCATGTTATCTCTTTCAGAATTTGAATCTTCATGTATATTTTCATCAGGCATTTGTTCATGTTCTTCATGTTGGCTGTTCTTAGAGTTTGAAAGAACATTTTTTGTATTCTGCAGCTTGGCTTCTGAATGTGTCTGTTGTTCGACATTCACTGTCTATGACTCGACAGATATTGGATTTTGTTGTTGATTGCCATTCTAAGTGGCAACTTCACCATAATTAGGTATACCTTCATAAAAGTATACAAAAGTCTTGTATTCTTCTACTTTCTTGGTGTCCTCAACACTTTGAACTTCTGCACACTCATCAAACTTCACATTTGTGCTTTCTACTACTTTGTTAGTGTTTACATTCAAGCACATATAAGCTTTTCTTCTAGTAGAATAACCAACAAATGTGCCTTCTTCACTTTTTTCATCAAACTTTCCATTTCTAGACTATTTATATATATAGCATTTGCATCCAAATATTTTGAAATGTTTTACATTAAGAGAATGCCCATACCATAATTTAAAAGGTGTCACATTTTTACCCTTCTTGACTTGAACTCTGTTTAGTGTGTAGACTGCAGTACTTACTGCTTCTCTCCAATACTTGAGTGCAACATTTTTCTCCATCATTAAGGTCCTAGCATAGTCAATAACTAATCTATTCATTCTCTTAGCTATGCCATTCTGAGGTGGAGTTTTAGGTGCTAATGTTTGCCTTTTGATTCCTCTTTCATTGTAGAACTCTTCAAATTCTCTTGATGTAAATTCACCTCCTCTATCAAATCTAAGACATTTTAGGCTCTTTCCAATTTCTTTCTCTACTCTGGCTAAGTACCATTTGAACATTTGGAATGCGTTTGATTTTTGTTTTAGGAACATGACTGTCATCATCCTTGAATAGTCATCTACAAATAGCATTATGTATCTGTCACCTTTGTAGCTTTGTACTTCAATAGGACCACACAAGTCAGTATGAACTAACTCTAATACTTCATTGGAAGTATAAGTCTTGCTTTTGAAAGTTGACTTAGTCATCTTCCCTAGTTGGCATTGTTTGCACATGATGTTATCAGATTTCTTCAACTTAGGTAGACCTTTGACTTTCTTCATTTTGCTGATGCTTATCAAATTGTCAAAATTTACATGACATAGCCTCTTGTGCCATAACTATACATCATCAGTTTGAACAATGAGACAAGAAGCATCTTCCATGTCAAGGTAAAATAAATTACTCTTAGTTTGATCACCTTTTCCTAATAGACTTCCTTGAGAACCATAAATCTTAGCAACTCCTTTTTCAAATTCAACCTTGCATCCTATGTTGCCTAACTATGAGACACTTAACAGGTTATAATTCAGACCTTCAACATAGTTATAATTCAGGCCTTCAACATAGTATGCATTATCACATGATATCTTTTCAGTAAGCTTGATACTACCTTTCCCTTTGATCTGACATGGTGCATTGTTACCAAATCTAACACTATTTACTTCATATTGATTAAAGGTAATGAACTTACTTTTGTCTCCAGTCATGTGATGAGAGCATCCACTATCTATGATCCATCTGTCATTCTTGTTCATGCAGGTTACTAGGGCAGTTGCTTCATCTTCATCTGATTCATCTTTCATAGCCACATAGACTACTTCATCATCATTCTCATCAGAGTCTTCTTCAACAATATAGCATCTTTTGCCTTTACCTCTGTAGTCCTTGTTGTCCTCTTTCTTGATTTTGAAGTTGCCTCCATCCATGTAGTTTTTCTGCTGTGTGCATCTGGCTGCAATGTGACCAACTTCATTACAATTAAAGCAAATGATTGGTAGCTTATCTTTGAATTTGCATCTTCCTCTGTGAAATCTTCTTGCTAGTAATACCTCCAATTGGTCTACACCATCTTCATCAGTGTTGTTGTCATTGGATACATACTTTCCTTTTCCATTCTTTTTCTTTGTTTGCATCTCATCATTGTATTTTATTGTCATCTTGGATTTGAATGAAGATTCAAATTTTTCTTGCTTGTAATTTTCAAAGTTGGATAGCTCAAAGGCATTAGGTCTTCCAATTATTCCTTCAAATGATAATGTGTTTCCTTGTACACATTTTAGCTCTTGGATGGTTGATACTCTTATAGCATAGATGGGAAGCAAAGTTCTCAAGTATTTTCTATAGACTATTTCTTTTGCTAGCTGTCCTCCTAGGCTTCTTATGGCACTGACTACTTCCTTCATCCTTGCACTATATTGAGTAGCATTCTCTCCTTCTTCCATCTTCATGTCATCAAATTTTCCTCTTAGGCTTTCTCTTTTGGCTCTCTTGACATTATCATCTCCTCCATAGATTCTTGATAAATGTTTCCCACATCTAATGTGAAGTCCCAAATTCTTTGATATCATCATACTCGAAATAGCTTAGTGCTGAAGCAATATCTAACATTGCCCAATTGTGCTCCTTCTTCTTGCTCACGTCATCTGCAGTGAGGGGTCCTGCAGGATCTTCATGATCAACTGTGATTGAGTCCTGTGCATAGTCACCTATTGATCCAAGGTGTAGCTTCATCAGACTTTGCCATGTAACAAATATTTCTTTGTAGCTAGGGAACTTCTCTCTTGGACATCTTGATCTTCCTATTGCTAGTACCTTGAAACAAATTAGCAAGTGGCTCTTATACCAATTGTTAGAATTCTTTAGAATAATTAAGAGGGGGGGTGAATCAGTTATCCAAGGTCCAATGATGTCTAATATAACTTTTTGTACAAATCCTCAATGGCACATAATTGAAATCATCATGCATGCAATTGAACATTAAACAACCATGAAAAGTAAACATGCATCACACCATAACACTAAGGATTTGATAACCCAGAAACCCTCTAGGAATAAGAAGGTAAAACTTGAGTGGGGATGATACCCACAAAATAACTGCCAATTGATTTCAACCACTTCTAATGGTCTACCATGTTAAAGGCCTACCTTGTTAAAGGCTTTCTCACATTGTCAAATGTGACCTTGTTAAAGGTTTTAAGAACATTCAACTTGGAATGTCACCCTATTAAAGGATTTACATAGAGCTTTTAGGCTCACCCAAGTCCATGGGATTTTTAGTCACCTTCTTAAAAGAATCTTTCATCCCTCTCTAAGGATCTCCTATCCTCCTCCTAAGTATCTCTTTATCCTTCTCTTGGGGATCTCTTTATCCTTTTCCTGAGGCTTATCCACCTAGCTATTAAGTTAACCTAGCAATGTAGGGTTTCAATATCTAATACAATGGTAAGAAAGTATTAGAAGGGATTTGACCTATTATAGATTTGCAACCCTGACTATTCAGATTTCAGATCACTCTTCATTCCCTTTCTTTGCTTGGCTTCTCCCCTTTGCAGTGCTGATAGCTTGTTCACCCTTCAAGATCTATCTCCTTGAGTTCTTCCACTCATTATGCCAATGCTCACTCTAATCACTTGATCAATTCAGAGTCTTGATGCTCTATTCTTACTTCTCTTGACTTCTTCACATGATTATACTTACGACCAACTCCCTCTCATGCATACACATTTGATCTTTGACCTATAACTCCTTATAAAGAAGTTATGTTCTTGATTTCTCGCTCAAATCTCTCTTTCCAACTTTAGGGTTTTAATAGATTAGGTAGGATATAATGTATCTTTCCCATATCTTGTTTCTATCTAGAAACTACATGATAAATCCATTAGCATTCGCCAAAAAAAAATTTTACATAGTGTTCATTGCCACTAGCTCATTATTTGTATCTTCTATCTAGTTTACAAAATTCTAGATTACTACCATGTCGGCTTAGATCTGGCGAATCTTTGACTTTTCAAAATAATGCAGCAACTCGACATCATTGGTTTACTGGTGCTCAACACCTTCTGTGTTACTCAACTTCTTAATATTTTTATTTTACTAGCACTCGGCACCTAAAGCACTTCTATGTTACTCGACACCTAAAGACTGCTCGGCACATGAAGATCACTCAGCACACACTAAGTTGAACTTGCTCAGCTTCAACTGAGAATTTGTTCAGCATTGGTCTAGAACTTAGTTAATCTTTACATTATGTATCTCAGTGTGTCCATCTTCTATGTCTTAGAGTATGTCATCAATACAGTATTCTATCAATGGCTTAGCTGATCCTTATACTTCTTTACAACATCATAACTTCAACCTTTCTCTAGGTACTCTAGTTACATCTTATTGATTGCCACCTCCTTGTCAATCAACCAATGGATAGTATTTGGATCACTAAAGTAATTTTCATTCCTACAGGTGGCAAGTTTGACATCAATGAAAAAACAATGATTGAAAGAATTCTTTACTAGTTCTATTATTCTTCATTCATAATCTTTTCAATCATTTCAAACAGATGTAATAAATTGGATGATTCTTGATTGCAACTTGATTTTACTAATATAGATCCTTTAAATATTGTAATCACCTAATTGTGATAAATGAGTTTCTTCTCATCTCTTTATACTACTTGGTAGCCTTCTAATTAATATCCTCTATCTTATTGCATTCCATATTCACTTGGCTTACTTGATTTCTTTTTCTTCTTCAAATGTGTTTTACATATTAGAAAAAATAATTTATCTTTCTTATATATCCATCAAATAATGCTTTCATTCCAATTTAGCTTCAAAACAAGTGATGCCCTTACAATAATCAACTTACATCATTGGGTTGACTGAATGTTGATGCTCTGGTCACATCGTGAATTTAGGTGTTATGTTGATACTTGATTAATTGAGTGAACTCAAGTGATGCTTTGCTAGTCATGTAACACTGGATGCTTATGTTATATTATGGCACTCGAGTAACACTAGATTCTCAAGTTACACTCTAACACTTGGGTGACACTGTATATCATTCTTAAACTGAGAACTTGAGCAACACTACTGGCTCGATTCACACTGCTAACTCAATTTACACTGACAACTTATTCCATATGGTAGAGCTTGGTTAAAACTATATATTTTCAATCTACTCTAGCTGCACTGAAGCATGTTGACTAGAGAAAAGATTGATTGTAGTATTAACTGACCTTCCTAGATGAGTTAAGCATTTGGTCAAGAATCTCATCCTTTTGTATTAGTAATAAATAAACTTATCATGTGAAATTCTAGCATCAATTCAAAAATTCTTAATAAAAAAATTTAGTCAAACACCCCCTTTCCATATGCTTGGGTGCGCAACTCAGTTTGAACTAGAAAACTAGTGCTTGACCATAATTGAAAGATTTTTAGTTTTTTCAATTTTTTTTGGTTCACCTATACTTATACATCTACTTTATTTATACATATACATATATGTTTTCCCTTGTATTTATTCCTTTGCATATACATAGATGTTTCCTTCTATACATTTTCTTATATATTTTCCTCTTATTTTTGTTATAAATTCCATAAACATATATTTATAAGTCTATATAGAAATGATAGAGGAAATCATGATGCACTTCCAAAATTAGTGCCATAGATTTATCACTATTTTCTTTCAATAGCTTCAAAGTGTGTAGTTCAATCTGAAGTTCAGCTAATAACTCCATCATGAGATCTACAACAGAGAAATATGTATCATGAACTAGTGTCTTTGCATGTGCAAGATATTTTTGCATTATATCCATGTGGGGAAGCATCATACTCTAACTATATCTTACTATTTCCCTAATCTTGGCTTCCTCCCTTAGTATTCTAGCCCATGAATCTATAAAAAAAAGTGACCTTCACAAAATGATTGGAGATGCTACTTGGGTCAACTGCCAACTTACTAGCACTATTCTTCAAGTCTTCATCAATCTTGACTAGTTTTCATTTTATTTCCTTGGTGAAATTAAAAGTATCACATAATTTTTCAAATAAAAATACAATATTTTTTACAACTCCTTTTAATATAGCAATGAGAGTGGACAATTCCACTTCATCAAGAGAAATATTTTTGTTTAGATTTTCCAAAAATTTATTCTCAAATTTTCTTTTTTCCCTTTATAGAAGTTTTACTTGACCATTTAAATCTTTATTCGATTTATGTACAATGTCAATCAATTTCTTAATGATAGAGGCTTCATTATTTACCTCAACTTCGATCACATCCAAAAATATTTCCTTGATATCTTGAAGATTGTTTCCTCTATCCCTTTCGTCCTTGATTTCCCTCTGCTAAGCCATTTTCCTCCATAGTTTGCTCAAAATATCCATTTCTCCAACAAAGAGATTAGATTGATCCCAATGTGGAATCACAATCTCTTGTTCAAGGTCAATCTCTTCTGTAACCTTTTCTTTTTGTTTTCCCTTGACACTCGGAGAAGTAAAAATTTATTTTCCTTTGCCTTGATCCTTCTTCTCTTCACCATTTGGTTGGTTCTTTCTTTCTTCTCCATTTCCTATGTCAACCATCTTCTTTGTTTCTTTTAACAACCATATCCACTGATGGAAACACAACCCAAGAATAGAATGGACACAATAGAAAAGGGAAATTATATTAACTAAGAAAATAAACCAGTATAAATAGTACAGAGAAAATAAACTTCAGAACATGCCCTAAGGGCTTACAATAGCATAAATCTGGAGAATATTTCTCCTTATAGCACCTCCTCTCAAACTCCACTCCGAACTACCTTTTACAATGCTAGAAATCTCCTTAAATAGACCCCGAAGGGTTAAGGACTAGGAGTACATTCTAGAAAGTGCTAGTAGGCATCCACCAACGAAATAGAAGGTTCTGGAAGCTGCGTTAGAAGTCGGTGCAAATCTAGAAGAATCCAAAAACGGTAATCAAACTTTTGGGAGGCATAACTTTTGAACCGAGCTCCGATTGATGAACCGTTTACATTTTCGAAAAGCTCTCAAAGCGCTCTATAGCCCTATGGACAAGCTTAGCTTGTCCCCCATTTTTTGGCCCTTTTCGAGGTCATTTAATGCCCCAAACTGGACCTTGAAGCATTCTTAGGTCTCCAAAAACTGAAAAACTGCAATAACTTTCAAATTGCAGGGCCTATTGACCTGATTCTTTTTTTGGAATGCTCTAAATTAGGTTTACATTCATCTGGCCAATTCACACCTTCTAGTTTACTGAAATGATGGCCCAAATACATGCTCCTATTTTTTCAGGATTTCCAAACGCATTGATAGTTGAACTATGAGAGTTGGAACCTTTATTTGAGCCAAATGGGTATCTAAAAATGTAAAGACATGAAACAGAAACTAAGTCTAAGTACATTTTTTTGGGTGACACAGGATTGCCCTTATACCTCTGGATGCTCCTGCATCATCCACATCCTTATTTGATTTTTTCTCAGTTATGTTCGAACTAGAGGTAGTAAGAGTATGTTTCTTGATTGCTACTTGGGTGGATAGAGAATTTCCTATATTCTTATCTTTAATCTCTACCTTGTCTACATTTTATGGAACAATGGCTTGGCTTAGAGAAGTGCGTAGAAAAACTATTACCGCAATTGCCATTAAATGAGAGTTGGAGAGATATGTCTCTATAGAGACATACTTCTTAAATATCATATACATATGCCTTGAGAATGTAATTTGGAACACACAAACCTAAAAAAAATGTTAGTACATTTACATACTCTAGGAAAATCAACATGGTACAAGAGTAGTGTTGCAATCGAGACACTAAATCAAAGATCTAATATAAGAAGCACAATAGAGAAGTTAATGGGGTTATGTATATTCCACAATGGAGTTTACAAATATTTCTTGATCATATTCTAAGAATGTATTGACCATATTAACTTCTCTATTTGCATTGACCCTTTAAATAATTGACAACATCAAGTGAGTTGTATTTTATCAATTTTTCTGATCTATTGTAAAGATCACATGCATTCATCTTGATATTATAGAAATAATTGCAAGAATGCCTTGCAAAGGGAAACACAGAAATATAGGGCATTGAATATCATTTGTACACATGGAATTGAATGTTGATTAAAAGGAAATATGAAATATGTGGCATCAAGGGTCTCATTGCATGTCAAGAAAAATATGAAGCAAACCAGATGGAAGGTCAAGATAATGATTGGTGGAGAAACAAGTATGAGTGGTGTAGTTAGAATCAATGAACCAATAATTGAAGAAATAAAGTCAAATTTCATAGGTGGTAAAAATAAGGTGGCATATTGATATTTCCACTAAACTAGACATTGCCAACTAATCACGACATCCAAACCCATAAACTAGTATCAATACAATGCAGTAATCAAGCATTGGCTATGTTAAAATGGGACCCATTAGAAGACTTTAGGCCTATTTGAGGAGCCTATAGCCAACATGGACTACACTAAAAGAGGATATAACATTGAGATCTATTAGATATCCACATTCCATTCCAATGAAATTTCAATTTTTGGAATTGATTTTGTATATCTTTTTATCATCAATGTTTTAGATCATACTACATGTGTTGGAAATATAAGGTAGGCTAGGTTACTAAGAGGGGAGGGCTAGATTAGGAACCAACAAAAATTTAACTCACTTCACTAATGAATCCTTCATATATTATTATGATCTAATTGCATGCATGAAAGAATGAAAGCAGTAAAACATTCATAACACTTTGAAACAAGATATGGTGACCTAAAAACCTTCCAATTAGAAAGTAAAACTTAGGTGGGGATGATAGCCACAAGCTTTAGTACTACAGTATAAATTTAACCTATTAAGGCTTACAATTGACCACTTTTGGTGATTTTCCCTTGTAGGAGCAATAAGGACTGTGAGGTCTACCTTGTTAAAGGATTTACAAACATATAATGAAGTATTTACTGTGTTAAGAGATTTAGAAAAAGACTTTTAAATCCACCTATTTAAAGGATTCAACTAATGCACCTATTAGGATGAATTAGTGGTTGATTTCTGGTTTACAACTCTGATTTGTTGAATGACATTCCTTGTAGTGCAATGATCACCTAGTTGTGATAGATAAATATTTTTTATCCCTTATACTTCTTGCCACCTTAATCAATTCACACTCATACACTTCATATTTCTTCTTAATTACATACTTGGGTATGATACAATAAGTTACATATATATCAATCCAAATAGCTTCTTACTAGATTTGGCTACAATTCTAAATTCATCATAATTCACAAAGTTGGCTCAACTACTATAAATCAAGCTCTAAAGACAAACTTGATTATTTTTTGATACTCAAAAAACACTATCAACACTTAGAAAACATTGGTGCTTGGTTAAAGTTGAAGCTCAGTCCATACTGATCACTTTCAAGTAGCTCAAACTTAGTCAACACTATGTGACTCGGTGAACACTGAGAAACTCAATAGCTTCTTAATCATTTGGCTAGCACTCCATGACTTTGTCAACTCTAGATTCACTTAATTAACACTATGAGCTCATTAGACAGTATAGAACTTAGTTAATACTATATTTTTCATCACTTCCACTAGAAGTCTCAGTAGATACTCCTATGCTTGGGTGACAAAGTAAATTGTCATTGATGCTCGGTAGATACTATAAAGATTAGTATGAACTCCAAACTATCTATTTATCTCGGTAGAAATTGAGGTACTTGGTTAATACTGCTGGATGAATGATAATCTTGGTAGCAATTGTAGAGCTCAACAAAAATTTAACCAACTGACTAAGTATTGAGTCACTAATCGGCAAATTGACCTTAATGTCAACAACATGATCTATCATCAGGATGTTGGAGAGAAAAGAACATAGGATATAACATTTATGAATATATCTCTAAGAACAATACTTGTGTCTTGTCCCATTTGTGGCATGAGTGTCCATAGCAAAAGGGAGCTTGACATTGGAGACAACTTGGAGACTTTATTTGCAAATTTTGGCATAAGTGAGTCAGAAAATTTTGTTCTATCATTGAAGCCATAAATTGAAAACAAGATAACTTGTATAGCATAAGGCTAGGCCACATTAGAGGGACCATATTGAACACATAGAAACACAAAGAATTTTTTTTTTTTAAATAGGAAGTCAATGCCAACCACATAGAATTCAACAAGATTATCTCCTTTCTAACAATCGAGGGTGAATTGCAATCTAATCGGCCAGTGAGAAAATTTGAACGAAAGAAAATTTTACTAGGAAAGGGCTTTCATCCCTATAAAGGGGTATCACATTGATTTGACTTGGTACATCACATTAGTAAATATAGTGATCATTAGTTATGTGGTACATATCTTAATTTATAAATGATAACTTATAAGGAGAATATCTTAATTTAAGAACATGATGTTTAGTAAGTTAATATTATGTTTTATTAAATATAATTATGTTAATCAATAGAATTTGTTATTAGTATTACTGTGAGTTTTTAATATTTTTATTGAAACATAAATGAAATGAAATGAAATTTAAATATATTTATAAATATTGAACTTCTAGGAGAATATGTCACCTGAGGGGAAGCCATATATAAAAATAAAGTATTGTGTTATCTTAATTCTACTATTAAAAATAAAGAGAGATGTTATAATTATGTTATTTTTAGTAATAGACATGAGTTAAATTACTAACATTCAAACTAACATTCTAATTCTATATGCACTATAAGAGCTATGTACGTTGATCTTTTCCTCTTAGAATTTTCTTGCAAGAATAAGAGGGAGATTGATTCAGAGGGAGACTAACATTTGAGGAAACTTTGAAAAAGAGGGAGCAAATAGATGATATGGTTCAAGAAACCTTTGGTAATCTTCCTCATATTGATCAAGAGCTAGTATACCATTTTGAGATGGCTTCCTAAGTGATCAATAAATTGTATCATATAAGAGGACTATGATTAATGAATATTCATCATGACTATGTGATTTTAATGAGCCTACCCCCTATGTACATCATGAGGAAGCAATGACTTCCAAATTATGTCACTTGTATTTGCAAAATTTATTGAAAGGTGATGATCTTACAATAACTTGTATTATGAGATCAAGCAAATTGAGAATATGGTGAATGTCTTGCATATCAACATTTTGGGAGACAAATTCTCAATGAGTACTTGGTGAATATCATTGGTATTCTGGGAGGCCAATACTCTTAATATCATATGTAATATCAAACCTAATTTTGAGTACTTGGTCAATAAATTTGATATTTTGGGAGGCCAATACTCTTGATATTAGATGTGATATCAAACCTTATTTAAATTATTTGGTGAATATTATTGATATTGTGGGAGGCCAATACTCTTGATATCAAAAGTGATATCAAACCTTATTTAACATATTTTGTGAATATCATTGACATTCTAGGAGGTGAATACTCTTGATATTAGATGTGATATCAAACTTTTTATTTTGAGTACTTAGTGAATATTGGATAGCGATATTCTTAGACACCAATACTCACAATATCAGATGTGATATCAAAATTTATTGAGTACTTAGTGAATATCATGTATGTTTATATTCTAGAAGACGAATACTCATGATATAAAATGTGTTATCAAAATGATGAATTTCTTCTTATGAAATATATTCTTATATTAGTTTGAGGCAATATGTGTGTTTATCCTCTATAGCTAAGAGGGAGTGTTAATATTTTGTAGCTTATTTCAAATAAAACTTATTGAGAATATGATGTAGGAGCATTCAGAGGTATAAGGGAAATCTTGTGTCAACCAAAAAAATGTACTTAGGCTTAGTTTCTGTTTCATGTGTTTTCATTTCTGGATACCCATTTGGGTCAAATAAAGGTCCAACTCTCACAGTTCCACTATCAGTGTTCTAGGATAGAGTATTTGAACACCTTGGGATACGTGTAAATGCCAAAAAAATAAGAGAATGTAATTGAGAAATCATTTTGGTGAACTATAAGGTGTAAATTTCCCAAATGAATGTAATTGTAATTTAGAGCATTCCAAAAAAAAGAATTAGGTCAAAAGGCCCCACGGTTTGAAAGTTATTGCAGTTTTTTAGTTTTTGGAGACATCCTAAGAATGCTTCAAAGTCAGGTTAGGGGGAATTAAATGACCTCAAAAAGGTCCAAAAAATGGGGCACAAGTGGAGTTGTCCATAGGGCTATAGAGTGCTTCGAGAGCTTTCTGGAAATGTAAACGATTCGTCAATCAGAGCTACGGTTCAAAATTTATGCCTTCTGAAAGTTCAATTATCATTTTAGGATTCTTCTAATTTTGTGCCGACTTCTAATGTGACTTCTAGAGCCTTCTGTTTGGTCAATGGATGCCTCATAGCACTTTTTAGAATTTATTCCTAATCCTTAACCCTCCGGGGTCTATTTAAGAACATTTTAGGCATTGTAAAAGGCAGTTCGAAGTGAAGTTTGAGAGGAGGTACTGAAAGGAGAAATTATCTCCAGATTTATACTATTGTAAGCCCTTAGGGCATGTTTTGAAGCCTATTTTCTCTAACTTGAATGTATTATCATTTTCTCATAGTTAATAAAATTTTCCCTTTCCTATTGTGTCCATTTTGTGCTTGGGTTGTGTCCCCATCAAGCAGTATCAGAGTTGGTTTTCTCGAGTGTGTAGACAAAGCGTTGATCGTGAGGTAGTTTGCACTAGGGCTATGTGGTTGTGAGTTTGAGTTAAGAAGATGCCTCCACAAAGAGAGTGTGGTGGAAGGGCTAGAGCTATTAATCCTGAGGAGGTTAGAGCCCTCCAAAGGCAGGTACAAGCATTGCAGGAGGAGCTCCGTAGAGGAACAAATGTTGCTGCAAGCGACGAAATTGAGGATGACAATGAAGAAGAAAAAATTGGACTAGAAGGGGAATTTGATAGGGAAGTTCTGAATCAGGCAGAGGAAAGGCTTTTCAGGGCCATTACTAAGTTTGGGAAAAGACCTACAATTGATGTGGGTGTATTTTTAGGAAATCTGAAAGCAGATGAGTTGATCAATTAGATCAATTAACTGGAAGATTACTTTGAGTATGAGGATATCAGGGATCTAGATAGGGTTAAGTTTGCAAAGGCCAAACTGAAAGGCCATGCAAAAATCTGGTGGCAAGAGGTTCAATTGAAAAGAAATAGAAGAGGAAAGGAGAAGATCACAAGGTGGGATCGTATGGGGGACAAATTGAAGAAGCAATTCATTCTTGTTGATTATGAGCTTGATTTGTTTAAGAAGATGCATGGGTTAAAGCAAGCAGGAAAATTAGTCCAAGAATATACAGAGGAGTTTTAGCAACTTCTGATTAAAGTAGGGCATGTAGAAGCAAATAAGGAGAAGGTTTCTCGTTATATCAGTGGGTTGCGACCTAGCATCCAGGAGGAATTAAGTCTAGTAAGAATGACCAGTGTTGAAGAGGCATATCAGTTTTCCCTACGAGTTGAAGAGAAGCTAAATAAGAGGTTTGAAGGGAGACAAAGGGAGCATGGTCAAGGAGGAAGGGGTAGTGGTCGGTCATCTGGAGGCCAAAATGAAACCCAAAAGAAAAATGAAGATGTGGGTACTAGCCGGAACCAGAGGAACGAGGGTTTCAACCACCTCCGTGATCAAGACTTTGGAAATTAGAGAGGAAGAGGAAGATAATATGGACAAGGAAGAGGAGGCTTCCATGGTACTTGTTTCAATTGCAATAAAGAAGGTCATCGTTCCTTTGAGTGCCCTCAACGACAAGGAAGGACAGATAGGATAGTTGAGGGTCAAGCTAGGGTTGCTCATGTGGACGAGGATGCACAATAATCACATTTAGAAGATGCAGAAAGAGGAGAGACTTTGGTAAATGAAAGTGTCCTACTAAGTGGTGAGATTGAACCAAGATAAATGAGGAGTTTATTTCGTACCAGGTGTAGGTGTGAGGATAAATGTTGTGATGTGATCATTGATGGTGGTAGCATTGATAACTTGGTATCAGAGGAGATGGTCTCTAAACTAAAGATCAAGAGGGAGAAACACCCCCAACCGTATCAGATTGCTTGGGTGAAAGATGATCATAAGGTCCTGGTAAGTGAACAATATTTAGTGAAATTAAAAATTGGGAGTTACCATGATGAAGTTCTCTGTGATATTATTCCAATGGATGTTTTTCATCTATTCTTGGGTAGACCGTGGTAGTTTGATAGGCATGCAATACATGATGGTCGTGCAAACACATACTCTCTAAAAAAGGATGGAGTTTGCCAAAAACTAAAGCCCATGAAAAAGGAAGGTGAAAAGGTATGTAGCAGTGGTAGGATTTTTCTTGTTGATGGAAGGAAGTTTCTAAATGGCATGAAACATCAGTGTATGTGCTATGCTTTGATCCCTAGGAAAGATAAAGAAGGTAGTAGTGAAATACAACTTGAAGTTTCAGATTTACTAGGTGAGTTTGGAGATATCATCTTTGATAATGTTCCAGAAGGATTGCCACTTGTAAGGCAAATCAGTCATCAAATAGATTTAATTCCAGGAGCTAGTTTTCCTAACAAGGCTTCTCACAGGATGACTCCTACTGAAACTGAGGAGCTAAATAGAAAGTTTCAGGAGCTATTGAGGAAGGGCTTGATTCGGGAGAGCCTGAGTCCATGTGTAGTACTTGTAGTACTGCCACCAAAGAAGGATGGAGGGTGGAGGATGTGTATAGACTCTCGAGCTATAAATAGGATAACCACAAAGTATCGATTTCCTTTGACAAAAATGGATGATCTTATGGATTGCTGAGTGGAGCTCAATACTTCACAAAAATAGATCTCAAGAGTGGCTATCATTAGATATGGATACGAGAAGGAGATGAGTGGAAAATAGCCTTCAAAACCAAGGAGGGTCTTTATGAGTGGTTAGTCATGCCCTTTGGATTAACGAACGCCCCAAGCACCTTCATGTGGCTTATGAATGAGGTACTTAAGAAGTTCTTGGGAAAATTTGTTATTGTCTATTTGGATGATATTTTAATTTTCAGCAAGACTTTGGAAGAACATTTATTGCATATTTGTAGTGTCCTTGAAAGGTTAAGGGAAGAGAAACTGTTAATTAATCTAAAGAAGTGTATATTTGATAAAAGGGAGTTAGTTTACTTGGGGTTTGTTATATCACCTAAAGGTCTCAAAATGGGTCTAGAGAAGGTAAAATCCATCTTGGAATGGCCTACTCCAAGGTCTGCTACTGAGGTAAGATCATTTCATGGTCTAGCTAGTTTTTATAGGAAGTTCATTAAGAATTTCAATGGCATATGCGCACCCCTAACTGGCACAATAAGAGGGGATAGAAAAGAGTTCAAATGGACTGCGACAACTATGAGAAGTTTTGAATTATTGAAGAAGAAGGCGACAGAACAACCTATGTTGGAACTTCTATATTTTAGAAAGGTGTTCCAGGTGGATTGTGATGCAAGTGGTAGTGCTATTGGGGCTCTATTAAGCCAAGAAGGTAAGCCTATTGCATATTTTAGTGAAAAATTGAATGATGCAAAAAAGAAGTATTATGTTTATGATCAAGAGTTCTATGCAATTGTTCAAGCCTTAAAGAAATGGAGGTATTATTTATTGCCAAAGGAATTTGTTTTATATACTAATCACTAGGCATTATAGTACCTAAATAGCCAAGGTAAATTGAATCAGATGCATATGAAGTGGGTAGAGTTCTTGCAGAGCTATACATTTGTGTTGAAGCATAGAAGTGGAAAATCTAACAGGGTTGCAAATGTACTAAGTAGGAGACAGTTGTTGCTTACAGTAATGCAGGTTGAAGTAGTTCAGTTTGATGAACTTAAGAATCTGTACACTGAGGATCCTAATGAACTTGAGAAACCTGTTGCTATAGAAAAAACTAAGTGGTTAGACTATCTGATTTAGGATGGTATGTTATTCAAGGATAATCAATTGTGCATTCCAAGGAGTTCCATGAGGGAAAATCTGATTAAGAAGAAACACAGTGGAGGGATGGAAGGACATTTTGGTTGAGATAAGACCATTGCCATTCTTAGAGAACATTATTTTTGGCCTCAGATTTCATAGGATGTGAAGAAGTTTGTACAAAGTTGTCATATTTGTCAAGTTGCCAAGGGATTTAGTCACAATACTGGACTATATCAGCCATTGCATGTTCCATCAAATCCATGGGAGGACATAAGTATGGATTTTGTTCTTGGATTGCCGAGGACACAAAGGGGTAATGAATTAGTATTTGTGGTGGTTGATAGGTTATCCAAAATGGCACATTTCATTCCATGCCACAAAACTCAGGATGTTGTCTATATTGCAGACTTGTTTTTCAGAGAGGTGGTAAGACTACATGGTCTCCCAAGGAGTATAGTTTATGACAGAGATACTAAATTTGTGGGGTATTTTTGGAGAAGATTGTGGAAGAAGATGAGAACAGACTTGAAATTTAGTTCCACACATCACCCACAGACTGACGGCCAAACAGAAGTGGTAAACAGAAGTCTGGGCAATTTGTTGAGATGTTTAGTTAGGGATAAGCCCAAGGGGTGGGATTTGATTCTACCACAAGTAGAGTTTTCTTACAATAACTCTATAAATAGGAGTACTGGTAGATCACCATTCCAAATTGTATATGGAAGTAGCCTAAGGACTACACCAAAATTGAGGAAGATAGAGCAAGGGGAGAGGACAAGTGTTGAAGCTGAAGAATTTGCTAAACATATCAAGCATCTACGTGGGGAGGTCCAAGCACACATTACCAAGATGAATCAAGAGTATAAAGCTAGGGCTGATCAAAGGAGAAGACATAAGGAATTCCAAGTAGGGGATCTAGTCATGCTACATTTAAGAAAGGAGAGATTCCCAGCAGGTACTTACAACAAGCTGAAAATGACAAAATTCTGAAAAAACATGACTAAGGAAATGCATATGAGGTGGACTTGCTAGATGGTATTCAAATTTCTCCTATTTTCAACATTGCAAACTTAATAGAGTATCATGATGATGTTGCAGATGAGTAGCCGATGTTAGAGCAATGTCCAATTACTGCTTCTAGGAAGCAGGAGTTAGAAGACATTCTAGATCATCATGTGGGCAAGAGTACCAGAAATAGGTAGTATGAAGAGTATTTTGACAAGTAGAAAGGATGGTTGATAGAGGATTCAACTTGGATTTCAGCAGTTGAAGTTTCCCATTTGGGATTTCCTCTACCATTCATAAAGTGACAGGGTCACTTTTCAATCTACCCTAGGTGTCTGATGCAGGAGCATCAGGAGGTATAAGGGAAATCCTGTGTCAACCAGAAAAATGTACTTAGACTTAGTTTCTATTTCATGTGTTTTCATTTTTGGATACCCATTTGGGTCAGATAAAGGTTCCAACTCTCACAGTTCCACTATCAGTGTTCTAGGATAGAGTATTTGAACACCTTGGGATATGTGTAAATGCCAAAAAAATAGGAGCATGTAATTGAGCCATAATTTTGGTGAACTAGAAGGTTTAAATTGGCTAGATGAATTTAATTGTAATTTAGAACATTCCAAAAAAAGAATCGGGTCAAAAGGCCCCACGATTTGAAAGTTATTGCAGTTTTTTGATTTCTGGAGACATCTTAAGAATGCTTCAAAGTTAGGTTAGGGGCATTAAATGACTTCAAAAAGGGCCAAAAAATGGAGGATGAGTGAAGCTATCCATATGGCTATAGAGCACTTCGAGAGCTTTTCAAAAATGTAAATGGTTCCTCAATCGGAGCTACGGTTCAAAAGTTATGCCTCCCAAAAGTTCGGTTACCATTTCTGTATTCTTCTAATTTTGCACCGACTTCTAATGTGACTTCTAGAGCCTTCTATTTTGTCAGTGGATTCCTAATAGCACTATTTAGAATGTATTCTAATCCTTAACCCTCTGGGGTCTATTTAAGAACATTTCTGGCATTGTAAAAGGCAATTCGAAGTGAAGTTTGAGAGGAGGTACTAAAAGGAGAAATTATCTCCAGATTTATACTATTGTAAGCCCTTAGGGCATGTTTTGAAGCCTATTTTCTTTGTACTTAATGTATTAGCATTTTCTCATAGTTAATAAAATTTTCCCTTTCCTATTGTGTCCATTCTATGCTTGGGTTGTGTCCCCATCAAGTGGTATCAGAGCTGGTTTTCCTGAGTGTGTAGACAGAGCGCCGACTGTGAGGCAGTTTGCACCAGGGTGTTGTGGTTGTGGGTTTGAGTTAAGAAGATGCCTCCATGAAGAGAGCATGGTGGAAGGGCTGGAGCTATTAATCTCGAGGAGGTTAGAGCCCTCCAATGGCAGGTAAAAGCATTGCAAGAGGAGCTCCGTAGAGGAACAAATGTTGCTGCAGGGGATAGAAGTGAGGATGACAATGAAGAAGAATAAATTTGACCAGAAGGGGCATTTGATGGGGAAGTTCTAAATCAAGCAGAGGAAAGGCTTTTTAGAGCCATTACTAAGTTTGGGAAAGGACCTACAATTGATGTGGGTGTATTTTCAGGAAATCTAAAACTAGATGAGTTGATCAATTAGATCAATGAAATAGAAGAGTACTTTGAGTATGAGGATATCAAGGATCCAGATAGGGTTAAGTTTGCAAAGGCCAAACTGAAGGCCATGCAAAAATCTAGTGGCAAGATTTCAATTGGAAAGAAATAGAAGAGGAAAGGAGAAGATCCAAGGTGGGATCATATGGTGGACAAATTGAAGAAGCAATTCATTCCTGTTGATTATGAGCTTGATTTTTTTAAGAAGATGCAGGGGTTAAAGCAAGTAGGAAAATCAATCCAAAAATATATAGAGGAGTTTTACCAACTTTTGAGTAGAGCAAGGCATGTAGAAGCAAATAAGGAGAAGGTTTCTCATTATATTAGTGGGTTGTGACCTAGCATCCAGGAGGAATTAAGTCTGGTAAGAATGACCAGTGTTGAAGAGGCATATCAGTTTACCCTACGAGTTGAAGACAAGCTAACTAAGAGGTTTGAAGGGAGAAAAAGAGGGCATGGTCAAGGAGGAAGGGGTAGTGGTAGGTCATCTGGAGGCCGGAATGAAACCCAAAAGAAAAATGAAGTTGTGAGTACTAGCAAGAACCAGAGGAACGAGGGTTTCAACCACTCCCATGATCAAGACTTTGGAAATTAGAGAGGAAGAGGTAGAGGACGTGGAGAAGGAAGAGGATGCTTCTATGGTACCTATTTCCATTGCAATGAAGAAGGTCATCATGCCTTTGAATGCCCTCAACGACAAGGAAGGACAGATAGGAGAGCTGAGGGTCAAGCTAGGGTTGTTCATGTAGATGAGGATGCACAATCATCACATTCAAAAGATGCAGAAAGGGGAGAGACATTGGTAAATGAAAGGGTCCTACTAAGTGGTGAGATTGAACCAGGACAAAGGAGGAATTTATTCTATACCAAGTGCAGGTGTGAGGATAAATGTTGTGATGTGATCATTGATGGTGGTAGCACTGATAACTTGGTATCAGAGGAGATGGTCTCTAAACTAAATCTCAAGAGGGAGAAACACCCCCAGCCCTAGGATTGCTTGGGTGAAAGATGATCATAAGGTCCTGGTAAGTGAACAATGTTTAGTGAAATTAAAAATTGGGAGTTACCATGATGAAGTTTTCTGTGATGTTATTCCAATAGATGTTTGCCATCTATTATTGGGTAGACCATGGCAGTTTGATAGGCATACAGTACATGATGGTCATTCAAACACATACTCTCTAACAAAGGATGAAGTTCACCATAAACTAAAGCCCATGAAAAAGGAAGGTGAAAAGGTATGTAGTAGTTCTAGGATTTGTCTTGTTTATGGAAGGGATTTTTTAGATGGCATGAAACATCAGTGTATGTGCTATGCTTTGATCCCTAAGAAAGATAAAGAAGGTAGTAGTGAAATACCACTTGAAGTTTCAGATTTACTAGGTGAGTTTGGAGATATCATCTCTAATCATGTTCTAGAAGGATTCCCATCGGTAAGGCAAATCAGTCATCGGATAGATTTAATTCCAGGAGCTAGTTTTCCTAACAAGGCTGCTCACAGGATGACTCCTACTGAAATTGAGGAGCTAAATAGACAAGTTCAGGAGCTATTCAGGCAAGGCTTGATTTAGGAGAGCCTAAGTCCATGTGTAGTACCTGTAGTACTGGCACCAAAGAAGGATGGAGAGTGGAGGATGTGTACAGACTCTTGAGCTATAAATTGGATAACCACCAAGTATCAGTTTCCTTTGCCAAGAATGGATGATCTTATGGATTGCTTGAGTAGAGCTCAATACTTCACAAAAATAGATCTCAAGAGTGGCTATCATCAGATACAAATACAAGAAGGAGATGAGTGGAAAATAGTCTTCAAGACCAAGGAGGGTCTTTATGAGTGGTTAGTCATGCCCTTTGGATTGACAAACACCCCAAGCACCTTCATGTGGCTTATGAATGAGGTACTTAAGAAGTTTTTGGGAAAATTTGTTATTGTCTATTTGGATGATATTATGATATTCAGCAAGACTTTGGAAGAACATTTATTGCATATTCGTAGTGTCCTTGAAAGGTTAAGGGAAGAGAAACTGTTAAATAATCTGAAGAAGTGTATCTTTGCAAAAAGGGAGTTAGTCTACTTAGCGTTTGTTATATCACCTGAAGGTCTCAAAATGGATCTAGAGAAGGTAAAAGCCATGTTGGAATGGCCTACTCCAAGGTCTACTACTGAGGTAAGATCATTTCATGGTCTAGTTAGTTTTTACAAGAAGTTCATTAAGAATTTCAATGGCATATGTGCACCCCTAACTGACACAATAAGTGGGGATAGAAAAGAGTTCAAATGGACTGTGACAGCTACGAGAAGTTTTGAATTGCTGAAGAAGAAGGTGATAGAACAATCTGTGTTGGCACTTCCAAATTTTAGAAAGGTGTTCCGAGTGGATTGTGATGCAATTGGCAGCGCTATTGAGGCTCTATTAAGCCAAGAAGGTAAGCCTATTGCATATTTTAGTGAAAAATTGAATGATGCGAAAAAGAAGTATTCTGTTTTTGATCAAGAGTTCTATGCAATAGTTCAAGCCTTAAAGAAATGGAGGCATTATTTATTGCCAAAGGAATTTGTTTTATATATTGATCACCAAGCATTATAGTACCTGAATAGCCAAGGTAAATTGAATTAGAGGCATATGAAGTGGGTAGAGTTCTTGCAGAGCTATACATTTGTGTTGAAGCATAGAAGTGGAAAATCTAATAGGATTGTAGATGCACTAAGTAGGAGATAGTTGTTGCTTACAGTAATGTGGGTTGAAGTAGTTGGGTTTGATGAACTTAAGAATTTGTAGTTTGAGGATCTTGATTTTGCTAAAGTGTGGAAAGTTTGTAAGGAGCCTGTTGCTGTAGACAGAACTAAGTGGTTAGACTATCTGATTTAGGATGGTATGTTATTCAAGGACAATCAATTTGTGCATTCCAAGGAGTTCCATGAGGGAAAATTTGATTAAAGAGAAACATAGTGGAGGGATGGCAGGACATTTTTGGTCAAGGTAAGACCATTGCCATTCTTAGAGAACATTATTTTTGGCCTCATATTTCACAGTATATGAAGAAGTTTGTACAAAGTTGTCAGATTTGTCAAGTTGCCAAGGGATTTAGTCACAATATTGGACTATATCAGCCATTGCCTGTTCCATCAAAGCCATGGGAGGACATAAGTATGGATTTTGTTCTTGGATTGCTGAGGACACAAAGGGGTATTGACTCAGTATTTGTGGTGGGTGATAGGTTCTTCAAAATGGCACATTTCATTCCATGCCACAAAACTCATGATGTTGTCCATATTGCAGACTTGTTTTTCAGAGAGGTGGTAAGACTACATGGTCTCCCAAGGAGTATAGTTTCTGACAGAGATACTAAATTTTTGGGGTATTTCTAGAGAATATTGTGGAAGAAGTTGAGAATAGACTTAAAATTCAGTTCCACACATCACCCGTAGACTGACGGCCAAATAGAAGTGGTGAACAAAAGTCTGGGCAATTTGCTGAGATGTTTAGTTGGGGATATGCCCAAGGGGTGGGATTTGATTCTACCACAAGCAGAGTTTGCTTACAATAACTCTATAAATAGGAGTACTTGTAGATTACCATTCCAAATTGTATATGGAAGTAGCCCAAGGACTACACCAGAATTGAGGAAGATAGAGCAAGGGGAGAGGATAAGTGCTGAAGCTAAGGAATTTGATGAACATATCAAGCATCTACATGTGGAGGTCTAGGCACACATTACGAAGATAAATCAAGAGTATAAAGCTAGGGCTGATCAAAGGAGAAGACATAAGGAATTCCAAGTAGGGGATCTAGTCATCGTACATTTAAGAAAGGAGAGATTCCCAGCCAGTACTTACAACAAGCTAAAAATGAAGAAATTTGGCCCTTGCAAAATTTTGAAGAAACATGACTCGAGAAATGAATATGAGGTGGAGTTGCCAGATGGTATTCACATTTCTCCTATTTTCAACATTGTAGGCTTAATAGAGTATCATGATGATTGTGCAGATGAGGAGCTGATGTTAGAGCAATGTCCAGTTCTGGCTTCTAAGAAGGAGGAGATAGAAGACATTCTAGATCATCGTGTGGGCAAGAGTACTAGAAATAGGTAGTATGAAGAGTATTTGGTCAAGTGGAAAGGATGACGGATAGAGGACTCAACTTGGATTTCAGCAGTTGAGGTTTCCCATTTGGGATTTCCTCTACCATTCATAAAGTGACAGGGTCACTTTTCAATCTACCCTGGGTGTCTGATGTAGGAGCATCTGGAGGTATAAGGGCAATCCTGTGTCAACCAGAAAAATGTACTTAGACTTAGTTTCTATTTCATGTGTTTTCATTTTTGGATACCCATTTGGGTCAAATAAAGGTTCCAACTCTCACAATTCCACTATCAGTGTTCTAGGATAGAGTATTTGAATACCTTGGGATACGTGTAAATGCCAAAAAAATAAGAGCATGTAATTGAGACATGATTTTGGTGAACTAGAAGGTGTAAATTGGCCAGATGAATGTAATTGTAATTTAGAGCATTCCAGAAAAAGGAATCGGGTCAAAAGGCCCCACGGTTTGAAAGTTATTGTAGTTTTTTAGTTTTTGGAGACATCCTAAGAATGCTTCAAAGTTAGGTTAGGGGCATTAAATGACCTTGAAAAGGGTTGAAAAATGGGGGATGAGAAAAGCTATCCATAGGGCTATAGAGCGCTTCGAGAGCTTTTCAAAAATGTAAATGGTTCGTCAATCAGAGCTACGGTTCAAAAGTTATGTCTCCCAAAAGTTTGGTTACCGTTTCTGGATTCTTCTAATTTTGCGCTGACTTCTAATGCGACTTCTAGAGCCTTCTATTTCATCGGTGGATGCCTACTAGCACTTTCTAGATTGTATTCCTAATCCTTAACCCTCCAAGGTCTATTTAAGAACATTTCTGGCATTGTAAAAGGCAGTTTGAAGTGAAGTTTGAGAGGAGGTACTGAAAGGAGAAATTATCTCCAGATTTATACTATTCTGAGCCCTTAGGGCATGTTTTGAAGCCTATTTTCTCTGTGCTGAATGTATTAGCATTTTCTCACTGTTAATAAAATTTTCCCTTTCCTGTTGTGTCCATTCTATGCTTGGGTTGTGTCCCCATCATATTGTCTTATAGTTATTTCAAAACATAAATATAATAATAGTAAAAATTAGAGTGTGTTTGATTCAATTTAATCTTATCAATGCTAATATTAAGCTGAGAGGCTTTCTACAGTGGCAACAATCTTCAATGTAAACATTTTGAATTTTTTTTGAAAAAAATTGACATTCATTTACATGTCAGAAAAATAAAATAGAAATAGACTAAATATAATGATAATTAAAATCATGAAAAATACAGAGAGGAAATGGAAGTAAAAATGAGGCAGATCAAGAATCTCGAATCATTTCTTCATGCCTCTTAGACTCACATTAAATATGTGATGATGGCACCTCAAGAAGGATATCTCTCGGCTTATTTTATATATATTAAATATATATAAGCTAGTATATATAAATTTGTGTTGTTTAGTCTGATGTAGAATAAAAACTAGTTTTATGTTTTATATGGTTGACTATTATTTATAGAATTATGATGGCTTATAAGTAATAATATCAACAGATAAACATTGATTTTTTAAATACAAATAAGATATATAGAAAATAATCAATTTAATTTATCGCATATGAAATATGATGTAATTAAAATAAAAAATATGTATCTTGATATCATAGTTGTCCATATTGTATACTTCTTTTATTTAAAATATAAAATATATAATTGTCAATATTCATATTAAGTCTCTAAAACTATAAAATTTAATAAAAAAATATTAGTATACACTCAATCATCTTATAAAATATAATCAAATTTATTTTTAAAAATAATTTAGCATCTTTGACTTGTAATGGTCATAAATCACCATTTCTAATAAGTAATTTCTTATAGAGTCTAGACAAGTGGCAATTTTATCTCTTTGCTTTATATATTGTACCTTTATGTTTGTACAATAATTATGCTTTTATCTAATAACAAAAAACTAATTGCTTATATTTTAATTAGCATACAATAAATATATTGGTTTGACAACTCAATTATAAGTAATAGAAGTGGCTAATGATATAAATAAGTTGTTAGCCTTATTAATGGTGCATATTATTTTTATCTATATTTCAAATATAAAATATATGAATTAACACCTAAAATCCAAAATGGACTTTCATTAAGGGTCTATTTGTTTACTGGAATTGGGATGTGAAATGATGTTTGGATCAGTGTACAAAGTTGTGGTACCAAAAGGGGGGTATAAGATGTCATTTTTTTTTTTCTAAAATTAATGATTTCTGAACTTTGACAAGAGTTTGAAGATAGTTATACTAAAAATTTTCAAGATATGACTGAAACAATAGTAGTAGTCCTCTGAATCTAGTTTCTAAACTATTGATTTTTTTTAAATGGTGGAGTTTAAGGCCCTCAAACATGGGGGCCACAGAAAGTGGTATTGCTTTTTTATTAAAAACATAATATAGTGTGAAGTGTAGTCCCCCTAAAATCCTAATTTTTTTTTGGAATTCTTTAATCACTCTAGTTAGAAGTCTACTAACACCATTTAGTTATCTCATATTATTTGAGTAATTTTTTAATGTATATATTATTTTTTATGAATTTTTTTAATTGAACACATCGCAAAAACATGAAATATCTATGTGCTCCCCCTACAAATTATTGAGAACTAATCAAAAGTCAATATTTATTTTTTTCAAAGTGTGTAGAATGGTGTCTAGTTTCTAAAAAGCAAACTTGTTGCAAAATCTAATAAATGAGCCAAAATCTAGCCCCAAAATACTACATGTTGGTGTTTGAGAAAAAAATGGACATACTTTCAAAATAAATTATAGTTGAAAGACTTAAAATAGTCTAAATTCAAAATAAATTATATGGTTACATAGCTAACATTGAGATTTGCAATGTCATGTAACTTGATTTTATCAATATTCAACAACAAATAAACTTGATGGAGAGCACACAAGAAAAGTTATCCTTTTTTTTATATGCTTGTTGGAAAACATGTCTAAGACCTGTTTGACGGCCCCAAGCCTTTGGGTAGGATCTCCAAGGAAAATCCAAAACTTGGGCTTGGTGGATCATTAAAAAGGATGCTTTGCCAATAGCGCTAGCATGCTATGAAAAAATAGTGGTTTTTAAATAGCGCAAGTGCACTATTACATGAGCACACTTTCAAAATATAGTAGTTTAAATAACACACACATGCAATATTGGGCACTTCAAATAGGTCACACTCATGAAAATTTGAGCACTAGAATCATATACATAAAATATAATATTTGAATATACATAACATATAAAACATACACTAGAATATAAAATATACTCTAAAATTTAAATTTAGGGTACATTCATGCCAATTTGAGCTCTCTCTCTCTCTCTCTCTCTCTCTCCCCCCCCCATGTCCTTAGATATATTATATGATCAAATGGGTCACAAGGGATCATAATATATCTTGTGATCCCTTTTGACCCATTCAAAGCATTATATATGTGCTAAGGTGTCCTTGCACCCTTAAAACAAACATTATTCAATTGAATGGGTCAAAAGGGGTCATAAGGTAACCTTATGACCACTTTTGATCCTTTGTACACTTATTAATGGATCCCTTGGCCCCTCAAGATACAATTATGCAATTGAATGAATCAAAAGGGGTTATAGAGTACTCTATGACCATTTTTGACCTACTATATCATTAAGATGTGTGTTAAGGTGTCCTTAGACCCTTTTGAACACACTTTATGTGGTTAAATGGATCAAAAGGGGTCATCGGGTACCCTATGACACCTTTTGACATGTTTGAATAATTATATATGTATTAAGGGTTGCTTAGACCTCATAAGACAAATAATATATGATCAAATGGATCAAAGGGGTGATAGAGTGCCCTAAGATCCTTTTTGACCCATTCAAACAATTATATGTGTGCTAAGGGGTCCTTATACCCCCTTTTAATCCATTTGGTCATATTATATGTGCGAATGGTTCCTCAAACTCTTTTAAAAACACATTATGTGACCTTATGACCCCTTTTGACCAATTTGAAATACTAAATAACTATTAATGGCTTTGATGACCCCTTAAGACACACATTATGCAATCGAATGGGTCATACGGTACCTTATTACTCCTTTCGACCTATTCAAACCATTATATGTGTTATAAGGGGGTCCTATACACTATAAAATAAAATGGGTCAAAAGGGATCAGAAGGTGCCCTATAACTCCTTTTGACCCATATGAACCATTATATATTTATTTAGGAGTCCTTAGGCCCTTAAGACATGCATTATGTACATGATTGGGTCAAAAGGTATCATAGAGAACCCTATGACACCTTTTGATCCATTTGAACCATTGTATGTGTGCTAAGGGGTCCTTAAATCCCTTAAGACACACATTATGTGATCAAATAAGCGAAAAGGGGTCAGAGGGTATCCTATGAGACCTTTTGATTCATTTGAACCATTATATGTGTGCTAAGGGGTCCTCAAATGCCTTAAGATACATATTATATGATCAAATGGATCAAAAGGAGCAATATGGTACCTAGAGACACCATTTGACTTGTACAAACCATTATATGTGTCCTATGGGAACCTTAGACCCCTTTAGACACAAATCATGTGATCGAATGGATCATAGGGTGGTACTCTATGATCCTTTTAAATATTTTAATTGTGGTACACATGATAAGGGTCATTAAATTGCTTAGAACATGCATTACGTGATTGAATGGGTCAAAAGAGGCTATATAAAGCACTATGAACCCTTTGATCCATTCAATCATATTATATGTGCTAAGGGGTCCTCAAATAACTTAAAAGGTACATTTTATGATCTAATGGGTCAAAATGAGTCATAAGGTATCTTATGACCTCTTTTATGCTATTCAAACAATTATATATGTTTTAAGGGGTCTTCAGAGGCCTTAATACATACATTATTCTTTTTAATGGGTTAAAAGGGATCATAGGGTACCCTATGATTCCTTTTGACCCATTTGAACCATCAAATGTTTGCTACTATGTTCTTGGACACTTTAAGACACACATTATACTATCAAGTGGGTCAAAATAGATCATTGTGTACCCTATGATCTCTTTTAACCAATTAGATCCATTATATGTGCGTTAAGGGGTTCGAGAACCCCTTAAGACCAATATTATGTGGTAAAATGAGTCAAAAATTGTGATATGGTACCCTAAGACACCTTTTGACCCAGTCAATTACATTATGTGTGCTAAGGGATCCTTAAACCCCCTATGACACACATTATATGTTCCAATGGGTCAAAAGGTGTCCTAGGGTGCCCTATGTTGCCTTTTGACCAATTCAAACCATTTTGAGTATGCTAAAGGGTCCTCACACCACTTAAGACATATTTGGTGATTGAATGGGGCAAAAGGGGTTGTATGGTACCATATGATCCAATCAAACCATTACATGTGTGCTAAGGATCCGCAGACCCTTCAGAAAATATTTTGCAATAAAGTGGGTCAAAAGGGATCATGGGGTTTCCTATTACCTCTTTTGACCCATTGGGTCCATTATATGTGTGCAAAGAGGCTTGACCACCCATTAAGACATACATTGTGCAATCATGTGTGTAAAAAAGTGGTCACAGGGTACTCTATGGTCCCTTTTAACCAATTCAAACCATTATATGTGTGCTAGTGGGTTTGTAGACCTCTAAATGAATTTCAATTCCACTTAAATGTAAATTGAGGTAAACAAAATTTAATAATAATTTTAATTTCAAAGTGAAAACCTCCTCATCTCTATGTCTCTCTTGCTAGGGTTTGATCCAAAGGAAGTAAGTAAGTGTTTCAACAACTATTCAAGATGCCAAATTACTCTCATCTCATAAGAATCTCATACTTGAGTTGTTGTTCATTAACACCACTTTCACCTATATATTCAAGTGTCTAAGATTGCTCACTTTTTTCTTTCTCAATATCATTAATTTGTTAGGGTTCTCATAAGATTCTATGTCTAGGGTTCATAATTATTTTAGTTCCAATTTTATTATTGGGTGATTCATTTGATTAATTTTATAGATACATTTATAATTTGTTCATATAAAATATTAATATTATAATATTATGTATTAAGTTGGAGTAGATTCAAACTCAAGACCTCGCAGTCTAAATATCTAGGCTTCAACCCATTACCTATCAACAAAAAATGTATAGATAAATTCAATAATCTTAGATTTTTGACTTTCAAAAAAAATAGCTTACTTCAAAGTTTATGAAACTTATTTATTGTTTTTTATGGAGGAAAAAATAATTTATGTAATATGATGTTTAATATTAAAATTAGTTATCATAATTAGATTTTTTTTCACATAAAGACTAATCTTGGGTGTTAGTTTTAGTGTTGTCTAGATAAAAGAGGTTGTTAATGCATATATATTTTATGTTTAAAAATAATGACTTGTAACCATTATAGTAAGAACTAATGTATATTTGGTATTATAAGTAAATAATGGATGCATATATTTCTATTGGGTCAATGATGCCCCATCTACATCTAAAAGTGATGAAGGAAATGAGTGCATATTGTGTAAGGCTTTTACTCTCTAACACTATATAGTCCAAAAAAATATTTAAATCACATTAAAAGAATCACATATCGTTCTTGTTTAAAAAAAAAGATAAAAACAACAACCTTATTCAGGTGGTATTCCAATTCCATATTTATGAAACAAACACAAACAATGCATCTTCCCACTCATCTTCAAGGTAACCAAACAACTCCAACCATAGTCTTTAATATATTTTTCAACTTCAAAACTTCCTAAATTTGCTAATTCCAACATTTTACAATTCCACTAAACAAACAAGCCCTAACTAGCACCAACCACACTCAATTGACATAAATCATTTTCACATATGAAACAAGTTTAAGTTAGAAGGCAAAACTAATCTACAAGTGAAAAAAAGTATTCTATAAATTATCCTCATTGAATATGATATATATATATATATATATATATATATATATATATATATATATATATATATATATATATATATATATATATATATATATATATATATATATATATATATATATATATATATATATATATATATATATATATATATATATATATATATATATATATTCAGAAGATTATTAATTTAATCAGATTTCTTAAAGTTTATATTTTATTTAGATTTATTTCAAAATACATTATTTGCTAAATTATCCATTATTATTCTATAATTTACGTTTATTAGGATATGTCATCATTTTAAATATTAATTAAATAATAATTAAAATATATGGACCAAAATTTGTGTTTCTATTTGCATTCTTATACAATAATATTCAAAAATAATATTACAATTATATAATATTGAAACTACTTTTGTTGTAATCATTTGACAATGTAATGGTCCATGGTCCATGTGATAAAGCCACTATCTTTTTTATAACAATAATTTAAAAATAAATACAATTATTTATATCAAACACATTAACAAAGTTAACTATATACATTTTTAAACATTCAATAATTATTTCCTATATAATATTATATAATTTACTTAATTTTTTATCAGTCAGAAGTAATAGCCATTTTAATTATTTTATAATTTAGATAGTTACAATTATTCACCTCATTCAAACTGCAAGAACTAGAGGAAAAAGAAAGAGGAAGGAAAACCCTTATTGTCACCTAGGACCAGAGTCTAGTATATAAAGGGAGGCCTAAAGGAGATCCTCCAATACATAAAATTTCTAAGGGCATACCCTTAGAATACATTTGCCAATCATGTGGCGAGAGTGGCATACAATTTTTTAGATTTTCCTCAGAGGGAGGTCTTGGATGGGCATACCCACATTTACATCATAGATAAGCAAGAAGAGATTTGTTGTCAAATATGAATTGATCAAGAGATTCTTCCTATATAGATGGAGAGATGTTAGAAAGACTCATCCTAATTTGTCATGTCTTGCAAAAAAACAACTATAGAAGAAGCATACCAAAATGACTATGGGGGTTCAAAGGGACAAAGAGTAATAGGTTAGAAAAAATACTAAATAGGTATTGATCCACTTAATAGCCATCTAGAAACTAATTCATAAAACATTACAACCCATTTAAAACATAAATGAAACAAAATTTAGCTAAAATGTGCATAGGGCTTTTCTTGTGAAATTATAAAGAAAATACACCATAAGAAACATGGGACTCTATTCTAAAAGTGGCAGGGGTAGATTCTTTGGACCAATTCATACCTATCAACCTTTGCAACTCATTCTACAAGATTATTTCTAAAGTTCTGGCTTCAAGGATCATCAAGATTCCCCCTAACATTATAGCTCCTTAGCAACCTAGCTTTGTTCTAGGGAGACAAATCCTGGACTCTATCATGACTATCCACAGAGTTATCCACTCTTTGCAAAGAAGGTAAGAGAGAAGGTTTCCTCCTCAATCCTGACTTGTCCAAGGCTTATGATCAAGTGGACCGGTCCTTTCTTTTCAAGGTTCTTAGAGCCTTTGGTTTTAACTCAAGGGTCATCAAACCTATGAACTAGTTGGTTTCTACTACCTCTTTGGTTATTTTGGTCAATGGCTCCCACTCTACATTCTTCAAACTTTCTAGAGGGCTCAGGTAGAGAGATCCAATCTTGCCCATTCTTTTCATTATTTTGGTTGAATATCTAGGAAGTATGATTTTTGCCAACAAAATTGTTGGCACTCCATCTAGAAGCAAACCTTCTTTTGGTCCCCTAGTTCTCTCTCATCAACAATTTTTTGATGACACAATTATGGGGGGGTGGGAGCCTCAGTTGGAGAATCCAAGGTGGTGAAAATGATCTTGACCTCTTACTCTAGTTGCTCAAGGTAGCTTATCAACTAGAACAAGAGCTCTATTTTCTTCATTAACACTCCAATTGAGAGACAGAGGAAGATTGTTGTTATTCTAGGCTGTGACTTAGGAAACCTCTCTTCTATCTATCTAGGTCTCCCAATAGACCTTAAATCCCCTAATTCTTTTTGGAATAACCTGATTGATAGGTTTAATAAGAAACTGGTTGGTTGGAAAGGAATCGCCCTTAGCCAAGCTAGTAAGATTCAGTTGGTCAAATCCACTCTTTATAATCTCCCAACTTATGCGCCAAGTCTCTTTGGGATTCCCTGCAAGTATGTTGACCATTTGGAGAAGATCTAGATAAATTTTCTTTGGTCTCGATTAAAAGAGAACAAGAGATTTCCCCTCATGGCATGGGGCAATGTGTGCCTTCCCAAACATAATGGAGGGTTGGGTATAAGAAATCTAAGACCTTTCAAAAAAGCTCTCCAAGCTAACCATATTTGGAGAATCTTTTCTAGAAAGAGGGACTAGCATGACATCTTGGAAGACAAATACCTTTTAGACCTTCTATTAGACACTTGTTCTATGGAGAAACCATTCCCAATGGATCAAATATATGGAATAGCATAGTTAGGGCTAGAGAGACAACCAATAACAAGGTGAAATGGAGCATTGAAAATGGAAAGGACACCCTATTCTAGCAAGAGAACTAGCTAATCCTAGGGCCTCTTCTCAACATTCTTGAATATGAAAGATGGGCTTATATCTCTATTAAGAGGTATGGTAGATTTTTTAGTGACTATAGACAGGGCTAGGATTAGAGAGACCTTTCCTTAATATCTGGGAACCTCAAACCTCTGATGACTATTCTCCACTCTATGGTTTTGAATGATGATTAGGACCAACTTGTTTAGGAGAATGCTTCTAATGGCATTTACTTGGTGCCTTTTGGGTACCAAGCTCTTATGAGGTAGGATTCTAGACTAGACTAGGCTAAGGCCTGGTTTCCTAGCCTTCTCCCAAAAATCAACATTTTCTTTTGGCTTTTACTTTAGAATATGATTCTTACTATTGGAAATCTATGTAAAAGTGGTCTTCATATTCAAAATAGGTGTGCCTTGTGCAAAACTAGGCTTTTTCTATGGATCACCTATTTATCCATTGCTCCTTCATAAGAGAGGTGTGGTATATTTTCAATCAAGCTTTTGGGATGAGTTGGTTTACTCCTATCTCAACCATTGAATTCTTCAAGCAATGGGACGACTCTTGGAAGGCATCTGGGCTCCAAGCCATAAGAAAATGGGCTCCACCTCACTTTGGTTGGGGAATATGGAAGGAACATAATAATCATATCTTCAGGGATATCTACCTTCCTACCAAAATTGTGTCTGGTAAAATTCAAAATGCCCTTTCAGAAAATAATATGTTATGCAAAGTATCTAACCCATTTGTATGAGATACCAAAAGTAGCAATTGCACTCAAAAAAGAAGAAATGAATGTCACTGGTCTTTACCCCTAGAGGGATGGTACACAACTATTTTTGATGGTGTAGCTAAAGGTAACTCAAGAGGTTCAAAAAGTGGAGGGGCGATAAGGAATTGCCACGGGTATGGTATAACAGAGGATACTTTCCCTCTAGGACACCAAACAAATCACTTTTTTGAGGCTTGTGCTACTCTTGAAACAACTAAGTTGGCTAAAGTGATAGGGGTTAAAATTCTCTAGCTTGAGGGGGATTCAAAGAATATCATTAAATTCTTGAAGGGTGAACATCTGTCATCCTAGAGTAAAAATAATATGATGAAAGAAACCAAACAAATATTACTTACCTTTGAGAGAGTGTATGTGTCACATGTTTACCAAGAGGCTAACTCAGTTGTTGATTAGATGGCCAATGAGGTGATTAGAAAGGACATGTCACATAGGTGGTGAAGTGGTGAGGGGATTTTGGTGGCCGCTAAAAGTTTAATAGAGATCAAGAGAATCTAGGGGAGGACAGGAAACATAAAGTGTAATAATGAAAGTTAATGCTGTCAATCCTAGTTTTAAAGTTATGAAAGCTTGACACGAGTGAAAAAAGACTCATCATAATTGGGTGGCTTTGTGGTACATTTTGTGGGCTATTGGTAATGATTTTTACAATTTCTTTCTTGAGGAAAAAGGTAAGAATTGTTTTGGTGAGAAAAACTAGATTTTGGCTCTTCGCACTTGGAAAACATAGAGAAGTTGTTTTAAGCTCTATAACAACATGGTGGGCCAAAGTCATAGAAGAGAGCTAGAAGGGAAATCAAAGAAGTGGAAGAGGAGGTTGAAGGTCTGGGAGAAGCTGAGGGAAGGTGACATAATGAATTTTATAAAGAAATTTCATGGCTAGAATCTAAAGATCACTAATATTATGGTTAAGTCATGGAAAGATGGGAAGGTGAAGATTGATGAAATTGATTTCCATGTCAATGAAGGTTTTATAGTGGAGGTCATTGATTCTCCCAATCAGGGTATAAAATTCTTTAGGGATAATAAAGTTTTTCTCAATGCTATTAAAGACTTTGCTAAGGATGCCAATGAGTTGAAAGACTTAGTGAAGACTGATGCATACTATGAACCTACATTAATAAAGAAACTTTGGAGGTTTGTTCTAAGGGTGTTTATTTCTTACATAATGCTTGACATGAGGTACAAAAGAATCCATACCCACAATTTTTTTATTCTAAACCACTTTAGGTATTGAAAAAAATCTCCATCCCCTACTACCTTTTCTTCTCTACAAATAATAATATCACAAGTTTTAAGAAGAAAGCATACGATAACCTGACCTTCCATGGGAGTCTTTTGTTACTTATTTATGAGAAATTTAAGGCTCAAACCCATGGTAGAAATATAGCCCAAAATTTGAGTCCTTAGAGGAAATAAAAAGATCTTACCTTCCTTCTAACATTGAGGATACTATTGGGTTGCATTTGGATGACGAAGAGGAGGTGGCCAAGATTATGAAGGACTTGGGTAGGGGGGAAAAAAAGATTGGGAAAGTTCTAGAGGGTAAGAATATTAAGCTAGAGGTTAACTTTTTTGAGGATTACAATGAAGAGGAAGATGGGATGGGAATGGATGAGGAGGCTGATGTGAAAGAGGTGGGAACTAGTAAGGTACAGGTAATTAGGAAGGTTGACTACCTAGCCAAAAGGAGAAGGGGAAGAGATATGGGAGCTAAGAAGGTGCAAGGAAAGGAAAGGAGACCCATCTTGAAGCTTAGGAGGAGATTAAAGAGGATTATGGTTCAGAAAATCCCACTTGTGGTCTTGGTACAAAGGGTAGGAAAATAACTTGGAGGAACTTTGAAACTAGTACTACAAAAATTGGCCTAGTGAGAGAAGATATCTAGCTAGAGGTCTTCTGTCTAACCAATATAACACCCTTTTAGTTGTAGGATTGGACATCCCTTACCACCAAAGTACTATACTAATTTACATTAAATGTCAATTTGGGAGCGTGAACTTGAGATGATGTCTGCAAAGTATATGCTCTAGTTTTCACTAAAAGTCACTACTACTTTGAATGCAATAACCATTGAGGAAATCTATTTAATCCAAGGGAAAGAAAACTATCAAATACTTGGAAGGAAATCCTAAGTATTTAGCCATACATCTATGCACCTACTATTGTAGGAACAATGACTGGTTCTGTTTCCAGTGGCTGTAGGAACAACAGTTCTAACTCTAACTTAGAAAACTGAGTCTAACTTCTACTTACTAAAGAAAAATCCACCTTTCACGTGGGCCCCTATGGAAGAATGAAGGAAAGAAAAACTTAGATAAAAATGTAGAAACTCAGCAAAGGCATGTATTCATTCAATATGCAGTATTACAATAACTTGGAAAAATGATAAGATGTCGATCAACTTTGTCTGTCTATTCACTATCTATATCATAGATACATATGAGGTCTTATTTAGAGGGAAGAACAACAAACTCCTAAAACTATGACTTCCTCATGAAGGAAAGTTAGTTACAACTTAAGATTGCAAACATGCAATCTAAAAGACATTAATTATCCCTTAAATTCCCCACAAATATAGATCGTAGCAAATGCTAGATTTTCTCTTTTATCTGTCTTCAAATAGCTTTCCAGGAATCTAGGTAATGTGTGTTGCATGTTTAACTTATTGCCTTGATGCTTGCTTCCTTGCTCAACCATTTTATCAGATCCCACTTTGTTATTCATTAAAATAGGTCCCCTTTGACTTTGCTGCCAAGTCTTCTAGCTACAACGGTGTCATAACGCTTCTTCTTAATGTCATTAATGCCTTAGTGCTATTCCTTCATAGTTTTTTTAACTCCCACTCAGCTTGTATCCTGAGATCAACATTTAATACACACAAGAATTCTCACAAACATTTATTTTCATTTATTAGTTTATAAAGAAAGGGCATTAATTATTCAACTAACAATTTTTGCAATCTCTTCAGCTATAGGAAGATCTACCCATATCGAACATTCATGAAGAAATATTTTTACCACAAAATGAACCCCTTTTTAAGTATAATTCTGATTATCATTTTATGTCCTATGTCCATACTTTATACATCAAAAGTTCAAAACATTCACACTAAAGGATGATAAAGTTCAGTATGTTAAAGACAAATGTTCACAAAAAGGGCTAATAAAACTTCTATTTCTTCATATCATCATCTTGGAGGGAAGAGATGGTAGAATTTATTTGGAGGAACTCATAGACCCGAGCTTGGTGATTGTAAGTGATAATGCTAGGGAGGTGGGGTTGAACCTCCTAAACAATGCCTACAATAGTATAGTGGTTAATTTCCCATCCAAAAGGTGGATCTTCCATGAAATTGAAGAGATCAAGATAATGATTTAGGGGTAGGAAAGGAAGGAAGGGGAAGATAGGGATATGAGAATTAGCAAGTTGGATGTGAGGGTTACTGAGATGGAAAAAAGAGTGGAAAGGATGGAGAGCACTCTCCATATCTCTACTAGCTAGAGCCTCAATATAATCATAGGATTAAATGATAATATTAAACATATTTACTCAATTATTAAGGAAAGAACAAGAGGGAAAGAGGAAAAGGACAATGAGAAAATCAGGGTCTTTGAAGAAGATGACAACCTTTTGGCTGAGAGTCCAAGCAACAAAAGGAGATCAGACAAGAGGAAGAGAGAAAAGGTGGATTCTCTAGATGACATTCATTTGATGATTGTCATGACAGAGACCATGGGAGAGATGGAGCTTAAGGTTGTAGATTTGGTCAAAGAAATGGTGCCTTGATCAACATTCCTAGTTTTTCTATCTTGCCCCTTGGCTTTTGGTGGTTTATGCCTGCTTGTTTCTCTTTGTGGCTATTTTTCTTATGTTTGGTTTTGGAGGCTTGTTTTGGCTTGTTGTTTTTTATTTTATGTAGCTAGCTTTGAAATTTTAGTTATCTTTTGTTGTTAACTAGTGTGTTTCTAGAACCCCTAAAAAACTTATTTTACTTAATAAAAAACATGGAACTCTATTTTAAAAAATTGAGATTGTAAACTGCTAGCATTGATAATCTAGGTAGGGTAAATTATTTGTTTGGGAATGGGAGAAGGGGAAAATCCCAAAACCATAAGATAGCCATTAGATTAGCTTGTATATCAAGAAGCTAAGAAAAATGAATAAAGAAGAGTAGAGAATCCATAATTCTATCTACAAAAAGATGTCCCCACTTGCTCAACCAACAATCAAATGATTACAATATTGAAAGAAAATGAAAGTCATCTATAAGTTAAGGATTACTATCGATCTGATAACAAGGAACCAACCAAATTTTAGGATTAACAAGACATAAATAAAAATTACATGCAAATATATCCAATATCAGAAAAATAATAATGCAAAGAGAAGAGAACATAAGACACAAAGATTATAGTTTGTAATATTGTACAATTCAATACCAAGTTGCCCAAGTTGTGAGAAGCTATAATATCATCAATCACTAATGAAATCCCTAACCCTAAGTCACTTTATACAAGCTTTTTCTACTTGCAAAATAAGGGATGGATAATTTTGACATGTTAACCTAAAATACCCTTGGTGAGTCAACCTTGGGAAATGGTTTCTAAGTCAACTAAAAAATACTTGATGAGTCAACTGAAAAAAATTGGGCTGATGCCTCAAACCCCAAATAATTTATGAAAAGTGTATAATACTTTCTTAATTGGTCACCACATATCAAGAAACTCCCACTTGGGTACTAATTGGACTCCCCACTAAATAATAATCTACCACTAGGAGACTAGTCCTATAGAAATACCACTACCATTGGCTCAAAGCACCCTACACTTAGTTATTAATTTATTTCATAGTAGATCCCAAACAATGTAAACACTTACTAGATGTTCCTCTCAAATATCTGAGAATCCATTTGACTGCATTCCAATGCTCAATCTTAGGATGACTCATATACATGCTAACAACTCCCACTACATGTGAAATATCTAGCCTAGTACATACCATGACATAAAATAAGCTCCCTAAAATTGAAGCATATGGTACCTTGGACACCTTATGCTCCTCTTCTTGTGCCTTTGGATGCATCTCCTTAATCAAGTTTAAGTGAATAGGCAATGGTGTGCTAAAAGCTTTGGCACTCCCCATAGAGAAACTTTGCAACACCTTCTCAACATAAACAACATGAGATAGAGTCAATTTCCTATTTTTCCTATCTCTACAAATTTTCATACCAAGGATTTATTTTGCTAACACCAAATCCTTCATAGAAAATTAATGTGTTAACTATTATTTTAACCCCTTAATGTGATCTGTGTTAGACCTAGCTAAAAACATACCATCAACATATAAACATCAAATAATGTAGTTTTCATCATCCAATCTCATAAAATAAATAGAATGATCTAGATGACACCTAGCGTATCCATGATCATGCATAAAACTATCAAATTTAAGATAGCATTACTGAGGTGCTTAAACTTTTCTTCAATTGGCACACTAAATTCTCCTTACGTTTGACAACAAATCCCTATGGCTATTCCATATATATTTCTTAATCCAAATCACCATGAAGAAAAGTTGTTATAACATAAAGCTACTCCAAATGCAATTCTTCAATAGCCATAATACTTCAAACAATGTGAATAGAAGTCATTTTAACAACTAGAGAAAATATCTTATCAAGATCAATTCCCTTTTTATGTACAAATCCTTTTACAACTAACATGGCTTTAATTTTTTTTTAACCTCCATCTTCTTATTTTGACCTATAAACCCATTTATTCTGTAAAGTACTTTTACCTACAAGAAAATTACATAAATCCCAAGTCTCATATTTTAGCAAGGAGTCAATTTCATCCATCATTATAGACTCCCACTAAATATTTGTATCCACCCACATAGCTTTATCATAACATTAAGGTTCATATACATTTGTTAATAAAATAGAATAAAAAGAGGGAGAATTTTTTTTTGGAGGTCTACTTAAATATGTCGACCATCTAACATCCTCATTGGCTTTGTGGCATTTTTTATTTTGATTATTGTGGAGCATGAGGGACTTCTCTAACATGAGCCTTTTGAGATCATCCAACACTACATAATCATTTTTTTCTTCTTATGTTTCCACAATAAATCTTTGTACAACACTTTCTCATTGAATATGAAATCCCTACTTATTAAAAACTTATGGTTTTCAAAATTCAAAAGCATATAACCAAATTCATCGATGTCATATCCAAAAAGTATACATTTCTTAGATTTAGCTTCCAGCTTGGTTATATATTCAAAATCTATATGTGTAAATGCTTCACAACCGAAGGTTTTAAGAAAAGAATAACTCACTTTCTTACTAGTCCATGCTTCCTCTTTAATCCTATAACCCAAAGGTGTAGAGGGGCCTCTATTAATCAAATATAAAATAGTATTGACATCATCCACCCATATGTTTGAGGCTAACTAATTATGTAACCTCATACTCCTTGCATACTCCATTATTGTCCTATTCGTGCATTCAACCACTCTATTTTCTTGTGGAGTCCTTGGAATAATTTTTTGCCTACAAAAACAATCTTTGGAACAATAATCATCAAAGTCTTTGCTGCAATACTTACCACCATCATCAGATCTAAGATATTTTAGCCTTTTACCAACCCCATTTTCAACCAAGCATTTATATTTCTTAAAAGTTTGAAATACATCATATTTTTGTTTAAGAAAATAATCTTATACTCTTCTAGTTGCATTAGCAATGAATGTAACATAATAATGAGATCCACTAGGGGAAAGAACATGAACTAGTACCCATACATTTTTATGCACATGCTCTAATTTCTCATTTTTCTTTTCCTTCCCACTCTTCAAATAACTAACTCTCTTTTATTTTTCATACACACAACTTTCACATAAATATATATTGACACATTTTAGACAAGGTAAAAATTTCTTTGAATGAAGCAATTTCATATCTTTCTCACTCATGTGCCCAATTCTATTGTGTCGTAATAATGTATCAGAATCTACAACATCTATTTGGTCTCCTAGCTCAACTACAAGAACTATTCCTAAACATTCATTTTTATTTGAAATAATTAAAGTAGAAGGAACATTATGACCCATACAAAGATATAAGGAGCCTAATTTTACACCTTTTTCTACTAGAAGGGAACCTTTTGAAACCTTCCAATTTTTATTATTAAAAGTAACTATGCAATTCCCATCACCTAGTTTCCCTCCTGAAATTAAATTCCTACTTAGTCTTGGAACATGTCTTACCTCTTATAGTAGCCAATGATTCCTATTCTACAACTTAATCTTAATATTTCCTGTTCCAACAATCCAACAAGGTTCATTATCCCTAAAATAAAAAGGACCAAAATCTACTTGGATATAATCAAGAAAATAACCTCTATGGGAGTAGCATGAAATTAAGCCCCTAAATCTAAAACCCATGAATCATCTTATAAAGAAAGAGGCAAAGCATCCTCTTCATATTTATTACTTACCACATTTTCCTCCTTGTTCCCTTCTTGTTTGTCTACTTCATTGTTCTTTCAATTCCAACAATATTTCTACTTATACTCTATTTTCCCATAGTACTAACAATCTCTTGGTCCTCTTGATTGAGACCTCTTCCCCTTTAATTCTCTTCTTGATTTCCCATGTTTTTCATAATTATTTTCTCTCATTTTTTCTACCTCTTCTTCATGCATTCAAAACACTCCTTGATCTAGATCCACTTGAGATTTTCCTATGATTTTCCTCATTTAGAATAACACCAATCACGTCATCAAATTTTAGGGTGCTAGATCCAAAAAAATAATTACTCACAAACATTACCAAGCCATTTCAGTTTTTAGGCAAAGAACAAAAAATCAAGAGTCCTAATTTCTTCATCAAAATTGATATTTACAAAATATAGCTGGCTAGTAACTGTATTAAGCTCATTTAAATGATCAACAATTGATCTACCTTCTTACATAGTCATAGTATTAAAATGCTTCATGAGAAATACCTTGTTTGAAGTGAAGGGTGTTTCAAACAACTTTTCTAAGGTTTGTATCAACTCTTCAGTCATCTTTTCATTCATAACATTAAATGTCACCAATTGTACCAGGCATAAATGAGTACTTCCAAGTGCCTTTCTATCCAAAATATCGCAGCCCTCATTTATCATAGCTATTAATTTATTAGATTTTCCTTGCAATGGCTGCCATAGATCCTTTTGATAAAGATAGTCCTCCATTTTCATTTTCTATAGTTTAAAGTTCTTCCCATTAAACTTCTCAATCTTCATCTTACCCTCATCTATAATTGCTCCAATTCAGACATGAGACTCCCACTCAACCTTCAAACTTTCCTAGAGAGGATAATTGAAACTATTAGGTTCTAATACTACTTGTTAGGATTAAAAGGATATAAATAAAAATTACATGCAAAAATATCCAATATTAGAAAAATAATAATGCACACATAAGAGAACACAAGACACAAAAGATTTAACATGGTTCACCCAATCCCTAGGCTACATCCACCAAACAATGAGTCCAATATTTTTATCATCCAATGATTACACCCTAATTACAATCTATAATCCCTTATAGCTCAATCCCATGGCAAGAAGCTACAATCTCATCATCCACTGATGAAATCCCTAACCCTAAGTCATTTTGTACAAGCTTTTTTTGCTTATAAAATTAGGGCTAGATAATTTTGACAAGTTAACCTAAAAAACCCTTTACAACTCAACCTTTGGAAATGGTTGATGAGTCAACTCAAAAATTATTGACAAGCCAACCATTTTTTTATATGAAAAGTGTATAGTACTTCCTTGATCAATTACCGCATATCAACACCAAACTTGGCCCAAGCTATGAAGGTCCAAGTTATAAAGCACCCATATGAAGGGGGAGGAAAAGGGATAAAATGAAATAATAAAGGGGTACATGAGATGAGAAATAAATTGACACCCTAGGGCTTGGGGTGTCAAACTCTATAGGTATAGATGTTAGGGGAGGGGAGAAGCTAGGGGGAATAACTAATAAATGCCAAGTATCATCTCCAGCCCCACTCTAGACCTAGACTGATATCTAAATACGTTAAATAAAATTACCATGTATATTCTATCTCAATACATAAGACAAATTCATCAAGGAATTCAACTGGTTCCAATGTAGAAAAGGATGAAAGAGCCCCGTCTAGATGATTAGTTAAGGCTTTCCCTTTAATAGACTTTTGATAAATGAATTTTAAATGAATTATACTAGGAGAATGAACCATTTATCAAGATGTTTTGACAAATTAGTTTGTGGAAAGAGGTATTTCAAAGGATCAAGTTTTAGATAAACATTAACTTTTGCATTGATGAGATAAAATTTGTGCTTTAGAAAAGAAAAAAATAAAGAAAGACATTATTTATCAATCATGCTGAGTCAAGATATGAATTTACTTACCATATTTAGCATGCTAAGTCAAGACAAGACTCAGTGCTTTTGATGAAGTAGAGGTGTAGAAGAAGAATGACTTATTTAGTTTAAAGCTGATTGTAAAATAGGAGGATTAGAAAGATAAGTCTTGAATTGTTCTAATGAAAGATTATAATCATCATTTAACATGAAGTTAATATCCTTCTTAAGAAAGGAATTTTATGATCTTCTATATAAGAAATGAAGCTCTGAATATTTTATATCTTCCCTTGTAAGCTATTAATCTACAATATATTTCAAAGTAGAAGAATATTAACAATAGCATCAATCTTTTTAGTACCCACCTCGATGCCTCTACTAGAGATAATTAATACATGGGATTTTTCAACTATCAACCCCAAAGGAACACTTTTGTATGTTCAAGCACATATTTTATCTTAGTATCCTTTCAAATATTTTTTAAGCATGGGAAATTCTTTAATTGCTCTAGTTAGAAGCTAGATAATACCATGTAGTATATCCCATATTTTTTGGGTAAATTTTTAATGTATATTTTTTTTACAATTTTTTTAAGGGGACACATCACAAAAATGTGAAATATATATGTCCACCCCCTAAAAATTATTGAGAACTAATGAAAACCAAATCTTCTATTTTTTTAAAGTGTGGAGGATGAAGTCTAGTTTATAAAAAGCTAACTTGTTGGAAAATCAAATGAATGATGTAAAATCAAACCTCCAAATACTAACCTTGGTCTTTTAGATAAAATGGACATGAGCTCAAAATAAATTATAGTTGAAAGGCTCACAAGATTATAAATTCAAAATAAATCATATGGATATATAGATAACAAAGAGATCTACAATATAATGTAACCTAATTTTATCGATATTCAAACATGATGAAACTTGATGGAGAGAATATAAGAAAATTCAAGTATTTTTGGTATGATTTCTAGAAAGCATGTCTTAGACCTTCTTGAGATTAAAAAAACCTTTGGGTTGGATCACCAAGGAAAACATAAACCTTTCTCTTAGTGAATTTCAATGTGTTATGAAGTGTGAATGCACTATTGTGTGTGCACATTATGCAAAAATAGTATAAAGACCCTATAGTGAGAACACACTATAGAGTATATGGGCTAGTAAGGACATTTACATAGGAAAAAGAGAGGAAGGAGTGAGGGAGGTATAGGAGATGATAAGAAGAGAGAGGTAGAAAATGAATAGTATAAGGAGAGAGAGGGAGAGAGAGGGGGGGGCGGTAGGAAGATAGTAAGGGGGTGAGATGGAGAGAGAGAGAGAGAGAGAGAGAGAGAGAGGATGTAGAGAAAGGAGTAGCATGAAGAGAAAGAAAGTATGGAATATGAAGAGAGAGAGGGGATAAGGTGGAGAGAGAAAGAGAGAGGGGGATAGGATGAAGAGGGAAGAAGGTAGGAAGCTCTATAGGGATAAGATGGAGAGGAAGGGATAAAATTTTGTATTTACATAGTGTGATTGCACTATAGAGAGATCATGCTATCGTGCGATTGCATTATGTGAATACAAAAAAAATTCTTAAACAACAATATTACTATTGAGAAATTCCCATATTCTCCATTTTTAAGTTTTTTATATTCTACTTTTATAATGGAAATGCAGGTATCATCATGTTGGAAATCAAAAAGCACTTTTCTTGTTGTTGGAAGTACCAAATTCAACCATTTTGTACACTATTCCAAGTATTAATCAACATTGCAACATATTTGATGTTAGTGGAGTACTTTTTAAATATTTATTGACTATAGTGACAAAGTTTATTCTAAGTTGGAAAGTTGTAAAAAATTGTATTCATATATATCATTTTCATTCATATGTTTTCATGGTTTGATGTTTATAAATCATTGTAATTCTTATGTTTGAATGATTTGACATGTAGAAATCGTCATCATGCCAACAAAGAAAGAAAAAACCCCCAAAAAATGGAAGATAAGGAGATAGATTTAGCAATTCAAAGTGATAAAATGAGAGTATTACATAAATAAAGAAAACAACAATTAATCAATTAAAATATGGCTTTCAAAGAGGAAAAAGAACCACCAAGAGACATATAAAAAGATTTAGAATTAGAAAGACAAAGTGAATGAATGAGACTCTTATGCTCAACAAGACAATTGAATTGTGAAAGTATGTCATCTTTCCAATAGTGGAGTCACATCATCATCTCATGTTGTATGTCAGATAGTGTGCAAACTTTGTCATGTCATGTTGAAGTTGTTGGAAATATAAGAGAAGTAACTAAGAGGAGATGGGTGAATCAGTTACCACTAAAACAAATCCTAGATCCCTTATATGTTAGCTCAAAACATAGACACTATTGAAAGTATTGATACTCGGTAAACACATAGGCACTCAGTCTATACTATAACTTGATAAGAACTGAGATAACAACTATAACATGGAAAATGCTTAACATGCAAATCTTAAGATGTTTTCTGTGATTAACCTTAGTGAAATTAGTTGCATATACATAAAAGAAATAACATGAACACAAGTGACACCAAGATTTAACATGGAAACCCAATTTGGGAAAAACCACCAATTGCAACTAGTTACTAATTTTTAGTCTTTTGAAGTGAGCCCTATTAGGAGCCAAGCCTATTAAAGGTTATAAAACACACTATTAGGTGTGATCCTATCAGAGGATTTTATCACCCCGTTAGGAGTGGCCTTGTTAGAGGATTTTAGACACTTCAATCTAGAAATTCCACCTTGTTAGAAGATTTACAAATAATTATTAAGCCAACTCTATTAAGAGATTTAGATCACTACTAAAATGGTTAGAGAGTAACAATGAGATGACCTAATTTACAATGTAACTAAATTGCTAATTATAGATATCAGTTCTATCTTGTATACTTGATCCTTCCTCATCAAATGTATCTTTGCAACTCCATAAGGATATTCTTCTTATCTTTCTAATTTTCTTCCTCTAACCATCTTCTACTATTTCATTCACTTACACACATTCAATCTTTAACTTCACCTTATATTAATATCATATGCATTGTCAAGTTGGCTTGAATACAACTTAGAATAATTAATATTTATCTCCTCAGTTGGCTAGAACCAACAAACAAATCTATTAAACTTAATATGCCAAAACAAGAAAATCCTTTGTTAGCTGACCCTACTTGGTAGACACTAACATGTGTTAACAAAGTGAACTTAGTTAACACTACATCTTCACAAAGTTCCTTTGCTAACCAAGTGAGCTCGATTAACATTGGTTCCATCCAACTTTTCCTTCATTATCTGAGTGAGCTTGGTTAACACTCAACTTCTACAATCTTTGCTTCAATGCCTAAGTGAAGTCAGTAGAGACTATCTTCTAAACTTGGAAAACACTAGAATGCTCAGTAGACATAGGAAACTATCTTCATCAGCCAAGTGAGCTCAACATGCATTGCTTGGTAAGCATATGCCATTTTGTGTAACATCAAAGACAATACACAATTAACAAATTGTTTTCAACAATATCCCTCTTTGGAATTGATGGAAACACAACATGTCATAAAATAATGAATTTTTTTGAATTAAATAAAGTAAAGAATATATCCTTAGTTTTATTTTGATTCTCATCCTTGAGAACTCCCACCGTCAGTGTGAACTCCCTCTGCCTTTAGTTTCTCCCTTTGTCAGCAAACTTTGTCTTCAACGTCTTCTTCTAATAGAAAACTCCCTTTCTTTGATATTAGACTAAGTACCTCTTCTTTTAAATGTTTCAAAATTATCCCTCATCACAAAATTCTCCCTTTATAAATATTTTGTGAATATGACAACAAAATCTCCCTCTTTGACATTTCATGCCAAAGACAATATTCAATGAATATCAATGTACCACATAAACTGATTCATATGTAATTTGCCCTTTTCAATACTGCATCAACTTGACTAATCTTCAACATGCTCTAGTTGATCCATCACTAAACTTCATTTAGTGAGCTTCAAATAAAGGAATAACCCCTAACTTACCTTGTAGATATAAAAATGCATCCTTAGGTAATGGATTAGGTAATATGTCTACAATTTGTTCTCTAGTATTCACATATTCCAATCTTACCTCTTTATCCTACACCAATTCTCTTATAAAATGATATTTTATTGCAATGTTCTTGGTCTTGGTATGCATCAACTAATTCTTTGATATATTAATTGCATTGGTCTTATCACATAAGATAGCCATTGGATCCTTGATTTCTATCTTCATACCTGCCAATAGTTGCTTTAACCAAACAATAGTGGAATAATTAGCTGCTAGTGCAACATACTCCGCCTATGCTATAGACTAAGAAATACAATTCTACTTCTTTCTTGTCCACTACACTAGTCTTTTACCAAGAAAGAACTCTTCCCAACTAGTTCTCTTGTTGTCATAACCACTTCCTACCCAATCAAAATCTATGAAGGCTTTCAAATCTAGATTGCCTCCTTTCATGTAACATAATCCATAGTCCTAAGTACCCTTTAGATACCTCATTATTCTCTTGATTTCCATCATATGATTTTCTTTAGGATTTTTAGAGAATCTTGCCACCATACCAACTACTAATGCAATATCAGGCCTTGTATGCACTACATATTGCAATATTCTAATCATTGATCTATATGTGGTCTAATCTACTTCCTTGGAAATCATTTTTGGAAAGCTTATTTCTAGTAGACATATTTGTTCCAACTGGTCTTGAATCCTCCATTCCAAACTTCTTTAGTATCTCCATACTATATTTAGATTGAGCAATGTATATACCATATCTCTTTTGCTAGATCTGTAATCCAACAAATAATTTTATCTCTCCAAACATGAAATTCTTTACTCATCTCTTCTAAAAAATCTTTGCACAAGTTATCATTTCTAGTAAACAATGTTTCATCCACAAAGATTTCTTCCAATACAATTTTCTTGTTTGGTCCTTGTTTGATATACGGGCTGTTGTTATTACGTGTTCTTTGAAAACCAATCTTTATCAAGTAGCTATGAAGTCTTTCATACCAAGCTCTAGGAGCTTTGTTGAGTCTATACAATGCCTTGTGCAGTTTAAAAACCATATCCTTTTTCCTAGAATCTACAAAACCTTTTGGTTGTTCTATATAAACTTCCTCTTCAAGAATTCCATTCAAGAATGTAGATTTCACATCCATTTGATAGACTTTAAATCCTTTATGTGCATCATAAGCAAGTAAAGTTATAACACCTTCTAATCCTGCAACAAGAGAAAATGTTTCACTATAATCAATACCTTCTTCTTGAAAATAGCCTTTGCATACTAACCTTGCTTTGTTTCTGGAAACCTCTCCATCTTGATTCAACTTATTTATGAAAACCCACTTTGTCCCAATTACATTCTTATCCTTGGGTATAGGAACAAGATTCTAGGTCGTATTCCTTTCTACATATTCTATCTCTTCATTCATTACTTCATTCAAGCTTTCATTATCTTAAGCATCTTTAACTAATCTAGGCTCAAATTTAGTAAGAAAACATGTACCTTTCAATTTTTTTATTGTCATTGTTCCATCTAACTTGTCTCTAATGATCTAATAAGGTGCATGGTGCCCTTTGACATATATTTATAACATAGATATTTTGGATTTAGAATTTGTTCCACTAGCCTCACCACAATCTTCTATATCAAGCTTGGGTCCTAATGCCTATGACTCATGTCCTTCAGACTCAATTTGCTTTGGCAACAAATTAATAGCTTTTGTTTTTGACTCAAGTCCTTCAAATTATGACTTAGGTTGCACTAGTTGCAACTTAATAGCCTCTAGAGATTTTGGAGACCTAGGAGGTGAAGTTTGCTAACTTCCAATTGGATTTAGCAATGTATTAGGTTGATAATAGATAAACTTTCTATAATCCTTAGGTTCTTTGCTGCTCTCTTCTTTACTCTTTTATGCAAGCTCATCAATTCTCACATGTGCACTTTCTATGATATTATGAGTTGGCAAATTCAAATATTTATATGCTTTACTTCTACAAGAATATCCTTGGAATATTCCTTCATCACCCTTGAAATAAAATTTACCTTTCCTAGATTCCTTTAAGATATAATATTTTCTACAAAAAACTTTCAAGTAACTTTATTAGGTTTGTAACCATACCATACTTCATAAAGAGTTTGATTTGAGTCTTTCTTCAATCGTACTATGTTCAAGGTATGCACTACAGCACCAATTTCTTCCTTCAAGTATTTGATTGCAACATTTTTTTCTACCATTAAAGTTCTTGCACAATCCATGATGGATCTACTCCTTTCACATTACCATTTTCATGTGGTGTACCAAGGGCTAATTCTTGTTTTTTAATTCCTCTTTCAATGCAAAATTTATTGAATTTATCGGAAATGAATTCACCACCTTTGTCTAATCTTAAACACTTCAAATTCTTTCAATTTCCTTCTCCACTCTTGTGAGATACCATTTAAATTTTTTTTAAAAATTAGACTTATCTTTTAGATACATTATATTCATCATTCTAGAATAATCATCAACAAAAATAATAAAATACTTATCTCCATTGTAGCTCTCAATTTCAATAGGTCCACATAAGTTTGTATGAACTAGCTCCAATACTTCTTCAGAATGATAGTTCTTATGTTCAAAACTTGTCTTTCCCATCTTACCAATTTGACAGTTTTTGCATAGGTCCATATCAGGTTTCCTTAGACTAGGAATACCTCTCACTCTTTTTTTTTCTTCTTATCTTGATCAAATTATAAAAGTTCACATGACATAACCTTTTATACCATAACCAAATTTCTTCTAATTGAGCAATGAAACATGAACTTTCACTAAGATCTAGGTAGAATAAGTTACCTTTTGTTTGGTTACAAGACCTAACCAGATTTCCTTTTCCATCTAATAGCTTGGGCTTCCCATTCATGAATTCTACCTCAAATCTAATGTTGTCCAATTATACCACACTCAGTAGATTATGCTTTAGTCCTTCAACCCAATAAGCATTATCACATCTAATTTTATTGGTTACTGAGATACAACCTTTTTCCTTTATGCAACATGGTTCATTGTTTCCAAATCTCACACATCCACCATCATAATGTTCCATATGTTCAAACTTTGTTTTTTCACCAATCATATGATGTGAACAACCACTATCAACAATCCATGTGTAATTTTTGTTAACATGAGAGATAAGTGCCATTTTATCTCCTTTATCATTAGATTCATCTTCTACAGCAATATAGACCATTTCATCATCATCGCTACTATTTGAATCTTTAGCCATAAAAAAAGATTTCTTACCTTTGTCCTTGTAATCCTTGAAGTTCTTGAAATTCTTCTTGCATTTTCACTTGTTGTGCTTCTTTTCATCTTTGTCATATCAATTTTGACATCTTGCAGTAATGTGTCCAACTTCTTCACAAGAAAAATAGATCAAGGGAATTTTACTTTTATACTTTCCTTTACCTTTGGGATACCTTCTCACAAGTAATACTTCAATGGCTTCAAGATCATTTTCAGAACTATCTTCCTCTTCACTTTTATATTGTTTGGATTTTGACTTTTTATCTTTCTTCTTGATTGATAACTTGGCTTCAAATGCAGACTCAAGACTGCTAGAACTATGAACACAATTATGATAATTGTCTAGCTCAAGTGTTGTCAATCTTCAAACCACTGCATCCAATGCTATATCATTATTTTTATTGCATCTCATTTCTTGAATTGTAGATACTCTAATTGTAAATATAGGAAGAATTTTTCTAAGAAGATTACTTACCAATATCTCATCTTGAATCTTTCCTCATGAAGCTTTGATTTCACAAACACTAGCTTTGATTCTATCACTATACTTTGCAATGTTCTCATCTTCTCTCATCTTTATTTGATCAAATTGGCCTTTAAGACATTTAGCTTTAGCTCTTTTTACATTATCATCTCCTCCATAGATGGCCTTAAGCTTGATACACATCTCATAAGTAGTTCCACCATCTTCTACCTCATCAAATTTCACATATTTGAGAGATGAAGCAATATCAATCATCATAATGTTATGACTCTTCTTCTTTGCAATTTCTTCAACAATCATAGTTCCAATAGGTGTTGTATATTTGGTGTCTAGGTACTTTAGCCTTAAATCGCTAATGGTTGCTAAGTGTATCCTCATGAATTCCCACCATGCCTTGAAGTTATCTCTATTTAGCTTTGGGATCTCCATTTTGCAAGACATCCTGATCTTTAGCTTAGGTCCTTGAAACCTTCTTCGTAAGCACTAAGAAGTTTTGATACCAAATGTTGGTAATATAAGAGGACTAACTTAGAGGGTATGGGTGAATTAGTCACCACTAAAATATATCCCAGATTCCTTAGATGTCATCTCAAAATATAAACACTATTGAAAATATTGATACTCTATAAACACACAAGCACTCAGTTTATGTTGTAACTTAGTAAGAGCTGAAGTAACAATTGTAACTTTGAAAATGCTTAACATGTAAATCTTAAGATGTTTTCTATGATTAAAATTTTTAAAATTAATTGCATACACTTAAAAGAAATAACATGAACACAAGTGACACCAAGATTTAATGCAAAAACTCAATTTGAGAAAACCCACCAATTGCAACTAGTTACTGATTTTAACTCTTCTAAAGTGAACCCTATTTGGAGCCAACCTTTTTAAAGGTTAAAAAACACACTATTAAGTGTGACCTTGTTAGAGGATTTAATTACCCTATTAGGATTTCCTTGTTAGTGGTCTTTAGACACATCAATCTAGAAATTCCACCTTGTTAGAGGATTTACAAATAGTTTTTAACCCAACTTTGTTAAGATATTTAGATCACTGCTACAATAGTTAGAGAGTAAGATTGAGATGACTTGATTTTTGATGCAATTAAATTACTAATTACAGATCTTAATTTTGACTTGTATACTTGATCCTTCCTGATCAAATGTATCTTTACAGTGCCACAAGGATATTCTGCTTATCCTATTAATTCACTTCCTCTATGCATCTTCTATTCTTCCATTCACTAGCATACATTCAATCCTCAACATGACCTTATATTTATATAATACACAAAGTTTACTTGAATAAAACTTAGAATAATTAATATTCATCTCCACAGTCAACTAAAATGAACAAACAAATCCATTGAACTTAATATGTCAAAACAAGAAAATCCTTCATTAGCCAACCTTGCTCCGTAGACACTAACTTAGAAATAATTTTTGTGTGTTAACCAAGTGAACTTGATTAACACTACATCTTCACAAAATTCATTTGTTAATTGAGTGAGCTTGGTTAACATTGGTTCCATCTTAATTTTCAATTATTAACTGAGTGAGATTAGTTAACACTAGTTCCATCCAAATTTTCCTTCATTAACTAAGTGAGCTTGGATAACACTCAATTTTTGTGATCTTTTCTTCAAACCCCAAGTGAACTTGGTAGTCACTGCCTTCTGAACTTGGAAAACTCTAGAATACTTGATAGACATAGGAAACTATCTTCATCACCTAAGTGATATCGACATACACTAATTGGTAAAGATATGAAATTTTGTATAACATCAAAGACAATAGACAATTAACCAATTGTTTTCAATAGAAGTCACACCATTAACATACCAAATAGGGTATATTCCATCTTTTACATCTTATTCCCAAGGTATACATCATCTTTGATTAAAGGTACAAAATTCACCCACAATTATGTTGATGTTCAAAATGTTGAGACCAATATAAAGATCATAACACCTTCTACAACTTATTTTAGAAAGCTACGATTTTTTATTTATATTGATACTAATATTTTGCAATCAATGTTTGATAATATTTCAAAGCATACATATCAGAGAAAAGTTAACCATATATAGAGATTATTCTTTGAAAAATCAAATGTGACAAGAAGATGTCAATTATTTGTTGAAATGATGAGGGATTTTAAATTTATGCCCATCCTGAAGATTCTTGGGCAAAGATCAATGGATGAGTCGAATGAAAAAAAAAATTGTAATGAATCTAATGAGTACATATGAAAAAGTGGGTTGTAAGTCACACTCCAAAGATAGTAATATCACAAGATGTATACTTACATCAACAATAGTAAGGAACCAAATGAATAAAGATAAAATCATTAGAAACACAAGAAAAACATTGAAAATAGGTTGAGGTTCTCTAATGGGAGCTATCAAAAGGTAAGAAAGAGTGGAAGATCCAAGAAAAAAATGAGTTATAAATTTTTTTTGGTAGACTACCATAGAAGGATAGAAAAATTAGTGAAGGTTTGAAATCTTTGATTGAAGTTTATTGGAATAATTACACATGTATTTCTCCTGAGCAAAGAGATGTTGTAAGAAGAAGGCTTGGTAGTAAATGATGTGATCCACATGCGAAATATTTTTTGGGTTCAAATCAGAGATAGTTCTTTACAAAATTTATCAGTATGTATCCTCAAATTAATATTAGTCAAATATGTTCGTAAATAGGTAAAAAAGTTATGTGACGATAAATCACACACACAACTTATTTTTTTAGAGTTCATATTGAATTTTCTAACCATTTTTTATGTTTTTAGACATATATGTGTATTTTTGCATTCTAATTTTGTTATGTAAGAATGTAACATAAATGATCCACCTAGATATTAAAGAGAATTAATTTCTATCATTTTATGTGAAAGAGGGGATAGTCAACTATTTTACAAGTTGTCATGCATAAATGGTCCATGCCTAATTTGTGGTGGTTTGCAACTTTTATCAATTTGTCAACATATGGATAGTACACATGCAATTGGAAATGAAATAATAGATTTTGAAAAATATTTAACTATGACATACACTCTAAAATATGGGAAAGAGGGTAAAAGATATGATTTAGTGATTGAAAAGATTCTAGTGTATGAGCTCATGAAGATATTTTATAAAAGAATCATTTTATGAGCATGCAAGGCATACACATAGAGTTTGATGGTTGGATTTACAATTTAAGTTTTGCAAGGAATTATTTCAACTAGATACCTTTATTTTAGTTATGGAATTCATAGAGAAATATACACTAAAACTACAAAATGAGGTGCAAACAAAGTATTATACTTCTCAACATGTTTCCAACATTCATGCAATCACCTGCAAGTACATAGGAGGACAAGAAGATATTGAGGGGGTGTTATTTTTACATTGGTGATGATTGATCACATTATAAAGAGTTTTTAGATGGTTGATTTCAACTATTTTATGGTGATTTGTCTAATAATGACATATCATATTGTCAACAACATCATTTGGCCAAACAATTGTGCATCTCAATTCAAGAACGTGTTATTGATTCAGTAGGATGCATAAGTTGAATAGCATCCATTATATGTGAAATTTCTTAGAGGCTAGTCTTGGAAAGAGAGAGCACAATGGTATAGGTGCATGTATTAAAAGAGCCTTAGTTGATGAAGTTGACTTAAAGTACAAAGGTATAACAACATTGTCAAATACAAAAAGTATCATTGACTACTATAACACTAAATTGCATCTAGGTAAGGAAGGTAAATCTAAGGTTTGGATTTTTTTCATCAATACATAATACAAACATTGTACCCTTTGGATAGGTAACATGTCAGAAGAAAAGAAAATATCTCTCATCTCTCTACAAGACATGGCACATATTTCTACTATTGGGGGTTTGAGAGTTCATGTTTTATCAAAAAGAAATGTTGCATTTGGTGGTAAAGTAGTTTGGCAAATGTATACCAAGTCTAAAACTACCTGGTGTCAAATTATGTAGCAAAAGTACTTGGATAGTAATGATCCATCAAGAATATTCTCAATGCTTAATCCTCCAAAGGGGTTTGTGCCATGGGATTTTATGGTTTCATCAAAAGACATTGTTCTTAAATATGTTACATGGGAAGTGAAGTGGAGACAAAGTTAGCTTTTGGAGAGATTCCTGGAATGGTCAACCTCCTTTGATCACATTACCCAATACAAAAGATCTTATTTTAATCTTAGAATCTCTATAGGGAACTCAAATGCATCACTTCATTTCTACAATCTATCTCTTTTCAAGGAAAGTCTTTTGGAAGGATCCAGATCGAAATCTTTTTCCTCTTCCTAACCAAGACTGGGAGTATTTTCATACCATCTTAGAATAGAAACATACCTTCCTACCAAATTTTGAAGACAAGTTGTTGTGGGCCCTTGCCAAGGATGTAACTATTATATTAAACAGGGATATAAACTCATTCAAAGTATTACTTCAAAAAAGAGTCCCTCTAGAACATACTTGTTTTGTTGGAACAATTTAGTACTACAAAAAGCTAGTCGTTTTACATGACTTGCCATTAAGCATAGGATTCTTACAAGTGATAGACTAGTCAGATTAAATATTGCTATAGCTTTCAAATGTGTGTTATGCAATGATGAACTTGAAATAGGTTTACGGAAGTGTGCCCCAACATTAGTCATTTGGGCCATTTGGTCGGAAAGAAATAAGTGGATATATAGAAAAGTTTTTTCTTCTATTCATAAGGTGCTTGAATGTATGAAAAAGTCAATTGTAGAAGTAACTAATGCTAGTATAAGTAGATATAAGATTATTCCTATTATGACTTCTTGGGCAGTGATAACTTTAAGAAACCCTCCCCAAAAAAAATGCCTAAAATGGTTGGGAATCCAACATTTTGTGGGCAGGAAAATTTTAATGTTGAGAGAAATTTTTTTGTTCCATATAGGGAAATAAAATATTATAAGTTTGTGATTTTTTTTCTTGCCCTAACAAAAATCATTTCAAATGTGTTGATTAATGTTTTTTCGTGCTGACATATAAGTAAATGATGGCTATTTTTCCCCTTCCCAAAAATGAATTAATAATGTCAAAGGTAAATTACTTATTTTGTAAGAAAATGAATAATAATGGTCTTGGTTAATCTTTAGTGGTAAACTAAAAAAATTTTTAATCTGAAAGCAAATTAATAGTCACTTCAAATTTCAACTTGTGTACTATCTCAAGTCTATTATTAATAATGTCATAACGTCGTTTCGTTAGTGTCACTATTACCAAGTTGGCTACCATCACTTTCAAGTTTTGTATTGTTAATACAATAGTTTTATTGACCATTGATTAATTAGAGATCAACATTAGAAGATGCATTTTAGGGCCACTTGCTTGAGAAGATCTAGAGTTGGATGAAATTCTCTAGAATGAAGACACATGGGAAGTTTTGCATGGAAACCATTAATTGGAATATACTCAATGTTAGAAAATTTTGACTATCGGGTATGTGTAGGATCATGGTGTGCCAAAAAGTGGCGATGTGAAAAAAATAGAGTTTGAACATGTCTAAAAGCACTTCAAAATCTGCTCTAACTTTTTTCCACCTATCCAAGTACTAAGCCTCGAAGAAAAGGCCAAGCCTGATCAAATATCTGATCTAATATCAGATATTCGATAATCATATGACATTATTATTATAATATTATAATAATATAAAACCATTATATTATAATAGTATAATATATTATTTAATATTATATAATATAATATTATTACTATTATAATAATTATACTATAATATAATAATATTATTATTATTATATTATAATCATATAATATTATACTATAATAATAATATTATATTATAATAATATAATATAATATAATACATTATAATAATATAATATAATATAATATTTTATATTATAATATATATTAATGTAATATAATATATATAAAATATAATATAAAAATATATTATATAATATTTCAAAGCTATATGTTATATGTTGTATATGTTATATCTTATATATAAAATATAAGATATGTGGGTGATCAGATATCCAATTCAATATCAGATATCTGATATCTGTAACATTACATATTAAAAAAAGACTAAACCCGCGAGCCCTTATTTCTCACATTTTGGGGTCCAGTATTAGTGTGCGACCGAAAATCAGATATTAAGGCTTTTTTTTAAAAAAAAAACTAATTTTTAATCTAAATTCAATAGATTTTAGCATGATTTTGTTTGTTCTAGTTGAATCTAGGTTTTTTTTGAAAAAAAAAGGTTAAAATTAAGGTTTTTTTTTTAATATATATTAGGTTTTGCAATTCAATAGGAATGGATGATCAGAATGATGACACTGAGGCAAGGAATAATATTCCTCATAACCTCGCACCAAACGATCCAGTACCCCCACAAAACTGTCCACCAAAAGAACCTCTACCCCCTCAAAACCCTCCTCAAATCGAGGATTTGATAAATGAAAATCTCACCGAGTTGAGAGGTTTGTATAGAACATATACTAATGTACCCGCATTGGCTCCTATGTTATCCATGTTAAACACCATAGTGGATAACATTTATAAACCAGAAAAATGTCCCTCTTCATTGGCATGATCAAATGCACAAGATGTTTGATGATGGTTTGGATTATGATGAGGTTGCAGCCCTCAACATAAGTAAAGACAATTTGGCCAGCCTTTTTGCAAACTCGAAAACGGGTTTACCAGTTGACCCAAAAAAATCCAAACTATCGATTAAATGGTGCACAAATGATGCCATACATGCAAACTTTTGGGATCATTGGTGGATGGTCTTTGATATCCCTCCACATGGCAATTTAGGCATACCATTTTATTTCCTTAGAAAATTACATGTTGAATTTGTGTTGAAACTTAAAGTGAACTATTGGAGCACGAAGCCCAACATGGGCTTAGGACTAGGAGCTCCTTAGGATAGACCCTCTTTCTAGTAGAAGAAAGCTAACACTTTTGTCCCCCCAACTGATATCTCCCCTCCTCCTCAAGTGCAGCATCCAAATATTATGATAGAGGCTAGCTCTCAGACTATCAGAGCCATTCATAGGTTGAGTAGCCTAATGATATCTCAGGCTAGGTCAATCTTGCCTCCTTGTGTTGATGATGCTAGTGCTAGTTCATCATCGGCTAGCTCATCACATGTTTGTGTGCCTCACACTTGCATTACATCCAAGAATATTTTCCTGGGTCCCATAGGTGATCTTCTTGAGTATCATTTTGTATTAGACAAGGATACACTAGACACACACGCAGAGGCTATAGACCTTGATGCGAGAGAGGAGGGGAATGCAAAGGCATGGACTCCTTCAGTGTTGGTATGTGTATATATTTTTTTTTTATGACATGTGATTTAAAGTTAATTTTTATAATAGAGTAATTTTAATTTTTAAGCCATATTGACTTTTATATGTATGTGATCTTCATTCACATTTAGTTGATGACCGAGGAGGAGCTCAGATAGATTGATGATGTCATGCTCTCGGCCATTTCATTTGGCCTTGAGACATCTATGGTACATTATGTTGTGTTTGCATTTTTTTTTCTATTTGATAATCTAGCATATATGGTTGCTAATATTTCTTTTATCTTACAGGTAGCACCTGTCCCGGAGGGACAAAGTGCAGAGGGTGAGCCAACATGCATTGACAAAGGAAAGGTAATTAGGTGCTTTCTATTTGATTAAATATCAATGCATTCTTGTAAAATGTTTGTGGTAATCCCATTTAATTACATTTTTTTATTGTATATAGGGCATCGCTACTGGTGATGAGCCTGTATAGATTTCATGTCGTAGACCATCAAGGATTTCCATTCGCACTGAGAGCCCCATTGTATGTATAAGTATCATTTATTTTTTATTATCCTTATCTTCATAAATAAATTCAAAATTGATTTCCCTAATATTAACAACTACTATTTTGTATCTCATAGGAGACTCCTAGTGCACATGAGCTTCGATGGGAGAGTTATGTAGATTTGATGACGCGACCACTCACTCCTAAGGAGGAGCCTACAATAGTAAGTTGTAGTTTGAATTCATGATTAAATATGTTATAAATTTAGCATGCTATGAATTATAATGTTATAGTTTAAATTGTAGATTCATGTGACAAAGGTATTTGAACATATACAGCCCACAATCAGAGAGGTACCAGCATTGCTGAGGGCATACGAGAGGACTCCTGATTGGCATAGGAGGTCAATGAGAGAGGTATTTATTATGAAATTTTGATAGTATTAATCTTCATTACAAAAAGGATCATTATGCATTTGAGTAATTCAATGTTAGATACATAGAATCATATAAATTTAGTAGTCTAACTTTGGGTTTTTCTTTTTTGTTTATGTAGGAGGCAGCCGATCCACCTAGTGCAGTGAAGAGGCTGCATTTTGATCATCCACTAGCACCCTAGGATAGTATAGTTGTCGTAGGATGCATCGTGAGACATTTTGAGATGGCATATGCCACATTGTATATAGAAACATTGATATTATACACATTCTGATGGCATGATCAGCCACATTTTGTATATGGATCTATGTATTTTGATATATATTTGAGTACTTTGTCTATGGATACATGATCTTTGATATATATTTGTGTAAAATTTTGTCTATGGATACATGTCTTTTGATATATATTTTTGTCATTTATGTGCACAATGATATACATATTAATTTAGTATCTAGTATTGTTCAATTTATCGTGAATCATGTTTATTGTTCATGTTTATGGAATATCATTAATTTTGATTATGTTTGTTATATTCAATTCAAATGCAATAATTTTTTAATAAAATTTTAACAACCTTTATTATCAAATTTGGATGCAATGTATAAGTTGAAGTGCTATCATGACATAAACACACTTGCTAATCTCCTACACAAGGTTTAGATAACCCCAAATCTGATTTTAAACTCCACCTTCAACCTTGAAACTAACTCTTGGCTTCAAATCTAATCTCAACATAGTTAAGGACTCCACTCCTCAACCATGGATTCTATCCCCAACCACCAAGTCATTCATAGATTCATAATCTTTGATAACCAGCACTTCACTTTGTTACTATCCTCATACTACAACTTTTCAATTTCAACATAACTTCAAAATATCTCAACTTAAGAGACTTGATTGGATAGTTCATTGATAGCCCTCATGAAATCTAAGTTATTTTAGGCCTCAGCATCACCGTCCTATAGCATTCAACGGTTCATTGATAGCTCTCACGAGCTCTGAGTTATGACCCTCAAAATATCGACCTCAAAATGCACTTAGAGCACCTTGGAGACTCCTCGGTATGGGGTGGCCGTAGATGATGGATGGTCTCCATGCCCAGAAAAAGGTTGTCACTAAGGTTCTCCCACCCACCTAGAGCTAATGGCACTGACAATTCAATGCCAAGATTAGCGGTTTCAAAGTTATGTTGTGGTGCACCTATGAATTGAGGCACACTACGAGTTTTGGCATCAAGCAAGATCGTTGTGCCAAATCAAAATAGAATGTGATCTCTCAAAAATAAGATAGTTTAGGTCTCAGCATCATTTTCCTATAGCATTTGATGGTTCATCGATAGCCCTCACAAGGTCTGAGTTATGACCGTCAAAAGATCGACCTCGAAATGCACTTAGAGCACCTTGGAGACTCCTCGATACGGGGTGGCTACAAATGATGGATGGTCTCTATGGCTAGAACAAGGGTGTGACTAGGGTTCACCTGCCCATTTGGAGCTAATGGCACTGACAATTCAATGCCAAGATCAACGATTTCAAAGTTACACTGTGGTGCACCTATGAACTGAGGCACACTACAAGTTTTGGTATCGAGCGAGATTGCTGTGCCAAATCCAAATGGAATGTGATCTCTTGAAAATGAGATAGGCTATTTTAGGCCTCAGTATCACTATCTTGTAGCATTTGATAGTTCATCGATAGCCCTCACGAGCTTTGAGTTATGACCCTCGAAAGATTGACCTCGAAATGCACTTAGAGCACCTTGGAGACTCCTCAGTATAGGGTGGCCGCTAATGATGGATGGTCTCTATGGCTAGAACAAGGGTGTGACTAGAGCTCACTCTCCCATCCAAAGCTAATGGCACTGACAATTTGATGCCAAGATCAATGGTTTCAAAGTTACGTTGTGGTGCACCTATGAACTGAGGCACACTGCGAGTTTTGGCATCAAGCGAGATCATTGTGCCAAATCCAAACCAAATGTGATCTCTCATAAATGAGATAGGTTATTTTAGGCCTTAGTATCATCATCCTATAGCATTTGGCAGTTCATCAATAGCCCTCACGAGCTTCGAGTTATGACCCTCGAAAGATCGACCTCGAAAAGCACTTAGAGCACCTTGGAGACTCCTTAGTACGGGGTGGACACAAATGATGGATGGTCTCCATGACTGGAACAAGGGTGTGACTAGGGTTCACCTGCCCATCCAGAGCTAATGGAACTAATGATTCGATGCCAAGATCAATAATTTCAAAGTTATGCTATGGTGCACCCATGAACTGAGGCACACTGCGAGTTGTGGCATCGAGCGAGATTGCTGTGTCGAATCCAAATGGAATGTGATCTCTCAAAAATGAGATAGGTTATTTTAGGCCTCAGTATCACTGTCCTATAGCATTTGACAGTTCATCAATATCCCTCACGAGCTTCGAGTTATGACCCTCGAAATGTACTTAGGGCACCTTAGAGACTCCTCAGTATGGGGTGGCCGGAAATGATGGATGGTCTCCATGGGTGGAACAAGCATGTGACTAGGGTTCACCCACCCATCTGGAGCTAATGGCATTGACAATTCAATGCCAAGATCAGTAGTTTCAAAGTTACGTTGCGGTGCACCTATGAACTAAGGCACACTGTGAGTTTTTGCATCGAGTGAGATAGCTGTGCTGAAACCAAATGGAATGTGATCTCTCAAAAATGAGATAGGTTATTTTAGGTCTTAGTATCATTGTCCTGTAGTATTTGACAATTCATCAATAGCCCTCACGAGCTTTGAGTTATGACCCTCAAAAGATCGACCTCGAAATGCACTTAGAGCACCTTGGAGACTCCTCAATACGGGGTGGCCACAAATTATGGATGGTCTCTGTGGCCAGAACAAGGGTGTGACTAGGGTTCACCCACCCATCCGGCGCTAATGGCACTGACGATTCAATGCCACGATCAGTAGTTTCAATGTTACGTTGTGGTGCACCTATGAACTGAGGTACACTGCGAGTTTTGGCATCGAGCGAGATCACTGTGCCGAATCCAAATAGAATGTGATCTCTCAAAAATGAGATAGGTTATTTTAGGCCTCAACATCACCATCCTGTAGCATTTGATAGTTTATTGATAGCCCTCACGAGCTCCAAGTTATGACCCTCGGAAGATTGACCTCAAAATGCACTTAGAGAACTTTGGGGACTCCTCGATACAGGGTGGCCACATATGATAGAGGGTCTCTGTGGCTAGAACAAGGGTGTAACTAGGGTTTACGCACACACTTACAGCTAATGGCACTGACAATTCAAACAGTTCTAGCCATTAGGAGTTAGATTTTGAAAAGTTGTCAAGAAAATTGCAAAAGTTGCTAATCAACTTTTTGCAATTTTTGCGCTAAGACAAGTTTTATTGCAAATTTGATTGCAAATAGACTCTACAAACTCCTAGGGGCCCTAATAATGTTCTAAACATCTAGAATTACCTTAAAAATATGGAATTTACCAAAAATCCACTTTATTGGACCAATTGATGGCCAAGGCTTATAGTTGCACCATGGGGTCTTGTGTCCATTACAAATGTGGATGGTCATAGGGAGATCATTAGATCTATCCCTAGACCTTATTACATCAAGAAAAGAAAAATAATTAGGTGCTTTGCACAAGTGTTCCCTATATTTCATAAAATTTAAACTATGGAGTTTCCTTCAAAAATGCTCATGTAGCCGTTAGATTCAAGATTTGAATTTTCTAAAGCAATAAGCTAAATTTTAAGTGACTTATTGAATGTTTCAACTTATGAAATGAATTGAGATTATTATGAGACCTTATTAGGACCTATCTAATGATTCACTTACCCTATGAAAACCTAGACATTACTAAAGTTCAAATCTCATGGTCCTTTACAACTTTTCAATATGAAAGTCTTTCACAACATTATACAATATTATGACTTTTTATGCTTTCAAATGCCATGATTGGTTGCAAAAGGGAAGAAATCAAGTATTCTAATTATTCATCCGTACTTTCTAGATTTTTCTTATCTAATTAGTTTGATAAAAATATTTTTAATAATCATAATGTTAGCTTTATGTCAAATAAGGAAAAAACCAAATTTGTAATAAGATATCCGCAAGCAATTATGTTTCATATAGTTATAAATGCTCTTAAAATTGTCCTTATAGCCTTGTATCACATACAAATATGATTTGCAAGAACTTGTTCAATATCTTCCTCTTATAATTCCTTACAAAGAACCTACCAAAATAAAAATTAGAATGTGCAACTAATTTACCCTGTCTTTTTCATTATTACAAAAACCATATACAAAAAAAGTTCACATTTTACATCATAAATCTTAGGAATTCTCCCTAATACCACCCCCCCAACTCGTCATGATGTACCTACATTCCAATATCATAAAAAAATTAGTAACTTATTGTATTAAACAAGATAATACCCAGTTCATTAAATCATTATGAAGAAAATAACATAAGAAGTAAATATATCTAGTCGAGTGTTCCAATAGGGTCCTCTCTCTATTTTAGGGTCTCCAATAGGGCTTCATGATTAACATTAGCAATAGTAAAAAGTTCTTTTACTTTTGGTCTTCCTTGAAGCTTCAACAACTTTACATTTTTTGCTATAATAAGATGGGAATATATGAGAATTATTTTGTGCTTATAATAGTCTTCGAATGCAGGAATTTCGTTCCTTCTAAGCATGTATGTTTGCAGCCATATTCCAGCGAAAACCACTGAACCAATAGGATATGTGAATCCATCATCATCTATGATTGGTTGTGCAAGTTTTTTTTTACCCCTTACACAATGTGCTAACCAATAATCAGATTTCTTATCATTCCCTTGTGGTGCAACCAATGCAAAGACATGTCCTAGCTGAAGTAGATCTGATAGATGGTTATGCTCAAGTGAACTTTCCATGTCATCATTTCTGATAGAGGGTATGATAGACAATGGGGTAAGATAATGTGAAGCCCATGTGTCCACCCACTCACTTGACTCATAGTGATCCCAATCACACTAAAAACAACTACGACAAAAGCAAGCCAGCTGTCGTGTCCAAATGGTCCATGTACTAGAATCAGAGCTCCAGAATTAATGCATTTTTCATGAGTCTCTCACTGTAGCACAATCTAATCTATCAGCTACAAACCCTTCCTCAACCAACCAAAACAACCTGCATACCACTAAATCAAGAGTCCCCCCTAGGATAATGCTAAACTACACAGATCAACAATGCTACAAGCATCAAGAAGCTCTGCTGCTGAAATATTCAGTTGCTCCTTGACTAGAGCTCTCTTCACACATACCCCCACTCAATCATGTTCCCCTTTTCCAAGGACGGACTCAAAAAAACTCAAAATACGAGGCACCCCTCTCTCTATGTGCATCCTAAACAACAAATAAAACATGCGAGCATTCTTGAATTAACCTGTATAGTTATCTAACCAAATGATATGTCTATCCATAGCAATTGCATACTCATGATAGGACCCTACGAACATATGTCATCATTTAGTGGGTAAAAAGGGGTCATAGGGTGAACCTATGACCCCCTTTGACAAATATGAACAATTCTAATATGTCGCTAGGAGTCTTAGGACCCCTAGGGACATATGTCGTTCTTTAATAGGTCAAAGAGGGTCATAGGTCATCCTATGACACCCTTTGACCCATATAAACAATTCTAATATGTCCCTAGGGGACCTAGGACCCCTAGGGACATATGTCATCATTTAATGAGTCAAAGGGGGTCATAGGTCACACTATGACCCCCTTTGACCCATATTAACAATTCTAATACGTCCCTAGGGGTCCTAGAAACCTTAGGGACATATGTCATCATTTAATGAGTCAAAGGGGGTCATAGGTCACCCTATGCCGCCCTTTCACACATATTAACAATTCTAATATGTCCCTAGGGGTCCTAGAACCCCTAGGGACATATGTAATCATTTAATAGGTCAAAGGGGGTCATAGGTCACCCTATGGCCCCCATTGACACATATGAACAAATGTTATCGTTTAATGGGTCAAAGGGGATTATAAGGTGAACCTATGACCCCCTTTGACCAATATCAACATTTCTAATATGTCCATAGGGATCCTAGGACCCTTAGAGACATATGTCATCATTTAATGGGTCAAAGGGGGTCATAGGTCACCCTATAATATCCTTTAACCCATATGAACATTTCTACTATATCCCTAGGGTGCCAAAGACCCTTAGAAAAATATGTCGTCATTTAATGAGTTAAAGAGGGTCATAAGTCACCCTATGACCCCCTTTGACCCATATGAATAAATCTAATATGTCTTTAAGGGTCCTAGGATCTTTAGGAACATATGTCATCATTTAATGGGTCAACGAAGGCCATAGGGTGAACCTATGACCCCCTTTGACCATATGAACAATTCTAATATATCCCTAGGGGTCCTAGGACCCCTAGGGACATATGTCATCATTTAATGGATCAAAAGGGGTCATAGGTCACCCTATAACCCCTTTTGACCCATATGAACAATTCTAATATGTTCCTAGGGCTCCTTAGATCCCTAGGGACATATGTTATCATTTAATGGGTCAAACAGAGTCATAGGTCACCCTATGACCCCTTTTGAACCATATAAACAACTCTAATATGTCCAAAGGGGTCCTTGGACCCCCAGGGAAATATTTCATCATTTAAAGGGTCAAAGAGGGTCATAGGTCACCCTCTGAGCCTCTTTAACCCATATGAATAATTCTAATACATCCTTAGGGGTCCTAGGACCCCTAGGGACATATGTCATCATTTAATGGGTCAAAAGATGTCATAGGTCACCCTATAACCCCCTTTGACCCATATGAACAATTCTAATACGTTGTTAGGGGTCTTAGGACCCTTAGGGACATATGTCGTTATTTAATGGGTCAAAGGGGGTCATAGGTTAACCCATATTAATAATTATAATACGTCCCTAGGGGTCTTTGCACCCCTAGGGACATATGTCTTCATTTAATGGGTCAAAAGGGGTCATAGTTTACCCTATGACACCCTTTGAGCCATATGAACAATTTTAATGCGTCCCTAAGGGTCTTTGGACCCCTAGGGACATATGTCATCATTTAATGAGTCAAAGTGGGTCATAGATCACCCTATGACCCCCTTTGACCCATATGAACCACATATGTTGTCATTTAATGGGTCACCCTATGACCCCCTTTGACCCATAACAACAATTATAATTTGTCCCTAGAGGTCCTAAGACACCTAAGGACATATGTCATCATTTAATGGGTCAAAGGGACCTATGACTCCCTTTGACCCATATAAACAATTCTAATATGTCCTTAGGGGTCCTAGGACCCCTAGAAATATATGTCATAATTTAATAGGTCAAAGGGGGTCATAGGTCACCCTATAAACACCTTTGACCCATATGAAAAATTCTAATACATCGTTAGGGGTCATAGAACCCCTAGGGACATATGTCGTCATTTAATGGGTCAAAGGTCCTTTATTCAATATGAACAATTCTAAAATGTCTGTAAGGGTCGTAGGACCCCTACAGACATGTGTCATCATTTAATGGGTCAAAGGGAGTCATAGGTCACCCTGTGACCCCCTTGGAGCCATATTAACATTTCTAATATGTCCCTAGGGGTCCTTGGACTGCTAAGGACATATGTCATCATTTAATGAGTCAAAAAGGGTCATAAGTCTTCCTATGACCCCCTTTGACCCATATGAACAACATATGTCGTCATTTAATGTGTCAAAAGGGGTCATAGGTCAACATTTGACTCTCTTTAACCTATGACCCCCTTTAACCAATATGAACAATTCTAATATGTCTCAAGGGGTCCTAAAACCCCTAGGGACATATGTTGTCATTTAATCGGTCAAAGGGGGTCATAGACAACCCTATGACCCCCTTTCACTCATGAACAATTCTAATATGTCCCTATGGGTCGTAGGACCCCTAGGGACATATGTCATCATTTAAAGAGTCAAAGGGGGTCATAGGTCACCCTATGACTCACTTTGACCCATATGAACAATTCTAAGATGTCTCTAATGGTCTTATAACCGCTAGGGACATATGTCATCATTTAATGGGTCAAAGGGGGTCATAGGTCACCCTATAACCCCATTTGACTCATATGAATGATTCTAATACATCCCTCAAGGTCCTAGGACCCCTAGGGACATATGTTATCATTTAATGGGTCAAAGCAGGTCATAGCTCACCCATTGACCCCTTTTGACCCATATGAACAATTCTAATAGGTCACTAGGGGTCTTACGACCCCTAGGTACATATGTCATCATTTAATTGGTCAAAGGGGTTTATAGGTCACCCTATGACTCCCTTTAACCCATATGAACAATTCTAATACATCTCTAAGGTTCCTAGGATGCCTAAGGACATATGTCGTCATTTAATGGGTCAAAGGGGGTCATAGGTTCAACCTATGACCCCCTTTCACCAATATGAACAATTCTAATATGTCACTAGGGTTCTTAAGACCCCTAGGGACAGATGCCATCATTTAATGGGTCAAAGGGGGTCATATGAATAATTTTAAAATGTCCATAGACCCTTAGGGACATATGTCATCATTTAATAGTTCAAAGGGGTTATAGGTCACCCTATGACCCCCTTTAACCCATATGAACAATCCTAATATGTCCCTACATGTCCTATGATGCTTAGGGACATATGTCATCATTTAGTGGGTCAAAGGGGGTCATAGGGTGAACCTATGATGCTCTTTGACCAATATGAACAATTCTAATATGTTGCTAGGGGTCCTAGGACCCCTAGGGACATATGTCATCATTTAATGGGTCAAAGGGTGTCATAGGTCACACTATGACCAACTTTTTTAGAATTTTTAGAGACATATGTCATCATTTAATGGGTCAAAGGGGGTCAAAAGTCACCCTATGACCCACTTTGACCCATATGAACAATTCTAAAATGTCCCTTCGGATCCTAGGACCCCTAGGGACATATGCCATCATTTAATGGGTCAAAGGGGGTCATAGGTCACCCTATAACCTCCTTTGACCCATATGAACAATTCTAATATGTCCCTAGGGGTCTGTAGACCCCTAAGGACATATGTCATCATTTACTAGGTCAAAGGAGGTCATAGGTCACCCTATTACCCCCTGTGACCCATATGAACAATTCTAATATGTTGCTAAGACCCTTAGGAACATATGTCATCATTTAATTAGTCGAAGGGGGTCAAATAGTGAACCTATGACCCCCTTTGACAAATATGAACAATTCAAATATGTCGCTAGGGGTCCTAAGACCCCTAGGGACATATATCATCATTTAGTGGATCCAAGGGGTTCATAGATCACCTTGTGATCCCCTTCGACCCATATGAACAATTCTAAAATGTCCGAATATATGTCATCATTTAATGGGTGAAAGGGTGTCATAGGTCACCCTATGACCCTCTTTGACCCATAAGAACAATTCTAATATGTCCCCTAGGGACATATGTCATTATTTAATGAGTAAACGGGGCTCATAGGTCACCCTATGACCCCCTTTGATCCATATTAACAATTCGAATATGTCCCTAGGGGTCTTAGAACCCCTAGGGACGTATGTCATCATTTAGTGTGTTAAAGGGGGTAATAGGTCACCCTATGACCCCCTTTGACCCATATTAACAATTCTAATATGTCCCTAGGGGTCCTAGGACCCCTAAGAATATATGTCGACATTTAATAGGTCAAATGAAGTCATAGGTCACCTTATGGCCCCCTTTGACCCATTTGAACAATTCTAATATGTGCCTAGGGCTCCTAGGACCCCTAGGGACATATATTTTTATTTAATTGGTCAAAGGGGTCATAAGGTTAACTTATGACCCCCTTTGACTAATATGAACATATAATTGCTCAAAAGGGGTCATAGGTCACCCTCTGACCCCCTTTTACCCATATGAATAATTCTAATATGTCCCTAGGGGTCCTTAGACCCCTAAGGACATATATCATCATTTAATGGGTCAAAGGGGATCATAGGTCACCCTATGACCCTCTTTGACCCAAATGAATAACATATGTCATGATTTAATGGGTCAAAAGTGTTAATAGGTCAAGCTATGATCCGCTTTCACCCGTATTAACCATTCTAATGTCCCTAGGGGTCCCCTAGGGACATAGTTTGTCATTTAAGTGGTCAACGGGGGTCGTTGGTCACCCTATAACCCCTTTTGATCCATATGAACAATTTTAATGTCCCTAGTGATCCAAGGACCCCTATGGACATATTTCATCATTTAATGGGTGCAAAGGGGTCACAGCGTGACCTATAACCCCCTTTGACCAATATCAACAATTCTAATATGTCCCTAGGATTCTTTGAATTCATAGGGACATATGTCATCATTTAATGGGTCAAACGAGATCATAGGGTGACCTATGACCCCCTTTGACCTATATGAAAAATTTTATATGTCTTTAGGAATCTTAGGACCCTTAGGAACATATGTCGTCATTTAATGGGTCAAAGGGGGTCATAGGTCACCCTATGACCTCCTTTGACCCATGTGAACAATTCTGATACATCCCTACGGGTCCTAGGACCCCAAGGGACATATGTCATCATTTAATTGGTCAAAGGGGGTCATAGGTCACTCTATGACCCCATTTGACCTAAATGAACAATTTTAATATGTGGCTAGGGGTCCTATGACCCCTAGGGACATATATCATCATTTAATCGGTCAAAGGCCTGTTGACCCATATGCACAATTTTAATACATCCCTAGGGGCCCTACGACCCCTAGGAAGATATGTCGTCATTTAATAGGTCAAAGGGGGTCATAGGTCACCCTCTAACCCTTTTTGATCCATATGGACAATTCTAATATGTCCCTAGGGGTCCTAGTACCCTACGGACATATGTAATCATTTAATGGGTCAAAGGGGGTCATAGGTTGAACCTATGACCCTCTTTAACCAATATGAACAATTCCAATATGTCACTAGGGGCCCTAGGACCCCTAGGGACATATGTTGTCATTTAATTGGTCAAAGGTGATCATAAGTCACCCTATGACCCCCTTTGACTCATATGAATAATTCTAATATGTCCCTAGGGGTCTTAGGACCCTTAGGAACATATGTCATCATTGAATGGGTCAAAGGGGGTCACAGGTCACACTATGACTCTCTTTGACCCATATTAACCATTATAATATATCTATAGGACCCCTAGGGACATATGTCATCATTTAATGGCTCAGAGAGGGTCATATGTCACCCTATGACCTCCTTTGATCCATATGAATGATTCTAATACGTCCCTAAGGGTCCTAGGACCCTTAGAGATATATGTCATCATTTAATGGGTCAAAAGGGGTAACAGGGTGACCTATAACCCCCTTTGATCAATATGAACAATTCTAATATGTCCTCATGATTCTTTGGACTCATAAGGACATATGTCGTCATTTAATGGGTAAATAGGGGTCATAGGGCACCAATTGACCCCCTTTGATCCATATGAAGAATTTTTATATGTCTCTAGGGGTCTTAGGGCCCCTAGGAACATATGTCATCATTTAATGGGTTAAAGGCGGTCATAGGTTATCTTATGACCCGCTTTGACTCAGATGAACAATTCTAATATGTTGTTAGGGGTCCTACGACCCCTAAGACATATGTCATCATTTAATCGGTCAAAGGCCCTTTGACCCATATGCACAATTCTAATATGTCCCTAGGGGCCCTAGGACCCCTAGGGACATATTTCATCATTTAATGGGTCAAAGGGGGTCATAAGTCACCCTATGACCCCCTTTGACCCATATGAACAATTCTAATATGTCTTTACGGGTCCTAGTACCCTACGGATATATGTCATCATTTAATTGGTCAAATGAGGTCGTAAGTCACCCTATGACCCTTTCTGACCCATATGAACAATTCTAATATCTTTATGTGTCATAAGGACCCCTAGGGACATATGTCATCATTTAATTGGTGACCTATGACCCTCTTTGACACATATTAACCATTATAATATTTTCCTAGGACCCCTAACGACATATGTTATCATTTAATTGGTCAAAGAGGGTCATAAGTCACCCTATGAACCCCTTTGACCCATATGAACGATTCTAATAAGTCCCTAGGGGTCCTAGGGACATATGTCGTCATTTAATGTGTCAAAGGGGATTATAGGTCACCCTATGACCCCATTTGACCCATATGAACAATTCTAATATGTCTCTAGGGGTCCTAGGACACCAAGGCACATATGTCGTCATCTAATGGGTTAAAGGGGCTCATAGGGTGAACCTATGACCCCTTTTGACCAATATGAACAATTCTAATATGTTGTTAGGGGTCATAGGACCCCTAGCGACATATGTCATCTTTAATGGGTCAAAAAGAGTCATAGGTCAACCTGTAACCACCTTTGACCCATATGAACAATTCTAATATGTCCCTAGGTGTCTTAGGACCCTTAAGGTTATATGTCATTATTTAATAGGTCAAAGGGGGTCATAGGGTGAACCTATGACCCCTTGCAACCATATCAACAATTCTAATATGTCCTTAGGGGTCCTATGACGCCTAAAGACATATGTCATCATTTAATGGGTCGAAGGTGGTCATAGGTCACCCTATGACCCACTTTTACCCATAGGAACAATTTTAATATGTTTGTATGGGTCCTTGGACCCCTAGAGACATACATTATCATTTAATGAATGCAAAGGGGTCATAGGTGACCCATATGAACAATTCTAATGTGTCGCTAGGGGCCCTAGGACCCCTAGAGACATATGTCATCATTTAATGGGTCAAAGGGGGTCATAGGTCACCCTATGACACCCTTTCACCCATATGAACAATTCTAATACGTCCCTAATTTTCGTAGAACCTCTAGGGACATATGTCATCATTTAATGGGTCAAAACGGGTCACAGGTGACCCTATGACCCACTTTGATCTATATGAACAATTCTAACACATCTCTATGAGTCCTAGGACCCCTAGGAGCATATGTCATCATTTAATTTGTCAAAGTGACCTATGAGCTCCTTTGACCTATATAAATTATTCTAATACGTCCTTAGGGGTCCTAGGACCCTTAAGGACTTATGTTAACATTTAATGTGTTAAAAGAGTTCATAGATAACTCTATGACCCCCTTTGACCCATATTAACAATTTTAATGTCCCTAGGGGTCCTATAACCCTTAAGGACAAATATCGTCATTTAATAGGTCAAATGGTGTCATAGGTCACCCTATGACACCCTTTGACCCATATTAACAATTTTACTATGTTCGTAGGGGTCCCCTAGAGACATATTAGAATTGTTAATATGGGTCAAAGGGTGTCATAGGTAATATGTCCCTAGGGGTCGTAGGACCTATAAGAAAATATATTTTCATTTAATGGGTCAAAGAGGATCATAGGTCACCCTATGACCCCCTTTGACCTATATGAACAATTCTAATATGTCTCTAGGGGTATTAGGACACTTAGAAATATATGTCATCATTTAATGGGTCAAAAGGGCTCATAGGGTGAACCTATGACCCTCTTTGACCAACATGAACAATTCTAATATGTTGCTAAGGGTCCTAAGACCCCTAGGGATATATATCATCATTTATTGGGTCAAAGAGGGTCATAGGCCACGTTGTGACCCCCATTGACACATATGAACAATTCTAATATGTCCCTAGTGGTCCTAGGACCTCTAAGAACAAATGTCATCATTTAATGGGTCAAAGGGGTTCATAGGTCACTCTATGACCTCCTTTGACCCATATGAACAATTCTAATATGTCCATAGGCGTTTTAGGACCCTTAGAGACAGATGTCATTATTTAATGGGTCAAAAGAGGTCATAGGATGAACCTATGACTCCTGTTGACAATATGAATAATTCTAATATGTCCCTAAGGGTCTTAGGATGCCTAAGGACACATGTCATCATTTAACGTGTCAAATGTGGTCATAGGTCATACTATGACCCCCTTTGACCTATATGAACAATTCTAATATGTCTCTATGAGTCCTTGGATGCTTAGGGACATATGTCGTCATTTAATGGGTGACCTATGACCCCCTTTGACCCATATGAACAATTCTAATATGTCCCTAGGGGACCTAGTACCTATAGGGACATATCTCATCATTTAATGAGTCAAAAGGGGTCATAGGTCACCTTGTGACCCCCTTTGACCTATATAAACAATTCTAATATGTCTCTAGGCATCCTAGGACCCTTAGGGACATATGTTGTCATTTAATGGATCATAGGAGGTCATATGGTGAACCTATGACCCCATTTGAGCATATGAAAAATTCTAATATGTCCCTAGGGGTTCTAGGACTCTTAGGGATATATGTCGTCATTTAATGTGTCAAAGATGGTCATAGTTCACCCTATGACCCCCTTTGACCAATATGAAGAATTATAATATGTCCCTAGAGGCCTTAAGACCCTTAGAGACATATATCATCATTTAATGGGTCAAAAGAGGTCATAGGTCACCTTATGACCCACTTTGACCCATATGAACAATTCTAAGACGTCCCTAGGGGTCCTAGGACCCCTAGCGACATATGTTTTTATTTAATGGGTTAAAGGGACATATGAACCTTTTTGACCCATATGAATTATTCTAATGCGTACCTAAGGGTTCTAAGACCCCTAAGGACCTATGTCATCATTTAATGGGTCAAAGGAGGTAATTGGTAACCCTATGACCCCCTTTGACCTATATTAGCAATTCTAATACATTCTTAAAGATCCTAGGACCCCTGAGGACATATGTCATCATTTAATAGGTCAAAGAGGGTCATAGGTCACCCTATGACCCTCTTTGACCAATATAAATAATTTTAATATGTCCCTAAGGGTCCTAAGACCTATAGGGAAATATGTTGTCATTTAATGGGTCAAAGTGGGTCATAGGGTTAACATATGACCCTCTTTGACCAATATGAACAATTATAATATGTTCCTAAAGGCTTTAAGACCCCTAGGGACATATTTCATCATTTAATGGGTCAAAGGGAGTCATAGGTCACCCTCTAACACCCTTTGACTCATATGAACAATTTTAATATGCCCTTAGGGGTCTTTAGACCCCTAAGGACATATGTCTTATGACCCTCTTTGACCCATATGAACAATTCTAATACGTAGCTAGGTGTCCTGTGAACCCTAGGGACATACATCGTTATTTAATGGGACAAAGGGGGTTATAGGTCACCCTTGACCCCCTTTAACCCATGTGAACAATTCTAATATGTCTCTAAGGGTTCTAGGACCTCGAGGGGCATATGTCATTATTTAATGGGTCAAAGGGTGTCATAGGGTGAATCTATGAACCCCTTTGACCAATATGAACAATTCTAATATGTCGTTAAGGGTCCTAGGACTCTTAAGGACATATGTCATCATTTAATGGTTCAAAGGGGGTCATAGATCACCCTATGACCCCCTTCGACCGATATGAACAATTTTAAAATGTCCCTAGGGGTCCTAGGACCCTTATGGAAATATGTCATCATTTAATGGGTTAAAATGTGTCATTGGTCAGCCTATGACTCTATTTGACCCATATGAATAATTCTAATATGTCTCTAGAGGTCCTAAGACCCCTAAGGACGTATGTCATCATTTAATGAGTCAAACGGGGTAATAGGTCACCCTATGATCTCCTTTGACCCAGATTAACAATTCTAATACATCCCTATGGGTCCTAGAACCCTTAGGGACATATTTCATTGTTTAATGGGTCAAACGAGGTAATAGGTGACCTTGTGACCCCCTATGACATATATTAACAATTTTAATAAGTCCTTAAGGGTCCTAGGACACTTAAGAACATATGTCGACATTTAATAAGTTAAAGGGGGTCATAGGTCACCAGATGGCCCCTTTTGACCCATATGAACAATTGTAATATGTCCTTAGGGCTCTTAGGACCCATAGGGACATATCTTGTCATTTAATGGGTCAAAGTTGTCATTGGGTGAACTTATGACCCCCTTTGACCAATATGAACAATTAATAGATAAAAGGGGGTTATAGATCACCCTATGATCTCCTTTGACTCATATGAACAATTCTAATATTTTCCTATGGGTCCTTGGACCATTAGAGACATATGTTGTCATTTAATCGGTCAAAGGGAGTCATAAGTTTTGATCCATATGACAAAATTTAATATGTCCCTAGTGGTCCTTGGACCCCTAGGGATATATGTCATTATTCAATATGTCAAATGACCTATGACCCCCTTTGACCCATATGAACAACATATGTCATTATTTAATTAGTTAAAGAAGGTCATAGATCACCTTATGACCCCCTTTGACCCATATGAACAATTCTGAAATTTTATTTAATAGGTCAAAGGGGATCATAGGTTACCCTATGACCCTCTTTGACCTATATGAACAATTCTAATACATCCCTAGTGGTCTTAGGACCCCTAGGGACATATGTCATCATTTAATGGATCAAAGGGGGTCATAGGTCACCCTATAACCTTCTTTGACCCATATTAACAATTTTAATATGTCACTAGGGGTTCTAGAATCATTAAAGATGTATGTCATCATTTAGTGGGTGAAAGGTGGTAATAAGTCATCCTATGGCCCCCTTTGACTTATATTAACAATTCTAATATATCCTTAAAACTCTTTAGTGGTTCTATGTCATCATTTAGTGGGTGAAAGTGGCTAATAAGTCACCCTATGACCTTTTTTGACCCATATTAACAATTCTAATATGTCCCTAAGGCTCTTAGGACCCCTAGGGGTATATGTTGTTATTTAATTGGTCAAAGGGGGTCGTAGGGTGAACTTATGATGCTCTTTGATCAATATAAATAATTAATGGGTCAAAAGGGGTAATAAGTCACCCTATGATCCCCTTTGACCCATATGAACAATTCTAATATGTCCCTAGGGGTCCTATGACCCCTAGGGACATATGTCGTCATTTAATGTGTCAAAGGTGGTCATAGGTCACTCTATCACCCCCTTTGATCCATATTAACCATTCTAATATGTCCCTAAGGGTCTTATGACCCCTAAGGACATATATCATCATTTAATGGATCAAAAGGGGTCATAGGGTGAACCTATGACCCCCTTTTACTACATAAAAAATTCTAATATCTCTCTAGGGGTCCTAATACCCGTAGAGATATATGTCATCAATTAATAGGTGAAAGAGGGTCATAGGTCACCTAATGACCCCCTTTGACACATATGAACAATTCTAATATGTCCTTAGGAGTCTTAGGACCCTAAGGACATATGTCATCATTTAATGGGTCAAAAGAGATCATAGGGTGAACCTATTACCCCCTTTAACCAATATGAATAATTCTAATATGTTGTTAAGGGTCCTAGGACCCCTAGAGACATATGTCATTATTTAATGTGTCAAAGGGGGTCATGGGTCACTCTATGACCCCATTTGACTCATATGAACAATTCTAATATGTTCCTAGAGGTCTTTGGACCTTTAGGGACATATGTCATCATTTAATAGGTTAAAAAGGGTCATAGGTCACCCTATGACCCCCTATGATCCTTATGAATAATTCATATACGTCGCTAGGGGTCATAGGACCCCTAGGGACATATGTCATCATTTAATGGGTCAAAAAGAGCTATAGGTCACCCTATGACTTCATTTAACCCATATGAATAATACTACTATGTCCTTAGGGGTCCTAGGACCCCTAGGGACATATGTCATCATTTAATTGGTGAAAAAGGGTCATTGGGTGAACCTATGACCCCCTTTGACCAATATGAACAATTCTAATATGCCACAAGATGTCCTAGGACCTCTAGGAACATATGTCATCATTTAATGGGTCAAAAGGGTTCATAGGTCACCCTATGACTCCCTTTGACCCATATGAACGATTTTAATGTCTTTAAGAGTCATAGGATGCCTAGGGACATACGTCGTTATTTAATGGATGAAAAGGGTCATAAGTCACCCTATGACACCTTTTGACCTATATGAACAATTCTAATACGTCTCTAGGGGTCCTAGGATAGCTAGGGACATATGTCGTTATTGAATGGGTCAAAGAAGGTCATAGTGTGAACCTATGACCCCCTTTGATCAAAATGAACAAATCTAATATGTCGTTAAGGGTCCTAAGACCTCTAGGAACATATGTTGTCATTTAATGGGTCAAAGGGGATCATAGGTCACCTTAAGACCTTTTTTGACCCATATGAATAATTCTAATATGTCCCTAGGGGTTTTAGGACCTTTAGGGACACATGTCATAATTTAATGGGTCAAAAGGGGTCATAGGTCACCCAATGACCCACTTTGACCCATATGAACAATTTTAAGACGTTCCTAGGGGTCCTAGAACCGCTACAGATATGTCATTATTTAATGGATTAAAGGGGGTCATAGGTCACCCTATGACCCCCTTTGACCCATATGAAAATTTTTAATATGTTCATAGAGGTCTTTGGACCCTTAGAGATAGATGCCATCATTTAATGGGTCAAAGGGTGTCATAGGTCACCCTATGACCCCTTTTGACCCATATAAACAATTATAATACATTGCTAACGGTCCTAAAATTCCTAAGGACAATTCTAATATGTCCTTAGTGGTCCTTGGATGCATAAGGATATATGTCATTATTTAATTAGTCAAAGGGGGTCATAGGGTGAACCTACGACCCACTTTAACCAATATGAACAATTCTAATATGTTGCCTAGGGATATATGTCATCATTTAATGGGTCAAAGGGGGTCATAAGTCACCCTATAAGCCTTTTTGACCCACATAAACAATTCTAATATGTCCTAAGGGTCCTAGGACTCCTAATGACATATTTCGTCATTTAATGGGTCACCTATGACCTTTTTTGATCCATATAAAAATTTCTAATATGTCCGCAGGGGTCTTAGGACACCTAAGGACATATGTGATTATTTAATTAGTCCAAGGGGGTCATAGGGTGAACCTATGACCCCCTTTGACCAATATGAACAATTCTAATATGTCACTAGGGGTCTTAGGACTTCTAGGGACATATGTAATCATTTAATTGGTCAAAGGTGGTCATAGGTCACCCTATGACCCCCTTTGACTCATATGAACAATTTTAATATGCCCCTAGCTATCTTAGGAACCCTAGGGACATATTTCGTTATTTAATGGGTCAAAGGGCGACATTGGTCACCTTGTGACCCACTTTGACCCATATGAACAATTCTAATATGTTCATCATTTTATGGGTCAAAAGGAGTTATAGGTCACCCTATGACCCCTTTTGACCCATATGAACAATTCTAATACGTCTCAAGGGGTCTTAGGACCCCCAGGGACATATGTCATCATTTAATGGGTTAAAAGGAGTCATAAGTCACCCTATGACCCCTTTTGACCCATATTAACAATTCTAATATGTCCCTAGGGGTCTTAGAGCTTCTAGGGACATATGTCATCATTTAATGTGTCAAAGGGGGTTATAGGTCACTGTATGACACCCTTTGACTCATATTAACAATTTGAATATGTCCCTAGGGTTCGTATGACCCCTAAGGACATATGTCATCATTTTATAGGATAGAGGGGGTCATAGGTCACTCCATGACCCCCTTTTACCCATATTAACTATTCTTATATGTCCTGAGAGGTCTTAGGACCCCTAATGACATATGTCGTCATTTAATGTGTCAAATGGGGTCATAGGGTGAATCTATGACCCCCTTTGACCATATGAAAAATTCTAATATGTCCCTAGGCATCCTAGGACCCTAAGGGACATGTCATTTAATGGATCAAAGGGGGTCATAGGTCACCCTATGACCCCCGTTGACCCATATTAATCATTCTAATATGCCCCTAGGGGTCCTAGGACCCCCAATGACACATGTCATCATTTAGTGGGTTAAAAAGGGGTCATAGGTCACCTTATGATCCCCTTTGACCCATATGAACAATTCTAATATGTCCCTAGGGGTCCTAGGGCCCTTAGAGACATATGTCATCATTTAATGGGTCAAAGGGGTTCATAAGGTGAACCTTTGACCCCTTTTGACCATATGAAAAAATCTAATGTCCATAGGAGTCATAGGACTCTTAGGGACATATGTTGTCATTTAATGAGTCAAAAGTTGTCATAGGTCACCCTATGACCCTCTTTGACCCACATGAACAATTCTAATAAGTCCCTATGGGTCCTTGGACCCTTAGGGACATATGTCGTAATTTAATGTGTCAAAAGAGATCATAAGTACTCCTATGACTCCTTTTAATCCATATGAACGATTCTAATATGTCCCTAAGGGTCTTAGGACCCCTAGGGACATATGTTGTCATTTAATGAGTCAAAGTGGGTCATAGGTAACCCTATGACCCCCTTTGATCCATACGAACAATTCTAATGTCCCTAGGAGTATTTGGACCCCTAGAGACATATATCATCATTTAATGTGTCAAAAAGGGTCATAGGTCACCCTATGACCCCCTTTGACCTATATGAACAACATATGTCATCATTTAATTGCTCAAAGAGGTTAATAGGTGAACCTATGACCCATTTTGCCTCATATTAACCATTCTAATATGTCCCTAAGGGTCCTAAGACCCCTAGGGACATATGTCGTCATTTAATGGATCAACGGGAGTTGTAGGTCACCCTGTGACCCCCTTTGAACAATATGAACAATTCTAATATGTCCCTAAGGGTGCGAAGACCTCTATGAACATATGTCATCATTTAATTGGTCAAAGGGGCCTATGACCCCCTTTGACCGAAATGAACAATTGACATATGTCCCTAAAGTTCCTTCGACCCCTAAGGACATATGTCATCATTTAATGGGTCAAAAGGGGTCATAGGTCACCCTATGACCCCATTTGACCCATATAAACAATTCTAATATGTCCCTAGGGGTCTTAGGACCCGTAGGGACATATGTCATTATTTAATGGGTAAAATGGGGTCACAGGTCACCCTATGACCCACTTTGACCCATATGAACAATTCTAATACGTCCCTAGGGGTCCTATGACCCCTAATGACATATGTCATCATTTAATGGGTCAAGGAGGGTCATAGGTCATGCTATGACCCCCTTTGACCCATATGAACGATTCTAATACGTCGTTAGGGGTCCTTAGACCCCTAGGGACGTATGTCATCATTTAATGGGTTAAAAGCCCTTTGACCCATATGAACAATTCTAATACGTCTTTAGGAGTCCTAGGACCCCTACGAACATATGTCATCATTTCATGAGTAAAAGGAGGTCATAGGTCACCCTCTGACCCTTTTTGACCCATATGAACAATTCTAATACATCGCTTGGGGCCCTAGGACCCTACGGACATATGTCATCATTTAGTGAGTTAAAAGAGGTCATAGGGTGAACCTATGACCCCTTTTAACTAATATGAACAATTCTAATATGTCTCTAGGGCTCCTAAGACCCTTAGGGACATATGTCATCATTTAATGAGTCAAAGGGGATCATAGGTCACCCTATGACCCCTTTTGACCCATATGAACAATTCTAATATGTCCCTAGAGGTCCTAAGACCCCTAAAGAAATATGTCATCATTTAATTGGTCAAAGGGGGTCATAGGTCACCCTATGACCCTCTTTGACCCATATTAACCTTTATAATATGTCCTTAGGATTCTTAGGGACATATGTCATCATATAATGGGTCAAAGCGGGTCATAGGTCACCTTATGACCCCCTTTGACTCATATGAATGATTCTAATATGTCCTTAGGGGTCCCAAGAGCCTTATGAACATATGCCATCATTTAATGGGTCAAAGGGGGTCATATGTCACCCTATGAGCCCCTTTGACCCATATGAACAATTCAAATATGTCCCCAGGGAATATATGTCATCATTTAATGGGTCAAAAGGGCTAATAAGGTGAACCTATGACTTCCTTTGACCAATATGAACAATTATAATATGCTGCTAGGGGTCGTAGGACCCTTAGGGACATATGTGGTCATTTAATGGGCCAAAGTGGGTCATAGGTCACCCTATGACTCCCTTTGACCCATATGAACAATTTTAATATGTCTTTAGCGGTCCTAGGACCCCTAGGGACATATGTCATTATTTAATGGGTCAAAGGAAGTCATAGGGCCCTTTGACCCATACGAACAATTCTAATACATCATCATTTAATGGGTGAAAGGACCTATGATATCTTTTGACCCATATGAACAATTCTAATATGTTCCTAGGGGTCCTAGGACCCCTAGGAACATATGTCATCATTTAATGGGTTAAAAGGGGTCATTGGTCACCTTATGGCCCCCTTTGACCCATATGAACAATTTTAATACATCCTTAGGACCCCTAGGGACATATGTCATCATTTAATGGGTCAAAGGGGGTCATAGGTCACCCTATGGCCCCCTTTGACCCATATGAACAATTCTAATATGTTTTTAGGTGTACTAGGACTCCTAGCACATCATGTCATTTAATTGGTCAAGGGGGGTCATAGGGTGAAGTTATGATTCTTTTTGACCAATATGAACAGTTCTAATATGGGACATATATCATCATTTAATGGGTGAAAGGGGGTCATAGGTCACCCTATGACCCCCTTTGACACATATTAACCATTCTAATATGTCTCGAGGGGTCTTGGGACACCTAGAGACATATGTCATCATTTAATGGTTTAAAGGAGGTTATAGGTAACCCTATGACACCCTTTGACTCATATGAACTATTCTAAAATGTCTCTAGGTGTCCTATGACCCTCAAGGACATATGTCGTCATTTAATGGGTCAAAGGGGGTCAGAGGGTGAACCTATGACCCTTTTTGACCCATATGAACAATTCTAATATGTCCTTAGGGGTTTTAGGACCCCAAAGGACATATGTCATCATTTAAAGAATCAAAGGGGGTCATAGGGTGACCTGTGACCCCCTTTGATTCATTAAATGAGGACATATGTCCCTTGGGGTACTAAATGAATCAAATTCTCCTTTGATCCATTAAATGATGACATATGTCCCTAGGGGTTCTAGAACCTTTAGGGATATATTAAAATTCTTCATATGGGTCAAAGGGTGTCATAGGTTGACTTATGAGCCCCTTGGACCCATTAAATGATGACATATGTCCCTAGGGGACCTAGGACCCATAGGGACATATTAGAATTGTTCATATGGGTCAAAGGGGGTCATAGGTTGACCTATCACCCCCTTTGACCCATTACATGATGACATATGTCCTTAGGATCTTTAGGGACATATGAGAATCGCGCTTATGGGTCATAGGGGGTCATAAGTTGACCTATGACCCCCTTTGACACATTACATTATGACATATGTCCCTAGGGGTCCTAGGACTCCTATGGACTTTTTTCGTTCTTATGGGTCAAAGGGCTTCGACCTATTAAATGATGACATATGTCCTTAGGGATCTTAAGACCCCTAGGGACATATTAGAACTGTTAATATGGGTACAGGGGGTCATAGGGTGACCTATGACCCCCCACGACCCATTAAATGATGACATATGTCCCTAGGGGTCTTAGGACCCCTAAGGAGATATTAGAATTGTTCATGTGGATCAAAGGGAGTCATAGGTTGACCTATCACCCCCTTTGACCCATTACATGACAACATATGTCCTTAGGACCCCTACGGACATATGAGAATCTCTCTTATTATACATGCTAATATGCATGTTATTAATATATATAATAATGTATTATTTTTATTAAATATAATATGTATTATGTATTATTATATTAATATGTATAATAATATAATATATGTATAATAACGTAACATATTATTTATATAATATGTATTATATACTATTATATTATATATTATTATATTAATATGTATGTTATTAATATATATAATAACGTAATATTTTTATTAAATATAATAACGTAATATATATATGTATGTATGTTATTAATATATATTATTATATTAATATGTATGTTATTAAGATATATGTATATTATTAATATATATAAGTCAAAGGGGGTCATAGGTTGACCTATGACCCCCTAAAGACATATGTCATCATTTAATGGGTCAAAGGGGGTCATAGGTCAACCTATGACCCCCTTTGACTTATATATATTAATAATAAACATATATCTTAATAACATACATATTAATATAATAATATATATTAATAACATATATATATATATTACATTATTATATTTAATAAAAATATTACGTTTTTATATAGATTAATAACATACATATTAATATAATAATATATAATACATATTATATATATATATATATACACATATAATATGTTACGTTATTATATATATATTAATAACGTACATATTAATATAATAATATATAATACATATTATATCTATATACATATATAATATGTTACGTTATTATACATATATTATATTTAATGAAAATATTACGTTATTATATATATATTAATAACATACATATTAATATAATAATATATAATACATATTATATATATATATATATATATATAATGTTATTATATTTACTAAAAATAATAATAATATAAATTATATTTATAGATTACAATAAGAATAACACAATATATTATTATATATTAATAGATTATATCTTATATCTTTACATTATGTTAGTATATATATATAATATATTAAAATACATTTTTACATAGTAATATAATTGGAATAATTTATAAATCATAAGCTATAACTCTTAAACCCAGTTTTCCCTCCAAAATGGGTGGGAATTTCAAAATTTTCAGCAAAATTCACCAAGCCATATCGGATATCCGATTTGAAATTGGATATTCAATTAGGCTTAGTATTTACCAACCCTTCCCGGTCAACCCAAAAGATGTGTTTGAAGATGGTTTTAGTGATACTCAGACTTTGGGTAGCTATCTCACAATGTTATTTTGATCGAAATTGAATGAAATGAAAAAGGTTCTTTAATATGGCTCTCGAGATTCGATCAATATAATTTCTATCAAATTATGAGTTCGATAAGTATTTATTAGTTAATCATCAATGAAAATTATTGTAAAGTGTTGATTAATATACTGATTGAAAAATACCTATAACATTTATAAAATATAAAATTTGCGTCACATTCTATGCTTTGCCTAGTATAAGAAAAATAAAATAAAATAAAATATAGTAAAATTTTCTATTAGTTAAGGTGGTTAGACATGGGACTTTTTTTTAAAAAGTTTTGGTAGAAAATTCATATTTAATTATTTATTTGGAATAAAAATACTAAAAAATATGTGTCACATCCGAGCATGAGTCTACTTTTCATATTTATAATTATATTAAAAAAATATTATCATTTGATTTTGATTAAGGTGGTCAGATATACACCTACTTTTTATTTTTGCCCTTAAATTTTTGTAGTACTGCATTAAAATTCAAACTTTTGACCAATAAATTTTTTTTTCTCTTGATAAGGCCTAGTAGTTTAGAAACTACATTCAATTTCTTACAGATTATTTTCTTACAACTTTTTGATATAAAGTCCATAACCACTTTAAAATTATGTGTCAAGTTGACATAATACTGATTTGTTGGTTTTTCACTGCCACTTAAGGCCATAGTTTGGTTGACCATGATCCTACACATACCCTATCCAATGTTAATGTGAGTACATTTTCCACACTTGAAAATTAATAGGAATACAAAAAAATATATATGAAAGATCGCGAACACCAAACAATTTAATGCAATTGTCATTGAATAGCCTCTTCAATTCCTCTTTCATTATCATTTCTCAATTTCTTCAATCTAAATTCAGTCTATAGAGTTTCTCGAATCTTAGTCATGGATAAGCCAATTTACCAAATGCACTACAATAACTCTACAAAAGCCCTTTTTGGGCAAGATTCTTGACGATGTTCTTAACATGGTTTGTAAACCAGATGCCCAAAGTCTTTTTATCTACCATGCTAGATTCATGGTCCTCGACCATGAATTCTTAAAAAATAATAAGAGGTACCATGTGTCCATAGATATTACCTTCCTCATCCTTGTGTCTCTTCTCAACTTTGGAGGCAGTCAAATAGAAATTTTGATGCTTTTGTGTAATATTTTTAAGGAAACATTTTTAGAAGATGATGTCAAAATTCTTGCATTGGTCAAGCAAGTACCAAGGCTGGGTATTGGCATCTCTTTTGCAAACGTAGCAGACAATTGCTAGGAGCAAGGCATAGGAGGCATTATATAGAAGCATCCCTTCTCACTTGACATGAATGAATGACAATTGAATCAACATCAGTAGTGGATGTGGCTCAAAAAGGATTTTCTATAGAAGTGGTTGTTGTTGGATGATCTCAGTGAGACTGACTTTACATGGCTAGATGAGTTCAGCAACATCATCTTCTCCAATAGATTCCTTGTGGAGGGACTTGAAGACCTTTCTGATTGAAGGTTTTAAGCACTTAGTTGCTCAATCCACCAATGCTTCTAGCCTCCCTATTCCCTAGTTCCCTATTTCGTGTTTCTTGAATGCTATTTCCTTAACCCTTGCCCTTTGGGAAAAAAAACTAGTTTTAAGATATCTGTTTTTGCTTTGGATTGGACCTTGCCCTTTAATGTAAATTACAAAATAGTAAAACTAGGTTGATTTAATCAGCTATTTTGAATATCTATGCTATGAATCAATATTATGTATATTGTACACTCTAAAGTATTATCAATGAAAACAATAATTTTCAGCTTTTCAAATCATTGTTTCCATTAGTCTACGAGTTTATTTTTAGCATCTCAATACACTGTTGAAATGTTAGTCTACAACTTTTTTATAAAAAATTAATTATTAATAGTTATAAGTTTAGAACTTAGAAACAAAAAAAAGGGTTTCAATAATCCATTTATGGTTTGATATTTGATTAACGATTTATAGTTAAAAATTATTCAATTAAAAATCATTGAATTAAAAGTTTTGTAATTTCTAAAACTATTTTTCTTTAATCTACTTGATTAAAACAAATGGAGTGATAAGAGGAGATATCAAGGAAAAACTAAAGATTATAACCTTAACAAAGTTAAATAAAATTTTGATAATTTATGTATCAATTTTTTATTTCATAACTATTTTGTCACTTAACTTTTTTTTATTATGAAATATTTTAAATGATGAAGAATAGTTTATAAACAATTATCACAATTTTCAATATATGTTAATAATTTATAGATAATTAAACTATATTAATTATATTTAAATTTTAATTATTTTATTTAAATTAAACTATTGTCATTATTATTTCATATCTTGCACCAATTTTAGTTTTTAAAATTTAATATATCCTCATTGAATTTTTTATATCATCTTTACAATAAAAAGTTTATGATACAAAAGAAAATCATTTATTTATATTATATTATAACTATTATAATACTAATATAATTATTATAAATTTATATTATACATATAATATTTTATATAAATAATTAAATTAACATCATGATTTTGACATGCTCAAACTTAAAAATAAAATAATAATAATAATTAATAACAATTTCTTTAACAATATATATTTTTTCTATATTAAGTAATATGCTATTTATGTTAGTGTAGTTTTTTATTTTTCCTATTTTGCTAAGTTTTTCCTACACTTTTAGTAATCCCGCTTAGGTTAATAAAGCATGTCTTATTAGGTGAATGGTTGTGAGGTGTCACCTTCCTACATGCGAGCATCCATTAGCTATCTTGGGAAGATACTTTTCTATATTTAATCTGATAGATAGTTGCTCTTCATTGGTTAGTGTTGCCACCTCTTCCCTCTTTCTAACCTATATAAGCATGCTACCTGACTTGTATTTGCATCTCTTATTTTTGCATCCTTTTAATGCTATTTTGCTTCTAGCATTTGCATTACTCTCTTGGAGATTAACTCTATGATGCCATTTTAATTTTGTATCATTTGCATTCATAGTTTAGATATTTACTTTTTGCACTAGTTTTTTGGGTTATTAATCTTATCAGATTCTAACATGGTATTAGAGCTTTTCTATGTGCAAGAGTAGATTTTAGTTTCCCTATTTGAGTGATTCAGGGGGGGGGGAATAAAATTTATTGTAGTTTTTTAAAAAATAAGGAATGCTCTTCTCTTGCATCTTTGGATGATCTTGAGAATCAAAAAAGTTTTGACAAAAATGATTTTTCTCTGGGGTTTCAATCTCAAATCTGACAACCAACTTGCATATTTGAAGTTTTCAATCAGTTTTGCAGGTTCCAGCATGCCATTGATGGACATAGGAAGCTAATCCAACATTTGCATGTCATATTCTAGTTACTGGGGTCATTTTTTGATTTTTGGAGCCATTTTTTACTGTTCAAGGTGTCTAATTTACACTGCAACAACATCTTCTGTATATCAGAAAGAAAAACACTTTCTGGGTTTTGTTCACAGCCCCGAAACACGATCTGGGTATCTTTTAGACTTTGCATGCAAGCTGCATATTTTGTAGAATCGAGCATGCAAAGCTACAGCCATACCCCTCTCCGTTGGCAGTCGTAGATTTGAATGTAGTTTTCAAATGTCTCATTCTTGCTGATACGAACTCCGATTTTGATGATTCTTGTTATGAACTTGGCTATTTTTTTGTGCTCTATCCACTAGTGGAGTTGTTTTTTGATTTTCATGTATGAATTCTTCAAAAATTGCAGATTCTCAGCCATGACTGTGCACAGTTCTTGCTTTGGAAACTTCGGAGGATCATAACTTTCTCATATGACCTCGTATCGAGGCAATTCTTTTTTTGAAAGTGCATAATTTTTTGAGTAGATCCAGTGGTGCTATTTGTTTCTTTGATTATTGTGCCCAAGTTTTACTTTTAGCATATGCTCTTCATGAGGGTTTGTAATGCATTGAAATCAAGACCATTAAGTATCTCTTTCTAGTGGTAGTTGTAAATGCACTAAAATAAAGTGTCAAATCATATTTCTTTGGGGGGGGGGTTCTTTGATTGAGTAAAGAGGGGGAGCATTGTCGTGGCTGGGTTCTCTTCTTTCTAGCATTTCTTCTTTGCATTTCTTCATCATGGATCAAACAAATATGCCCATCCTAACTCCATACAATTACTCTGAGTGGAAATCACGCATGAAAATTCATTTAAGGAAAGCTAGATTAAATAGGATAACTATGAGACTCTAAACTGAACCTGCTAAAGATGAAGATAAGCCTAAGTGGTTTAACAAATGTGATGAGGCATTTGGAAGATTGTGTTTGTCTGTTTCTCCTGACTTGCTATTTCACATTGAGTCTTTGGATACACCAAATGAAGTATGGACAAAGCTAGAAACACTATTTGGCACACAAGATTTAATGAGGGGACATGTGTTGAAAAATGAATTAATTAGTTTGAGTCTAGGCAATTTCAACACAATCCAAGATTTGTTCACCAAATTGAAATCACTAAGGCTGCAGTTAAAACAATGTGGAATTGAAAAGAAAGATGAACAACTGATTCTTAGTATTCTCTCTAAGCTAAGTTTAGAATATTCTATGTTTGTCTCTACCTTCTATGCTACTAAGGGTGCACTTGGTACTCAATTCACCATGCCATCTTTAGATGATTTTGCTATCAATCTCACTCGAGAACAGGACAAGCTAATCCAGATGGGCATTCTTAAGTCCTCTAAGTCACATGCCTTAGCTGCCAACCAAGGCACAAAAGAACAACAAGGACAAAGTAGTAACAACAATAGTAAGGATAAGAAACAAAAGAATAGCGAGGAGAAGAAGGATCAGATATCGAATTTTTCAAAAACAACTATTGATACACCATCTTCCAAGGGCGATAAGCCTAAGAAAGAAAAGGTCAAATGTGCCTATTGTAAAAGACCTGGTCATGATGAACATAAATGTTTGCAGAAACAACTTGATCACTTGACATACATTTTTGAGAAGAACAATATCAGTGTTCCTGAGTCTATTAAACAAACTTCTAATGAAGGGTCTAACAAAGAAAAAGAAAACAACAAGGGAAAGGAAAGGGCAAGGCCCTTTTTGCAGTTGCTTCCTCTCCATCCACTTGGGTTCTTGATTCGGGTGCTTCACACCACATGGCTTCATCTAAGGAAGAACTTGCATCCTTGGAGCCATGTACTATGCCTTCTATTTTGATAGGTGATAACACTCCTATTGAGGTGTGTGGGAGAGGGTCTGTTGATGTGGGGGTTGACACATTCCATGATGTTCCTTGTGTACCCTCATTGTCAACTAATCTCCTATCGGTATACTAGATCACTCACATAGGTTTAGGCAAGCGGGTTTAGTTCACTCCTAATTCAGTGGAGATATGTGAGTTGCACAATGATTCTACAGTTGCAATTGGGAGAGCAGATCATCAGTCACGACTCTATATGTTTTCTCACTTTGTTCTTGATCCTCCTTTGACTATTCATTCATTCACTCTAATGATGTGAGCAGATTATGGCATGAGCGGTTTGGCCATCTTAACTTCCACTACTTGCATCAGCTTAACCAGTAGAGCATGGTCATAGGGTTGCCTTCTACTTTGACATTGGAGTCACTTGGAATACATGATAGATCTTCTAATGGGTCAGATTCACTTTAGCAGTCTTCTACCTCCACTTTTGGTGTAGAGAGTCATTCAGAGGACTCACCTCCTTCCTCTCCTAGTCATCATTTACAGGTTGATGATTCTCCTCTAGATTCTCCATCTTCTAGTCCACTTTGGGCTAGACAGACCTTGCAGTTTGCAGGTGATTGAGTTGGGGATCCATCAGACACCAAGCAGACTTGTTCATAATTCCAGGATGCTCTACATATCTTCATTGCTACTGCCTCCAATCCACAATCCTTTCATGAGGCTTCTAGTATTTCTGAGTGCGATATAGCTATACAGGAAGAGTATAGTTCCTTGATGAGGAACCACACTTGGGATCTTGTCCCTTTTCCTAAGGGAAAAAAAACTTGTTCGATGTAAGTGGATCTACCAGACAAAATTTGCAAGCTTTGCTAGAGGTGCAGGATGCTACATCTTTTGGGGGGGCCTCTTCCTCTCACTTGGAGTCCTAATTTTTTTTGGGGAGTCTCTTTTCTCTCTCTTTTGGGGGAATTTTATGTACATGGGTACCTCATCAGGCTTGATTTGTCGGGACCCATTTCTACATCCACCTAAGCTTCGCTTAGGGCGGTGTTAGTGTAGTTTTTTATTTTTTCTATTTTGCTCAATTTTTCCTACACTTTTAGTAATCTCGCTTAGGTTAATAAAGCATGTCTTATTAGGTGAATGGTTGTGTGGTGTCACCTTCCTACATGTGAGCATCCATTAGCTATCTTGGGAAGATACTTTTCTATCTTTAGTCTGATAGATAGTTGCTCCTCATTGGTTAGTGTTGCCACCTCCTCCCTCTTTCTAACCTATATAAGCATGCTACCTGGCTTGTATTTGCATCTCTTGTTTTTGCATCCTCTTAATGCTATTTTTCTTCTAGCATTTGCATTACTCTCTTGGAGACTAACTCTATGATGCTATTTTGATTTTGTATCATTTGCATTCATAGTTTAGATATTTACTCTGTGCACTAGTTTTCTGGGTTATTAATCTTATCAGATTCTAAAAATTTAAACTATTTTCATGCTAATATTTTGTTTTTAAATCAAATTTTTACTAATTCTATCAATTTTTTTTCCACGAACTTAGTTGCTATGAAACCTTGTTTAAATAATTAATATTAGTTTTTCAAAAGGTTTAAGTTTTAATGATATACAATTTGATCTAGACCATTCAATGAATGATAGATCAATAACCATGACTCTATTTCAAGCCAAAATTTAAAAGATTGAAGTTAAATTCTAGTTCTATCTAAAATCAGGCCACATGTACTCAAAGATTCTACCCAAAATCCTAACTGTTGACTAAAAGAAAGATTGATAGTCTGAGATGAATTTTGGGCTGATGTGGGAAATATTTCCAATATTCCTAGATTTATCTAGAATCATGACAGGTGTCCACTCATTACAAAGCTCAATTAAGCGTTAGGACTCAATTAATATTAATAATAATTATTATATTTATAAATGATTATTAATATATATTAATAATTTATAGATACTTAAACTATATTACATTTTAATTTTGAAACTAAATAATAAATATGAATAAGAATAGAGCATTTGTAATTATATTTTTAAATTTTAATTATTTTTTTAAAAATTAAACTATTGTCATTATTATTTCATATCTTGCACCAATTTTATTTTATAAGATTTAATTTATCTTCATTGAATTTTTTATATAATATTTACAATAAAAAGTTTATGATAGAAAAGAAAATCATTTCTATAATTAAAAAGAAAATCTTTTATCTATATTATATTATAACTATTATAATAATAATTATAAATTATATATTATATATATAATATTTTATATAAATAATTAAATTAACATCATGATTTTGACATGCTCAAACTTAAAAATAAAATAGCAATAATTAATAACAATATCTTTAACAATATTTATTTCAATATTTTTTTTTCCATATTAATTAATATGCTATTTAAATTATTTTCATGGTAATATTTTTTTTAAATCAATTTTTTTACTAATTCTATCAATTTTTGCCATGAACTTAGTTGCTATGGAATCGTGTTTGAATAATTAATATTAGTTATTTGAAAGGTTTAAGTTTTAAAGATTCACAATTCGATTTGGACCATTCAATGAATGATAGATCAATAGCGGCGGCTCTTTTGTAGGCCACATTTAAAAGATTGAATTTAAATTCTATTTCTACCCAAAATCGAGACACTTGTACATGAAGATTCTACCCAAAATCCTAACTATTGACTAAAAGAAAAATCAATCACCCGAGATGAATTTCAGGCTAATTTGAGGAATGTTTTCCCATTTGCCTAGATTCATCCAAAATTGTGACATGTGTCTAGCCATTTCAAAGCTCAATTAAGTGTTAATACTTTATTAATATTAATAATAATTATGTTTAGTCTTTAAAAAAAAATATTACTTAATCATGACTTGATGATGCTACAATTTTTAAGTACAAGGCAGATCAATGCCAACAACAATGGTCTGGGATGAATTTTGGGTAAATTTTGGGTCCGCTATCACTATTATAAAGAAACATCTAGAATTGTGACACATGTCCTTGACAAGTGTTATGGTTCTAGATGACTCTTGACAACAACGATAAGTTTCCACTAATTGACTCAAAAATCATATCGATAATTACTTCAATTTTTATTAATTAATTTATATAAAATGAACAAATTTCAAAATTCAAATGTATATTAATGTAATCAAGTTTTAATTTTTATTATTATAGTTATGTAAATTACTACATTATTGATTCTTTGTGATTTACATGTAGATTGTACATACTATTAGTAAAGTACCTAAAACCATTAATTACTTAATACTTTTGTTTTAACTTTTAACTATTTACCTTTTATGTTTTTAGAGTATGAAGTTGAAATTTCTCCAAGTTGAGAGTCTGATATGATAGGGTTTTCAAATTTCAACTTTTCAAAGACTGAATAAATTCCATTTTGTGTTTTGAAGACTAAAAGATTGAAACTTGAGTATTACAAGACAACACCAATTATCAAATCTCAATTCTAGGTATTTAATTTTTTAAAAAAATTTCATTGCAATTTGTAGCAATAGAAATATTTGTTTTTATTGTCTTAGGTTTAAACTTTACAATTTTTTTTAAATATGGCTTGAAGAAGAATTTTGTGTAAAAACTAGTAGCAAGCATGGGTAAAACAAAGTAAAAAACCTCCAGTACGAGTGCAAGAATAAAGGAAAAGAAAGACATTATAGAACTCAGGCAAGTGCTACAAACCCCAGGTTTCACCGATGAATGTCATGATATTTTTAATCCTATTATCCATAGAGATTTTGGAATCATGAGAATTAGACATTCATTATTTAATAAGTGGAAAGATCAACAAAATGAGAGAAATTATTACAATTACAACAACAATATTCGTGCACATACAAATAAACTAGCTACTTTGTTTATTGGATTAGCAAACTTTGTTCTACCCAAAGTATTCCTTTGCCCTAAAATTGTAATGCTATGTGCTTAGAATTATGATGAAAATAGAAAGGCAATTATAAAGAAAAACACTCAAGAAGAAATTTTATCCATAACTGAGAGTGAATTTTTCACTTTGTTTGACCTAGTGCTAGGGTTTAAACCAAAAATCTTTAATGAGTGCATTGATTTGGATACACTAGAAAAAGCTTATTGTTGGTGTTTGAAAATGTTATCCATTTCCAATTACCCTGATGAGAACAAGATGCATCTAGGGGTAGCTAACTCCCATTATCAACACATCCATTCAAACACCAGGCCAACTATAAGGCTATACTCCTTCTGCACTTTAGGCTCTGCAAAACCTAGGCAGGTGAACCTATAGATTCCTTATATGGTACCAGTTATCAAAGCATACACTGAATCTAATACAAAGCAGATAGAAACCCTTATTTCTCCTAATAACTTATGAAATAACATATATCTACAGTAGCTAGATGCAAAACAATGAAATTCATAAGCTGAGTGAGGGCATTCTGTTTACAGCTCCTCAACATGAAAGGGAAATTTATTTGATTAAAGATGTTGATTCAACAAAACCTCAAAAATGCAACAGTATAACCAGTGATCCTGTAATTGATCAATGCCTAATCCATTGGGCAATTCCATGAATTCAAAACATACATCTGTGACATCAGAACGTATCTCATATACCCAGACATTAGATCTATCCAACCACCTTGTGATTCAGACATCAGTGTTCATTTAGGTCTCATTCTCACAAAATATCCTTCTCAAACAACCAATAACCTTGTTTAAACATATCGAGCATTTACTTGGCCCTTTGGTCCAATAGCAAAATACATCAAACATACAACCTGAAAGGGATGCAAATGGGTCTCAAATCTTTGTTCCAAAACCACATAAGACTTACAGATTGCTGAGATAGGAGAAAAGAACCAGAACAAAACTAGTGAAATTGTTGCTCATATGTATTCATTTCTTTGAAACTATACATTCAGATGCATAAAATTAAAACATGAAACAACCTAATATCTCAAAACTATCTATATTATCTCTACAATGCTATTCACATGAGAGTTCTGCTGAAGAAAATGGTGTCACAGTCATGGAAACATGTCAAAATACTGGAACCAATGGTCTCACAGTGCAAAAAATGGAATCCCTAATGGTATCACAGCAATGAACTTTTTCTTCCCAGAAACTGCAACCAAAAAACTCCCACCTCTAAATGGAAGAAAGAAAGAATAATATAGAAGAGAAAGAATTTCTGGATCTGATCTTTACTTGACAAGTGTCCACTTGAAATTCAATCTTCTAGCAACTGAAAACTTCATCCTTCCTTCTCCATCTTGATCTGATTTGATTTCATCATTAATCTGTAACAAACTTGCAAAAAATCCTTGCCTAATGATGAAATCCCTTTACTTGCCAAAATATCTGATTTGCATCAAAATGCTGATAAAACTTGCTTTAACTGACTCAGAGATGCTCCCAGCTGAATTCTCCTTGTCTTTTACACATAATCAAGCTATTAACTTGCCAAAAAACACAACTGAACTTCTTGGTCTGAAAAAAGTTGCAATTCAAGTTCCTGATAGAAAACCTCCTATAGCTTGAACTAGATACTACCTGTGCAAAAACCGACTTCAAAATCGAATAGTTCCTCTTCTCTTGATTCTAGCGGTATATTGGAGTCTATGTTTAGCTTATTAGAAATCCACTAAATCTTCGTTTGAAAATCACCCCTCTAGTTAAAAGTTCAGGCTTGCACTCAATTTGATTTTAAATTTCAAGAATTTAATATTCTTTAAAGTCAAAACTTTACATTTAAGCCCTTCTTAAATTTAAAATCAACTTGCATGTAGCACATTTTTTATAAAAATAATAATAAAATATTATTATTTTCTTATTCTTTAAACACCCTTTCCTTCTAATCTAGGTCAAATCATGTTTGACTGAGCCTTTCTGCCATGTGGCAGCTTTTGATTGGCCGATCACTGCTCTCAAATGCCACATCATCACTGCAGAGACCCATTGCCACATGTCGAGAATGCGCTTCCCCGCATTACTTAAATCTCTACAACTCCATAATGCAGGATTACACCGACCATCGGATCTCACTATGTGGCAAAATCCTGTGCCTTCGTCTTGATCTGCTCATTTTTGCCACATCACCACCCATGGGACCCGGTGTGCCACATGGCGCCCAAGCGCATCCCCGCATTTTTAAACCTCCACGCAACTTCGTTTTGCGGGCATGCTCTAACCCTTGGATCATGACACTTGGCGCAATCTGGTGCTTCCATCGCCACATCAGCGTGCATGTACCTTGGTTCAAAATTTTGCTTTCTACATGCTGACAACATCATGCAACTGGCCACATGGGCGCAGGGCCCCACATGCAACTAGTTCTTCAAAAGCACTTGCCTTGAAGACGTTATGTTATGTACTTGAAACGGTATTTAAAAAATAAATTTCTAAGTTACCCACCCAATGTGGGATAAATACATTTCATAGTCTTCCCCTTTACTTTGGCTATGTTTTCCATTGCTGCGTAGGGTCTTCATCTGTTCTAGCCGCGGGATTCTATATGATTGTCTTTGACTATGTTTTACATTCAAATCATGGGCATCTTTGAATGAGTGAGGAGCTTGTTATACAACGTGGTTCCTTGTAGTCAGCCTCTTCCTTTTTTATTTGCATGGATGTCCATTTCATTGGCACGAGAGTCTTTTTAACATCTCTCATGCTACTGCTCTATTGGGCTGTGTGTTCTCTTATGAAGCTGCGGCTTACTCAATGCACTAGCGCTAGCTCCTCCTTGGCATCCCCCTCTTCAACTGGTTGTTCCTTTGTTCGTGGGCATCCCCTGCATAGAGCTCTCGACCTCCTTTGCAGACTGGCGGCTCCATTCAACTTTTTTTTTTGCTTTTCCGTGACTTTGTTTTGACTGCGGCTCATGCTTCTCTTTTTTATAGCAGTGGATTCTCCTTGTTTGACCTTTTCAAAAAGCTGTGACTTCCTTTAAATGCAGGGGCGACTCCTTTATACCTTGGCATCTTTTATTGCCGCCTGTTGCTCTTTTTATAGTGTTGGCTTACCTTATTAACGCCATGGCTACTTGCTCTTATGAAATCCTCCACTATTCACAACTTTTAAACTGGTTGATTGATTCCTCTCACGTTATTTGAAATGTCTTGGAATCAAAACCTTTGCACATTGTAACTGGCGGATTCCTCTTTTGGTGCGTGAGCCTTCTGTATGGGTGTTGACCACTGTTTTGGACGTGGTGGCTAATATCTCTACATGTCGTGGGAGTTTTTTCTTATTGCAGCATCCTTCATTCTTTCTTTGTTTTGATGGATGCCCTCTCTGCGGAAAATCAATTGATCATGCATTCTACTTTGACCAGGCATGGAGGACGGCTGAGCTCCCCTGCATTTGACTGCTGGCTTTCCTCTGCAAGCGAGTTCTTTGAACTTTGTAATCCTTGTTCTTTTAGCAATATTTCTTCCTCCATTCATGCACTGATTTCATTGCTCAGGCACTGTGTCTTAGCATAAGTGGATGCTCCTTTTAACATGCATGAGCTACTTGGTTCCTTTGCTCATGAATACATGAAGAGGCGTTGGGTTGTATATGAACTCCCCCTTTCTTTCAATGCCTAGAAAACTTCCTCAGGCATGAAATCATAAATTGAAGAACAATATCCATAAATTAGTTATGAACTCTTATTTCTTTGCCATGACTTGACCATTAGGTACCCTATCCTTCCTTTTGTAGTCTCAAAGTTTTTCTTACTTGAGCTCTTTAGATAGCTAGAAACAAATGGAGATATAGAGAAATATCTATAATTTTATTAGAAGTCGCACTTATTTTCTCTCTTGTTATGTTACTGGGAGTTAAAAAGAGTGTTGTGGCTTGTCATACGGAACAAAGAAAATGCTATCTCTTATTATCCTTTAAACCCAAGCAAGCCTTCGTGGACTTCCTCAATAATATCTACTTTGCTCTGAACATACTTCTCTATGGGCCTTTGATCAAGCACTTATTAGATTCATTACACCACCAGGCATCCCTCATTTCCTTAGAATTTATTATTAAGCAATTCACTCCTCACCTTAGATATGGCGTAAATTAGTCGGGCCCCAGAGTGGGTTCGGCTAAAAAAATTTCGTTTTCAAACAACTAAACCCTCAAATTGGCCCACTGACCTGTTGAACTGATTTGAATCACATTTGATCACTGATTGATCATTAAAAAAAAAATCATTTTATCACTGTTCTGCAAATTGTCAATTTGGTGCCAGAAGGTCCGTTGACTTCCCTTAAAAACTGATCCAAACAGATAACTTTGCTTTGAAATTTGGGATACTGATTCTCTGCTCCACATTCTTGCACCTTGTTGAATCTTGTCTCATGATGAATTCAGGGTCAAAAGATACTCTCTGTCAAAGTGGACCTCCCAGAACTGCCTGCAAGAAACATGTCAAAAAACAACAAATTGGCTCTAGAATCAGCTTGGAAAACTAGGCAAATGAGCACATGGGGAAATAATAACTAGGAAACTCATTCTCTATCATGAGGATATTATGGATATGCGATTTGGGCTCATGAAAAATCATGGGGCGCATTTGGTGAGCATCTGAAGTTGGCTACTCAGAATTATAGGACAAGAGACAACAACAGAAAAGTGTTTTTTACGAATGAAAAGGCCCTGGAAAAGTGTGCAGACGGATTCATCAAGGTTTATAAATTGACACACATAGAATATTTTCAGAGGAAAATATAGGGGTACAATCCATTTGATCTCACCAATCACAAATCTCAAGTTATAACGTCTTGAACAGGGGTCCAAATAAATCTTCAAATGCTGACACTAGTAAAAAGTCCTAAATCGTGTTTGGAATCGCGTTTGAAAAATGATCAAAAGGATTCGTCAAGACTTGAAAATTGAAACATAGGAATTATTTGATGTCTACCATGAAATGCAGAAGGAAATTTAGCATTTTAGTCAATTGGGTCAAAGTTATAGTACATCAAATAGGGCTTCCAAGAATTAGGTGCAAAGGCATGAAAATAGTAACTGACCAACTTTGAGGGATTCAAAACCTAATCAAATGAACTCAAAATGACTCAAAATATGAAAAATAGGTTCTTAGGTATGGATATTAGATACTCCCAAAGCAGTAAGTAATGACACATTTCTGGGTTCAAGATATTCAGGTGCAAACATGGCCTTCGGTTTCTATCTGACACTTAGGATAAAATGCAGATTTGACATCTGTTCAAAATGGGACTTCACAAAATGGTTTGAAATGTTATTTTAACTTCATAGAACACATAGAAAGGCTAAAATTAGGGTGTTAGAAACATTAAACACCATTTAACCTTCAGATTGGCAGTCGGATACATAGGCATCAAAAAGTTTTCATAGGGCTTAAATTCTCAACAGTGCTCAAAATCAGGGCTGCAATTTTGAGCACCAACACTTATGACAAATTGAAAAGAGTTTTTCAAGATTCATATATTAAGGGTTTAATAAACTTAGAGTCATCTACTAGTGTTACACTAGACATAGACCATAAGCCTCCTTATTAGTATGATATTTTTGTACCATGGGTTTAGAATACTATTTCTTTGTTATCATTTTGTCTGAGATTAGACAATAACAAGGAAGTGGGGGCCAATGTTCTTGAAATGATTTATAATATCCATTGTCAAGGTTAGTCAATTGAGAAGGTAGATGTAAGATATAATTTTGTTCAACACAATGTTGAATCTATGTAACAACAATTACTAGTGATTAAACAAAGTATAGCTACAACAAAGATGAAGACATTTGAGTTCACAAGTTACTTGTGCTACCTTATTTTAGCAAAGCATCACTCGATATTTGAGACAAAGAACAATAAGCTTGTTATTGAGGTCTATAAGTTTGATGAGAAAGCCTAGAATAAATTAGAGATTCCAAGTCTAGTATATGAGTGGACACATAAGATGAGGATGACTGCTAACAATAATAACTACAACCATTTTATAGGCTTCCTTTTGGAACCTATTTACCAAAAAATCATAGGCACTTTGATGCCTATATTACTTGTGTCTTGTAAAGATTGCATTCAAATGAGAAGTCAAATTGAATTATTTGACTAGTTCTTCATGGAAGAGTACATTGTCTTAAGGTTTTATGGTTTAGCATTTGAACCATGTAGACTTCTAATGCATGTTATAGAAAGAGTTTTTACACGGGAATATGTACAATAGATGGAGAGCACAGATGAACTTTTCATTGGACAACAAAGAAAATGATATTTCTTTCCTTTCCTTTTGTAATTGGAGGCCTCACATTTGAGAGAAAAGCTTTCAAAGTGGCAAATGAATTGGTAACTTTTTTGGCTTTCATTTTGTCATTTACTAGAATTATGATCCACTAAAACTAATAAAAATAAGGCTTATTGCCAATGGGAACTCTATGAGAAAATATCAACATCAAGAGATGTCATTGATAGAAAAGTTAAAAAACAAGGATTCGTACGATGAGGTTAAGAAAGAGATGGAGAAACATGCAATAGAGAATAATATTTCAATGTGAGAATTTTCATCCCAAATTATGACATTGCACATATCAGAGTCACATAAATCAAATCCTCTGACATACTTAAATTTCTACAAGAAAGCATCTCAACCTTCTAAGAGGTCTATGTTGAAAGCAATTAAAGAGGCATGCACATCTGAATTGTGGTGTGAAACCAAGATGATTGATTTTTGGAGAATGAGGAAAAATTTGGGTGAACCAAAGACATCAACAGGTTTTGAAAAAATTGAGGAGGATGAACTTTTTAGTGATTATTGGAATAAAGAGCATCCAACTATACTTTATGATTTTGGAAGTTATAGTGATAGTGATATTCAAAGATAGAAGGACCTCGAGTCTGATGTTGACATTCAAGGTATTTAGGATTCTGGGTCAACCAGGGGCACAAATGGGTGATTCTCCTAAACAAACATATAGTAAAGGGGCAACTATGATACAAAAGATGGGTTATGCAGGTATAGGGTCCATTGGTGCAAGTGGTGAAGGGATTTGGAATCCAATTCTAGTACCAGACCCACCCAAAAGAGGAAGTAAACCAATCATTTGACTCTTTAATGAGTTTTAAGATGATTCATCTACAAAGGGAAAAAAAATTATACTTCTACTTCTGAAGGTCATCCCAACATATTATTTGTTAAATCTTCAAATCTAGTTGTAGTTGAACCCACTAGCATTGGCACTAGCACTAGAATAGATGAAACTTGTTCCAAAAATAAAAAAATTATGACAATTACACCATAAGCAATGGCAATGGTTACTTCATCAATGTATGCACCAATAGCTTCTATACAAAATCCTAAAAATAGTCTTACAACACCAAGATTTGGAATGGGCCATCTTTGGTATGTTGGCAATCCTCAAATTAAAATTGTAGGTGGACTAAGATCAACTAAAGTTGGAGGAGCATAAAACAATGCAACATATAATTCACCTTTCAAAAACTCAATTGTGTTAACAAACCTAAATTTTAGTTTGAATGAGTTTTCATCAAAATTTTATCAATGAAGCAAAAAAAAAAGGCAAATTATGAACACTTTGAAAAGTGATGCAGTTGCTACGTGTTAGGAATTTACTAATAGAATATTTCCAACATATGATCTAAACAATGAAATGATGAACTTCATGGCTATTATGCCCCTGGCTAGAGATAATAATCCACAAGAAAATGCAATAAATCATTACAATGTACAAGTTACCAATCTTTAAATAGATTTGTCAAAAGTGAAAAATATTCACAAAATCAATATTTCAAAAGAGAGCAACAAAATGTTCTACTTTACACTTTTGAAAGAAGAAAGGGAAAAAGAAAGGCTTAAAAAAATAATAGAAAAGTTATAGGCAGACCTTGATAATGTGAAGGCCAAGGAGAAAGCAGTAGACAATAGGTTCAAAGAATTGCAAAACAAGATAAATAATTCTTCTCCTATAAAGCTAATTGTCCAACAAGAAAAGCTAAATGACCAAGTGCAAAATTTGACTAAAGAATTGGATGAGTGCAAAAAAAGAATTTAGCATGAAAAAGCCTCTACTACACAGTTGTTCAAGTCTATAGAAAGTAGTGCACAAGTCAACAATAAATTGAAAACTAACCTAGACTCTACTATCAAGGAAAATAATAATTTGAAGATTGAATTGGAGAATGAAAAGAAAAAAGACAAGTCTAAGGCAAGGATAATTTATAATTTGCAAAAGGAATTGGGGAATGAGAAGAAAAAAGTGGAGTCTAGTGCAAACACAATCCACAATTTGAAGAAGCAATTAGAGAATATGAACAAAAAAGAGGAGTCAACTAAAAAATAATCCTTGATTTGAAGATAGAATTGGAGAATGCAAAGAAAATGAAGTCTAGTGCTACTGCAAATAGTAACACAATTCACCATATGAATAAGGAATTGAAGAATGCAAAGAAAAAAGAGTAGTCAAATGCAAAGAAAGTTCTAGATTTGAAGAAAGAATTGGAGAATGCAAAGAAAGAGGAGTCTACTCAAACACTCCATGATTTGAAGAAGGAATTGGACAATGCGAAGAAAAAGGAGGAGTCTACTGCAAAGACAATCCATGATTTGAAAAGGGAACTTGAGGATGAGAAGAAAAAGGAGGTAACTACTACAAAGCCAATCTAAGATTTGAAGATGAAATTGGAGGATGAGAGGAAGAGAGCAACTAATTGGAAAGGGAAACTAGAGAAAATATAGAAAGAGTAAAATAGTGATGTCTAAAATGAAGGAAAAGATGGAGAATGTAATTGCACAAAATAGAATGACATCTTCCAAAGAAAATCATGTCAAGGATACTATAATAAACACGGTTAAGCTTATCAAACAAAAAAAGCGGGATAAAATAATGAAGAACAATGATAGTTTGTTTGAATGGCTTGATTGAAATAGCAATCTTAGACTTGTCTTTGAAAATGTAAAAAATGATGTTGAGGTAAAAGAGGAATCTTCACCAATTCTTTAAAAAATCTTGCTAAACAAATTTTGAATAAAGTATAGAGATCCAATGATAGGAATTTGGAAAACCATGAAATAAAAAACCTCTTGGATGCCTCTATAATGACCTTTGTTGTCTATCACAATTGTGAACAAGTAATGGAAATAGTTGAAGCTCTTAGATCTCCTTCCAAAGACTTGATGAAGATGAATCACATCATACTGAAATTTCTAAATGTTGTATTACCAAATCCATCTTACTCAGATAACAAATTCATTGGAAAAAGATCACATGAAAATGTTGCAAAACATGATGATTTATAATTTAGGAAACTTTCCTAAGGAAACCACTCCAGAAAAAATTGCAAGTTGCATCAAATCGCTATGAATAATGAATGCAGATATAGATAAATTTATTGATTCATGTAAAATTATCTCTATGAACTATTCATTGTTGTTGAGGTTACAACTATTTAGCTACAACCTCAAACAAATAGAGCTTCCAAATGATGTAGAATGGAGTGCCCTAAATAACTTCTGTCAAGTTGGGTCATCTTCTCAAAGTATTGTTGTTGTTGTTGTTAGTGGTAGTCATAGCTAATAGCACTAAGAAGGAACAACTTAGTAAGGTATAGTATTATAATCATTTTGTTACTTGTTACTCTTTAATTTCAAATTTTGGATTTAATTTCAACTTTGTTTAATCTTAATTACTATAGGAATGAAGAACCAACATATTAGGATAGTTGGATAGCTAGATATTGGCATACTATTACTACACAAAGCAGATGAAAAAAATTTCCCTACTCCTACTCAAAAAAATTGTACAATTAGCAATGTGATTGTACACACATAATGTATTATGTAGTAATAAGCTGATTATATATACAATTACAAACTAACCTACAACTATTGTTGCTCCCTTATATCTATAAAAGGGAATTCAGGGTCATTTCAATTTGGCATCGAGTCATTTGCAAAGGGTTGTAATTGTTTTTAATTGTTAAATGTATTATGTTATAAGTTGATTTATAATTATAAATTATAATACAATTTTTTTTTTTAAATAGAGCTTATTCTGTTAAATGCATTATGTTAAAATTTCTTTAAAAAACTAGAATCAATGAAAATCTATAAGTAAAAATGTCTAAAAACTAGAATGAATGAAAATCTCAAGTTCAACATGTACTATTGTATTAAAACTAGAATCAATGAAAATTCCAACATGTTTAAAAAATACAATCAATTAAAATCTCAACATGTGTAGACTCTTAAAGTAAAAACTAGTTTCAATAAAAATCTCCACATGTAAGTTTGTAACATCAACATGTTTAAAAAATAAATAAAGCATCTATGAAAGGAAAATGAATGAAGGCTATAAATTAACTTCTAAAAACATAATTAATTAGTAGATAGAGTCTTAGATCAGAGCTACTAGCCTACTACTTGACTCACATATAAGTTAAAACTTGAAGTTGAGAAGCTGCTATAGTTGCAACTTTGCCTAGACTAGCTCAACATCACTATCATTAGAATCCTCCTCATTTATTACATATAACATTTCATTATTCATTGTGTTTTATTTATATTCATTTCCAGTGTCAAAATGCATGCCAAAGTCAACATCATCTTCATTGCTTCCAATATCAGGACATGAACCACTACCACTGCAACTACCACTACCACTGGCACTTAGGTTTGAAATGTTGACCATCCCTCTTCTTTGACATTTACTTCTCCAAATGTCAAGAGCCTTGTCATAAGGTAAACTATCTACCTCATACCTAGAATTATAGATCCTCAAACAATTATCCAAATTTTCATCTAAATTGTTTTTAACTTTTGACTTTAGGAAGCCCAAAGTACTAAAACTCTCTCATCCTTTACTAAACCCAATATCATTGTCAAACATAAATTGGTAAGCTTGAAATATTTTGGTATTGAATCTCTAAAATAATTTCTCTCACCAAGATTTTTCCAAAGCTTTGTTACCACTCCTTGTTCATTTGGATTCTCCATAAGATCATATTGTTCCCTCATTATATTTGCAAAAGAATATGATTGATCTCTTAGTTGAGATTCATCTAAAATTCCATTTATAGTTACTTCATTGATTACTTTAGATTTGCAAAAATGTTGAATTAAAGTCATCATCCTTCTTTGAAAATTAGCCAGATAGTTTAGAGACCAATATTGGAGAAAAACAATTGACATTGCTTCGTGCAGTTCCTCTGGAGGAAATCTGAATCTAATTTATGATGAAAGATTGTAGCAAACTCACTTGAAAAATTCAATCATAGAATCTTCAATCTTCTTGAAGTCTTCACTTGTAACATGTGAAAGTACCTTCTCTGGTTTTGATTCTACTTCGCTTCCTATTTTTTTGGGGTTGGAGTTAGGGTTGACGCATGCATTATACTACATTGGTATGTCAACTCCACATACCCTAGAACATATCTCATCATTTGCTCCAATATGTGAAAAGTTCCCAAGATTGTTCAAATATATGATTTCTATTTACTTTGCAAACTTTGATTCATCTGATGGTAGTAATCAATACAGAGTAGCCAAGCTATTACATGTCATTTTACGTAGCTTATTATATTCTACAATGTACATAGCTCTTTGTTGAACCTTTCTTATAATATTTCTCATGTCCTGTAGCTTGGAGAGAAGAGCTACAAAATTTAAGAGTATCTTAACATTAGTTAGACTTGAATATAGCTGAGGAAATCTGTCTTACAAAGAGTGGATTAGTCCAAGCAATGATGGATATCTAGAGATTACTCAATGTGTTGGTCCATTCAAAGAGATCCATCTGGTATCATTGTCTTTAAGAAGCTTCCTCCCATCACTAAGTCCTTGAAAAAAGTGTTAAAATTCCTAGACTCATTTTGGACTTCAGCAAAAGTATTGGTAAATCTCTTTGAACACCATCTGATGAACTGGGTAAGATTTAATGAAATTGATTTAGAAGTCAAAATTTTAATATTCTAATTCACACCCCCCCTCCCACCCCTCTTAGTATCTTGTTTCCCATATATATTCCAATAAATTTCCACCTCTTACATTCTTTCATATTAGGAGAGATGACATTGAAAGGGAGAAAAAGGTTGCTAAAGATGAACAAGCTAGGCTAGAGCAAGTGAGACTTGAGCAAGCTAGACATGTAACACCCTACTAGTGAACCCAAAAGAAATTAACCTCTTATGTCTCTAAGTTTGCAAAAAAAATAAATTTAAGATTAAAACCACAAGAGATAACATAGAAAAACCAATAACTCACATACATAAATAAGTAATACATTATTAATTACATCTCATAACACTACAATATTTTTGGTCAAATTGCGATGGAAATTTGTGACAATAGGATAACTTGTGGTGATTTTCATGTTTTTTTTGCAAATGTCCCTGAAGTCATCACAATACCATCATTGTCATTGCAATTGCAATGCTCGTGTTAGTATAAACCCAGAAAAAAAGAATAACATAAATCATTCCCCCTTTGTTTTGATTGTGGAGAGTGCACATAAAAGAGGGTGAAGAGTTCGAAATGAGGATGGAGAGATATGAACATTGCATTGCCCTTGTGATCTCTATGTTTTTTTGTCATGCCCTAGTACTATAATGAACAAGAAAGGAGATATTGGATCCCCTTATCTTATCCCTTTTCATATATTAAAGAAGCCTTCTAGAGCGCCATTCCTAAGAAAAGAGATTTTAGGTGTAGAGATACAATTAAAAATAAGATTAATCCATTTATTCAAAAAGCTAAATGCTTCAAGGAATTCGCACAAAAGTCTCCAATTAACTTTATCATGTGCTTTTTGAATATCAAACTTTATAAGCACACAAGCTTTCTTATTTATTTTTTATGAGTGAATCACCTCTTGGATGATAATAATTCCATCTAAGATTGACCTTTTAGGCATAAAACTAGTTTGTTCTTCTAAAAGAAGTTTGGGTAAAAATACTGTAAGTCTATTGGCTAATGGATTAGTGAGAATTTTGTATATTGTGTTACATAATACTATGGGCCTATCCTCACTAGGATCAACATGATTTTATTTTCTATGTATTAAAGTAAATAAGGAATTGTTAATTTCAGATAATAACGAGCCTAATTTCTTGTTTCTTCTATTGCTTTCCAGAGATCTTCACTTAGTATGTCTCAACATTTTTTGATAGAAGAAAGCTTGAAAGTCATTTGAACGTGGTGATTTATCTGGATTAAGATTAAAATAATAAAAAAATTTATTTCCTCTTTGGAGAAATCCTTATCTAATGTCTTATTATCTTCCTTCAATATTAGTTTAGGGATAGAATTTAACATGATTGTTTGAGCCTATAGATTAGAATATTCATAATTATTTAGGAGATTGTTATAATAGTAAAAAAATATTTTGTCTATTAGATTAGCGTATTCCATATTATTTCCTTGATCATTTTAAGTTTTTGATACTCTATTCATATTTCTATTATTGATAGTGTTGTTATGAAAGAATTTAGTGTTTTGATCTCCATTTGTAAGCCAATTTTCCTTGGATATTTTGTTTTGAAAGATTTCTTCTTTTTCTAATATAGATTCGTGTTTTCATAAAAAAATCCCTTTCTTTTGTATATTTGATATTTTCTAATCCTTCTTTTATGATTTGTGTATTCAATTTTTCCAATTCTTCTTCAGTTTCTAGTTTTTCTTTGAACATGATATTGAAGTCTATTTCATTCCATCTTGGTATATTCTCAATTAAAAATTTTAGTTTAGATATGAAGTAGAAATTTTTTGATCATTTATAGTATCCTTTTGAACACCATTGTTTTATTTTTATCAAAAACTTATCATCCTAGAACCTTATTTTTTCACATTTGAAGAAACTTTTGGATGGTTTCTATTGCCAAGAAATTTCTAGTCTGACTGGGAAATGATTTGAACCAGGATAAGGTAGGATTGAGGTTTGGACTAGATGATCTAAATTTATTAGTTCTCCTTTAAATAAAATCTATGAAGAGTTCCAACTATTTGATGAAAATCTTTATTTCTATTATGTAAAATATATATACAATTTAAAGTTGTGCAATCTAACAAATAATCTGAAAGTTTATCATTTTTTGGGAAATAAGTTTAGATTCTCCCTATTTTTCTTCTAAACTTAAAATAGTGGTAATATTCCCTCCTATCAAATAAATTCCTAAAGTTAAATATTAATGAAGGTGTTGATTTCCTACTAGAGGGCTCTCTTACTAACTATTTGAGTAGGATCATATGTATTAATAATGTTAAAATGTAAGATTTATTTATAGCTTTTCATTCTTCCACTCATTGAATTATTACTATTTAATCCTTTGGTGTATTCAATTTTCCTTGGATCCCATATAATGCCTTTTCCTCCTGAGGGTCCTTCTAATTGAATTAAGTCACTTTTCCAAATTCCTAAGTTCTTACTTAATGAATCTCCTTCTATCTTACTTAACTTTGTTTCCTAGATTAGTATTATTTTAGATTCAAATAAGGATAGATTCTTCTTTAGCAAGAATTATTTGTTAGTGGCATTTAATACCCTAACATTACAAGTTGTTAACTTCATTGTCCTAAGGGAAGGACTTTCCCCTTCCCATCTTTCAAAATTTTATGGATCTTTTCTAATTTTTTGCTCTTCCAGTTTCTATTCTTAATTCTCTAAGATTTTTCTAGTCTCTTTTTCTACTCAATTTACCTTCCCCTTCCCATCTTTCAAAATTTCATGGATAATTTTTTTAGTTTTCTACTCTCCCAATTTCTATTCTTAATTCAAAAAGAGTTTTACTTCCTCTCTTTTAATTCAATTTACCACATCATGGCTCTTTTATTCCTTCCATATTAAAATCTAGTCCAAGGGAGTCCATGTTATCTTTGAAATTTTTAATACTATACTCAATTTGTTTCTCTTAGTTTTCCTCCTCTTCTTTTATTAGATCTCTAAATATCTTACTTCTAAGACTGTTATTTTCTTGCTATGTCATTTCCTTATGTACTTTTGGAGATTGAATATTATGTCTTGTAAACACATTCAGCTTGTAGTTCAAATTTTCTTGTACTCTAAATTCCTCCAAATATTCTTTCACTCTTTCTTTTATTTTGTCTTTATTTCTCAAAATTTAAAGTTATCCTTTTCCCTATCATCAGATACATAAATTACTATTTTTGCTAGAATACATATCCACTACTTTTCTTCTTTTTCTCTTAAGCTATCTTCTGAGTTACTTGATTTAAAAAGGGTCTTTCCTACTTTGAAGAGTTTTCCAAAACTTATGAAATTTCCTCTTTCTCTCTTTGGCTCTCTTTCTATCGGTTATGTTCCCTATTTAGATGAGTTTCTTTGTATTCCATGTTATATTTGACACTAGTTTAGAAGAAGGACTAGATGAATATCATTCCTTTCTTTGAGGAGAGTTGTGGTTATAGTGACTATAGTGTTTCTCCATTTTTGATGACTCTTGTTCCTTGGCTTGTTGATCTTTACTAACATTATCATGTTTTGCTTGATCTGAGTAAATAAGATTTCCTCTTTCTAGAACTAAATCTTGATATTCCTTTTATATATGTTATATTCCCCTTGCTTCCATGTTGCTTAGATTGTGATTTTGTTGTGCTTGCTCCTAAAGGGTAATTTGGTCACTGATATCATTTTTTATTAATAAGATGTCATGAGTAAGTCTTTTATACTATACCAGGTTCTTTTTTATACCTTCAATTAATCAATTTTGTTTGATACAATGTTTTCATTATTCTAATGCTTTCATGTTTACTTCTAAATTGGAAATGTTGATCTGATTCTCTTCTAAATATGTGAAACCTAAATGAGACCTAACTTCTGCAATTTATGTAATTGAAACATTGTCCAAAAAAATTACTTCTTCAATTTATGGATTAGAACCTGATTCTATAGTATTTTCTAATGCACTTCTATTTGATTGTTCCATATTTTCTCAATTATTTGTGTTGTGTTAATAGTTTTATTTTTAATATATATCCTTGGGAAAATTTCCCTTAAGCTTGAATATTAGATAAGTATTTATGGTTTCTATTATGAGGATTATTTTCTTTAATATTATTAGTTATATGTCCTTCATATCTTGAAATTTTAGGGTTATAGATCAATCATTGGGAATTAGTTTAATGGGGTTTAAAATTAGAGATTTTTAAGTTTAAATTAATGAGCATTCATATGGTTGTAAGTTTTCTAGATCTTGTTTCTATTCCTATTAATTTCCCAATTGATGATCTAATATGCTTGATGAATTATATGTCATCTAATTTTGTAAAAATACATTCTATTTCTATCCAAGTGGGTGCTAGAAATTTATGGTTTTTTGATTCACTAAAATTTGGTTCCCAATTTATGAATTTATCTTTTAGAGCTAAAATTGAAAGAAAATATTCCTTGATAGATTCACTATTACAATGGATATAAGATGATCTATTAGAGATAGGGTAAATACTTACATATGGATCACAAAAATCTGCCAACTATCCGATCATCTTGAGGTTTTTGGAGTTGGGTCCAATAAAATTACAATCTATCTAGCAATCCTCACTAACTTTATTACTAATAATGAGTACATTCTCCAAATTTTTTATTCAAATTTTTTGATCTAGAAGAAGAAAGGAGATGATTTTTGTGAATATTAATGATAGACTAAGATATATGAGGTTGATTCATTCTAAGGAGTTGGGCAGAAGGTTGATATCTTAGTGCTGTAGGTCTTTTATGGGAAGGGATGTAGGGTTTATGAATATGTTGATCTTTGGAGTGGGGTTGGGAGATGAATTTGTGAAGAGGGGTTTTAGCCTTATTGACTTGAGAGGTTTTAGGGTTACTGAAAATGCATTTATCCTTTCTACAAGCCAAAATCCATCCATTTTGATTTGGTTTTGCATATTTTTTTTTTGAAAAAAGATTCTCCTACTACTTAATTTATCTTATTGAATCTAATGCTTGATTCATTTTTATTTCCAATTTCAGTCTTGCTTACGAGATGCATATTTCCTCATCTATGTTTTTGAAGTATTAGATAGCATCCAAAAGAAAGTGAGACTGATCTGAAGTACAAAAAGATTGAAGAACAATTGAAAGTCACCTCCCACTTATCTAACTGATACAAGTTTTATACTTCAAAATCCAAATAAAAACTAGCTCCAAAAAAGAGTAACCCTTATCAAAAATCCTATCCCTAATAAGTATATAATAAAAAAAACTATAGCTATGACATGAAAACTTATTGTTTCTACTAGTCCAATTCATTATCATAAACATAATAAAAGCCCCATATGGTACCAAGTTTAATAGGATCCAAAACGTAACAAAAAAATAAAGAACCACAGGCTAATTGCTCACTTTCTCTCCATGTTCCTCATTTTCCCTAGGCTCCTTCTTGTTCAAATCTATCCCCTCCTCTTTGATGGGTTTATCTAGTAGCATATTTAGCCAATCCTCTGCCAGGAAACCATAAATGGAGAGGTTAGTTTTGCTCTCTTTGACAATATCTATCTTGTCCTTGTTCACCTGCAAAAAATAGAGAGTGGTGGTAGTAGAGTTCATGACCTTCATGGTTGATGAAGGGTGCTCCCCTTAATACCATAAACACATAATAGAAACAAAAAAAAATGCGAGAACAAAATATGGACTTCTTATTTGCAACACAAATGCAGAATTACACAATTCACAAGTATAGTATGCTAACCCACATGGGTGCCTTCATTTTAGTAACTTGCAAGACTAAGCTACAAACTACTACCCAAAGCTATCTCAGACAATGTTCGAGCCTTTCTTTAATAGGTAATTTTATGCCACCTGAGAAGGTTTTAGACATTGAAACTTAACACCTATGTCTGACAAAACCTAGCAATATGTATAGAGTCAACAAAATACACCTTTGACAATTATTTTAGATATTTCAGGTAGCCTAACTTTGGAATCACATAACTCTTGAATTGTTTCTTTGATTGGATATTATAACCACTTTTTGGAAATGTTGGCTCCTAATCTACAGGCACAAAACAACACAAGTTCCCTTGTATCAAGTTTTCAGACCTCATCTAGGCACTCTAAGGCCTCCAATAGTGAACCTAAAGGTTTTTTTGCAAATTTTCCATCAAAAATCTACAATAACATCTTTGATACTTAAGATTAAGCAATGAGATTTTTATGGGAGGCTTATAACTCTAAAATGAACCTTCCTATAGAAAACGAGAACATTTTGAGCTCATATATAAAACTTACAAAAAAATAGAAAGTTCCCATTAATAGTAACCACCCTATCTACTAGTCCTTTTTATAATAGAAAAGACTAAAAATAAAATATTTTTGGGTGATGCAAGATTGCTCTTACACCCGTGATGCTCCTTCATTAGACACCCAAGGTAATTTGAGAAGTGACTTTATCACATCGGAGGTGTTTAGAGGAAAACCAAGATGGTTAACATCCTCCCTTGCTAGCTACGATGAATCCTCTACTACCCTCCCTTTCTGTTTGACAAAATATTCCTCATAAGTTTTGTTCCTTGCACTTTTGCCAACATGACTATCCAACATCTCCTCAATCTCCTTTATAACTAAACTAGCTGCTAGAATACTTTACTACACTTCTGTAACTTCATCTCCATCACCTCCTTCATAATACTCTCTCAAATCTAAAATGTTAAATACTGGTGAAATATTCAATTCAGTAGGAAACTCTACTTCATAAACATTTCCAGAAACATGCCTTTTCACTGTCTTGCACAATCCAAACTTCTTCATCTTTTTCTTATTATAGGGTCAGTGCAAGAAGTTGGGTCTCATTTTTGGCCAAAAAGTGGAAGTGTTTTTCCTGTTTTTGAAATTTTTTGTCAACTGATGTCAAAATTTGAGGTATTTAGATATTGAATATTAAAAAACTCCAGAAATAAAATTTTTAGTGTTTGGAATCTAGTTTTTGAATATGTAATTTATTTGTGCACCCATATGATAGATTATTTTTTTGGTATGGATCTTTAAAAACCACTTTTTCAAAATGCCTATTTCAGGAGCATACCATGCTCGTGTACGAACACTATAATTTGACACAAATAAATGAATTTTTGCAAATCCTTTTAAAGGGAGTTACCTAATACACCTAAGATTGATGAAAATATTTTTTCTTAATTTTTTATTGAATAATTTTTTTTATTATTAATTATTAATTGGCTATAAAGGTAAATTTTAAAACCTCTCGTGTACAGACCACATAATTTGATCAAAATCTCACTTTTTTCAATTTTTTTTTTTTTAACATCAAAAGAATTGTATGTAGATTGATGACATATAAATTAATTTAAGAAAAATTATAAAATAAAAAAGTTATTAAGGTTTTAGTGAATGTCACTTTGTAACGTTTAGGAGATAGTCTTGATTAATAAATAATGGAAAAATAGAAAATAAACTAATAACACTATAAAATTTACATTTTTGAAATCAGAACAACAAGACCTATAACGGGTTTTTGTCTCATCAAAAAATTCAATAGGAATGACTATAAAAAAATTATGACAATACCAGAAATTGTCAATTAAATGTCATAGAAAAAAAAAGGAGTACAAAGGCATAGCTTGGTGGGACCAAGCCTATGCGATGCCTTTCCCCAAGGAAAAACCCCATGCAAAAGTCAGGAGCCATGCCAAATTCTTGCTCATGTCTCACGAATCAGGCACCCGATTTCTTTAAACTGTTATACCGACTTTTTAAAAATCGGGCACCCGATTTTTTAAAAATTGGGCACTCGATTTTTTAAAAATTGGGTACCCAATTTGTAAATGGGTACCCGAGTTTTAAAAAATTGGGTGCTCGATTTTTAAGAAATCGGGTACCCATTTCTGATGTACCCGTTGGGTCCCAAAAGCTAGCCCACCGATCCAATTTCAATGATTGAAATGATTGAACAACAGTTTTGACCTGCAAAACCGAATTTTGTCACACTTATTCTATTTTCTTGTCCTCTTATACAATTTGCGGGCTACTGATTCAAATTTAAAACTGGTGCAAACATGGGATCAAAATAATGAAGAAAGAAGAAGCAAGAGTTCTGACAGATGAGGAGATTGCAACGAATAAAGAGAATGAAGCACAACATCAACGAGAGAGAAGACAAAGAATTAGAGACTTGAACAATGTTTCAAAGGAGAAAGACATTGAAGATACCACGATGGATGAAGAAGTCGAAGAGAACCCAATACAAAAAAATTCAGGTGCACATTCTAATTATGCGTTCAATACAGGTGTGTCTCCAAACCCTCAAATTTTTTCTCATGATTAAATTGGTGGTTTTTTAGAAGCAAGTTACAATTTAAACGATTTAGATTTTCTTCATGAGAAGCAATTGTCAAATGATCATGCACAAAACACTCCAATTGAAATTCCTACCCCAAAAGAAATGCCAAGAAAATTTGAAAATGATATTCAAATCCCAAATAACAGTGAAAATAGTAAAGTGTCTGAAAATAAAAATTGCATGAATGTAGACATAGAAACACCAACTACTAAACAAACATGTTAGGATGATAGTAAAGTGTCTGAACATAATTTTCATATTCCTAATGATGTGTTAGATAATCTTGAGGGATTGGTTTCATGGAGACAAATTAGGACACATACTAATAGATTGTATAGGCATTTTTTTTATAATAAGAAATTTGTCTTTCAATGTCAGCTAATGTTGCAACTAATTAAAATGTCTAGAATGCAAAAAGTAATGAGAAGGTTGGGAATCTATGCAAAACCCAAGAATAAAAATGAGTCTTTAAAACAAGTTGTATCCACTGTTGCTAGTGCCTTTGATGTTATCGGAAAGAGAAGTCGGTCTAAAGATAAGAATGCAACACGATGAGCAATAACAAAAGCTTTAGTTAACAAATCAACATCTGACAAAAGATTGATTACCAACATAAGTGGATATCTTAATGTGAATCGTAAGACTTTAGAAAGAGCTGTAAAGAGAAGGGTTAACTTTGAATGTGATCCAACAAATACTTTATGGACTTCTAGTGGTAGACTCCTGAGATGTGATATGAAACTTACTAGTGAAATCAAAAGTTTGATTGAAATTTTTTAGCATGATAATACAAGAGTATCACCTAATTCAAGAGATATTCTTAAATTGAGAATTGGGTCAAAAATACGTGATCCACATCCTAAACACCTTTCGGACATGACTCAAATTGAATTGTTTAAAAAATTTGTAGATGGTAAGGTATTAAATATTACCATTAGTCAAAGATCTTTTGAAAATTGTAAACCATGGTATGTAAGGATTAACAAGGAAAGAATCACATGTTGTTGTAAAACTCATATTCAATTTCATTACCATTATGATGTATTTCAATCTATACATGGTACCATGCATAGTAAGGAAATGTTGCAAGAATGTGGTATAACAATACCACCTCAAACTATAAAAGATTTCATATCAGGTTTGTTATGTAAGCCACCTAATGATCAATACTTTCTTTTCAATGCATGTATTTCTAGTACATGTGATATGTGTGGCAATCTTTCTTTGTTAGATGAATGTTTGCATGAAAATGCTTTGACTACTTTTGGACAACAATTAGTTGAGGTAAAAAGATTCAAAACTATTGAATATCCATTGAAGGATGGGAAGTTTGGAAGAAGGTGTGATCTAGTTACATATAAAGTTAGTTGTCATGCATTTATGGATGAGTTTAAGAGTGTGATCATACCAAAATATGTTAAACACTCTCAATATTCTAGATGGCTTGATGGACAATTTCACATATGTAAGAATACATTTCCAATTGGTACTATACTTTTAGTTGTTGACTTTGCAGAGAACTACATGCTTGCACTGCAAGAAGAGGTACAACCACAATATTACAATTCAGTGCAAGTAACAATTTATGTTCATATAGTTTATAGGCATGCACCTGATAGTATAGAGGAGGATCAAAAAATATTGAGAGAGTACCATTTTTATTTAAGTGATAATAAACTCCATTCATCTGAGTTTTTTCAATATTGTTTCAAAGTCTTTTATGATAATTTAAAAGAGAGAAAAATTCAAATGACACAACATTGGATATGGTCAGATAATTGTATAGGACAATTCAAGAATGCTAGAATGTTCTATTGGTTGAGTAGGACACATAAGCAAACTAGCATCCAACATGTGTGGAGTTTTTTTGAGGCTGGACATGGTAAAGGAGAACATGATGGTGCTGATGCATGTGTGAAGAGAGCCCTTAGTAAAGAGCAATTAAAATTTGAGGAAAGAGCTAAATTCAAAAATGCACATGAGATTGTCGAATGGTGTAACAAATATTTATACACGGGATCAAGTCAAAACTCTACAATCAAATGTTTCTTCTACCTAGTTGAAGAAAATAATATCCCTTCAAGATATGATTGTGATACAATTAGTGGTTCAGCTAAATGGCATTCATTTAGGAGTTCAGATTCTAACACTTGGACTATATGGATTACGGAGTTTGCTTGTTTTTGTCAATTTTGTCTTGCAGGTGAATGGGAAGAATGTGAGAATACAGAATGGGTTGAAGATTGGCAACAAAGATCATTAGCACCTACTGACACGCATTTTGAAGATGATATAGTAAATGAAGGCCAGAATGTTACTTTTGCATCAGAAGACTATGATCGTATTTCAGACCTCATAGGACCTGGTATGCACAATTTAATTAGATTTTTTTGCGATCTCATGCTTCAATTTATATAATTTGCATATGTACACAAGTAATTAAAGTGTTTCTATACTTTAAATTATCTTGTAGGACATGTTTATGCTATTATTGCACCTAGTGATAATGATGAACAGACTGAGTATTAGATAGCTAGATGTGTGGAACCTAAGAAAAAAATGACATGTCATCAAGTAGACAATGATGGTTTTGAGTATCCAATCGGGTCTGTTGTTGTAGCTGGCACCTGGCTACGTAGATACCTAACAAGAAGAAATGGTTTGCCAACATTTGAAGACTACCAAATCGAAAAGAAGATTTTACACTATTCTCATTTGGTTGTGGCAACAAATATCAAATTAGAAAGGTACAAAGGGAGACCCGCCAATAAGGTATTATGGACAATTTCAATGGACGAGCACCAGACAATCATAGATGCATTGCAAAAGAGAGAGGATGTAGATGGTACAATGGGATGACTACATTTAAATCAAACACATGTAAGTTTTTTCATTATTGTATTATTTTTATATATATGTACTTATATAATTTAATTACATGTATGTTTGTGTTGTCAATACCAATTTAGAGAACTTATACCTCTTATTCAGGTCTCAATTACAATTTATGAAAATTTAAGTGTTAAAGTTGATCGAACATCAACATCTTGTGCAATTTCACATAGTAAGTACACACAAATTACAAATATATATTTAAATAGTTTAGTTACCTTGAATATTAATTTATGTGTTTATTGACATGTGTGTTTTTGTTTTACATTTTTATTTTACAAAGACCTCATTTGAAGAGATGCGTTCAACCAATTTTATGTTTCAAATGAGTTCAGTGAACTATAAATATATCATTGACATTGTCTTACATATATTGCGAAATATGTTGTACAAACTAATTCAAAAATGAGAGTTTACTTCTATTTTAAAGTTAAAGGTATGTGCACTTGATAAATTATTATAAATTAATTGTCAATTTAAGTAATGACCTCCTATTTTTTTCTATTACTTTTACATTCAAGCATGTTTAAATTAATGTTTGTTTGAAGTTTCAAATTACTATTGATTGTAATATTAAAAACAAGTGACTTGCACATGATAATTTCAAGATCATTACTCATTGTATTCATTATATTGATTATATATTTCATTACCAAACAACACATTAAGATCACTTACATGATGTACATTGTTAGGTATGTTATCCATACATGTGTGTCTTAAGGGGACATGGGAGTCCTAATAAGTCATTATGTCTGTTATACGTTATGATAGGTATTCATATGTTTACTACCACATAATAGGTCTTATTAGGTGATAATGAGTCTTACATTACCAAACAACACATTAAGATCACTTATGATACATTGTTAGGTACGTTATCAATACATTTTTTAATCAAGTAGGTCAATTTTATTTGTATGAATTATCTCAATGCATAAATTTGATGTGATATTTATCCAATAATTTTCTATAGATAGTTAAAATTATTGTTCATCTTGCATATATACTTAAAAAATGTGTCATATGTTCATGAATAAAATATGTCAGAATAAAGAAAATGGTTTGAATATACTTAAAACATGGTGAAACATAGTAATATATGTACTGCATACACAAGCATGATAAGAAATCATAAAAAAATAGTACATGGTCTAACATACATCATAACATGATTTATGAAGTGAGAAAATACATGGTCTAACATACAGTTTTATCTATCCTAACACAAAGTGTACATACATCATAAATTATATATATATATGTGTGTGTGTGTGTGTGTGTGTGTGTGTGTGTGTGTGTGTGTGTGTGTGTGTACATCATAAAAACACAATCTATAGGTGCCAACAAGACCTAATCTATCTGATCAAATGTCCTCTTTGTTCCATGCAAAGAGGACTCAGATGTATCATCATGTGTAATATGAGTCATCTCGTCATGTCGAACACCCTGTGAGGTAGATGTATCACCCTATGTAACAGGAGGCACGTCTCATCATGTACTTGCTTAATTGAAATGGGTCTCAAAATCTAGCTTGCAAATAAATTAAATATTCACTACATAATAAAATAAATTATACCACATGAAATGGGTTTCCCTCAGTAACCGGAGGAGGCGCACTGTCAAAACTACCAAATGCAGCAGTGGTGAGGTCCTGTAATTTACAATACATACATTTTTTTAATTTGATTTTAGAGCATAATGAACTATACATTATGTACATAAATCACAATACTGACCTCAAATGACGATGTAGGTACCTCCATCTAGCTAAGTCCTATGCTCTCAGCAACACTCGTGGTGATGTACTCCTAAAATTATGGATACATAAACGTTTAGTCAAAATTAAATATACATGAATATAATTACAAAGTACATAATTTGTACACTACATTTTTTATACACTATAAATTAAACATGTATATATAATGTATATATAATACCTGAGTGGTAGCCAATGTCATAGATGTGTCTATAGGTATGCTAGCACGATAATCATAAGATGGAGTCGAAAATAGACTATACCGAGGCCTATATGGATGAGTATGATATCCATGCTCCTGTTCGTAAAATCAAAACACATAGATATATATACATGTGAGTCAAAATTTTTTAGATTATAAGTTAATAATAATGTACATACATAAAAATAATACAAATTATTTGTCTTTAGTCAAAAGTTCATACCGCATGTATTTGAGGCCGTGCCTCAGTGGTAACTGGAGTAGGACTTGTACTAACATCAGTATGTGTAGATGCAGCCAATCCCTACAAAATCAAATAAAAAGAACATATGAGCACATGTTATTAAATTTGAATTTGAATGTACATTTTTACAGTGTAATTCAAAGTGCATACTGTATAAGGGATGCCAACATCTGTAGGTCTCGAAAAAAGACTATACTACCTCCTAGGAGGAACAGTGTCATCCATCCTCTGTTATTTGAAAAGTACAAATTAATATAATTAATACAATTACACATATATGTAGAAAGTAAATAATTATGTGCACTTTATATTTATATTGAAATTAAAATTTTACCTACTACTCTTGACTCTCTCCAGGCTCTACCTACTGCATGAGGTCAACAAATGATGACACGTCTATCTCATCACTACCATCACCACGGGCAATGTATACATCATCATCACAATCTTCACCCTCAGCATAATGGCCATCGTGTGCTGCACCAGGATCGCTCTGGGGGCCTGTGCATATGCCTCCACAGCTAGTACAAACATGTCCAAGTGGAGGAGCATGTACCACCTGCATCCATTGGTATACTAAATTGCCTGAAAGGGCACTCAAATGGGTAAAAGTAGATGAAATCGCATGATGATGGTGAGGAGCAGGCACAACAAGCGCAAGAAGAGGTACAAGGGGCTCATCTTGCCTGCGGTTTCTCATTCTGTCACTCAGCTTTGCCCCAGGCCTATCCTAAGGCATCCCTCTACCAACCCCCTGAAATGCTTTCATATCAAAATAGTTGGGTTTCAAACCCAACTCAAACTCAGCCCATAAATTCCTAAGGAAGTACATGGGAACCTCATGATTAGCGTGTGGTGGATGGTCAAATACCATCCACCACTGCTCCCAAAAATGTGTTGCTATGCGCAAATGTGTACACCACCTAATGGAAATGCAAGGCTTCTTCTCACTAATTGGTTCACCCATCTTAGGGTTTACAAAATAATGTTGAAAATTTCCTTTACCTATATGTAGATTATAAACCTCTCTATATGATAAGCCATCAGAGTAGAAGGCACACATGTTTTCCCTCCATGATCTAAATGAATCGATGTCTACATAAAAAATGATGAAAGGAGTCAAAAATGACTTGCATGCTATCTACAAGACATAGTAGGTGACGGGGGGGGGGGGGTGTGGTGGGGGGGGGTGTGCCTCTCACATCGGATAGCCTCTATATACTTCATGAGGTCGTTGAGGTTACGCCTCATGGTCTCGTGGAGCTCATCTGCGGTGGGTGGTGGAGGTGTGGGTGGGGGTGGAGGTGGAGGTGGAGGTGGCAGAGGTGGGGATATGGGAGGGGGAGGGGGTGGTGGTGGGTCCATCAAATATAATCTGCATATATATTTAAACAACATAAAACATAAAACACATCAAAAATACATCACAACATAATACATGTATGACAAAATTACTATTTAATAAAATTTAAATCTAAAATTTATCAACTAGATCTATATAAATGCGCATATCTTTATTAAAATTATATCAATTAAATTATAAATAAAGTTAAACACTTAAGTCAAATTGAACATTAAATACTAAATTTTTAAGTATGAACTCATTATGGATTATACATGTTCATGTCTCAGGATGAAACAAAGTTAAGATTATGACAAGGTTATGGTTTAAAATTTTGTTATGTTAACAGTTTTCATGATGGCTAAGCTTAAGATTATTATAATGATTGCGATCCTTTAATGTTAGGGAACTTGCCTAGGATTATGGTTTTAGTTACAATTACATTTACCTGTATCAGATATTTATTATGGTCCTAAGACGAGAGTTAAGTTTACAATTATCTAATGAAAGGTTAGAGATAGAATTATGAATTGATTAAAGAATATTTATGATTGTAGTTTGAATCCTAACTATTATCCTGTTTTTAACATAAGTAGTTTTCTATCAAGAATGACACATCCAACATGAAAAAACATTAAACACCAAGGACAAAGACAAAGAAAATTATGCTATATATATAGAAAGGATAGAACAAACTTCACAATTCTTCAAAGAATCTAAAATCTATCACATGACATTATTGTTGTAAAGTAGGTCATATGAAATTCTACAAAAAGTAGTTGGCTGATCAAAAATTGTTCTTGGAAAGGTGTCAAAAATGCTCAAGTACAAATCTCAACACTTAAAATAGGCATCCCCATTAACTAAGTCACCTAGGGATGAGGGGAATTTTGGGGCTTTTGGGAATGAGGGGACAATTCTACTATATAGAAAGGATACGAAAAACTTCATGGTTCTTTAAATAATCAAAATCTAAAACTTAACTCATGCATTATTGTTGTAAACCTGGTTATATGAAGTTCTACAAAAAGTAGTTGGCTAATAAAAAATATTCTCTAGAAAGGTGTCGAAAACACTCATGTCATAAAGCACATGCTAACAATTTCTCCATTGTTGATCAGATGATAGAATTATCAGCAGAAGTTTAGATTACATTGCACACAAACAAGATGTCACAAGAAAACTGGGACAAGACAATGGCACTAATTCTAAAGGTATGTTCTGACTTCTTGTCACATTTTGGAATAACCATGTAAAATTCACCTTTGGTATTTACATTAGAAAGGGGGAAAAGATGTAAAGGTGAAAATATAAGAAGTTTCATATAATGTGTAAAGTATATTGAGTATATATGTATGGGGAAGCACCATCATATTATGTACATATATAGGTATTGAGATAAACATCTCTTACAAAAGCAATTTCAGAAGATCTCAAAAATAGAGTATGGCACCAAGTTGAAAACCTTCTTGCAAACTATAAGTGTAGATCATGTTAGGTAATGAACTAATTTACATGTGAACCCTATCCCTAACCATGTATAATAATCCTAATTCTAATCATAATCCATAATTCATTACCTTATGAAGCTTTGGCTATCCATTTTATTGCCAAAGTAATCCCTTGGCTATCCACGAAATGGTCCTAATAGATTTATATGGAAGACCAAACTGATTTAAATAAAATGTGCAGGAAGAAGACAAACTTACACCCAATATTCAAGGAGAGAATCTTTTAACATACTTGAATTCTACCAACCAAAGTGAGATAATTAGAGTTCTAGTTGTTGAGTTTTCCAAAGATTTTCTTATTGATATAAAGACACATTTCATTTATATGTTAGGGTTTACTATAGATGGAATCCCTAGGTACCTAACCACTTAATTAGGAAATCTCCATCCAATACCATATTTACTACACAAGGTAGGGGACTCAATATTTAGCCCCAATAAGATAGATGTAGAGACATAAATCTTACTACCAGATACAAAGAAAAGATGTCCAATTTGATCATTAAATGACTCGTGTTGCACTCTTCTAGCTTAAAAAGAATACAAATATATTATCAACAAAATATGTACATTAGATACTTATTAATTATTTGGAGAGTAGATCCTCTAAATTTTAGAGACAACTGGTTATCTCTAGGGAGATAATGTAATGAGCCAATGTTCAACAATAAAAAATAAAGAGAATGCAAGAGGACACCCTTTCATAATTGATCTAGAGAGTCCTAGAAATTATGATCTAACCCCATTAATTTCTTTACTAAAACCTTGAAACCAATCATAAGAGAGGACACCATTTGACATTTAATATTGGATGGAGGGCTTGCAACATCATCATAGTGAAACTCCATTCCACCCTTTTGTAGACATTTTCATAATCAATTACTTGAGCATGCCTACACTCTATCCTAGAAATGTTTCTCAATCCAAAGTCTTCCAATAGGTTATCAGGTTCTCCAATATGCATAAATATCCTTAACAAAACACTTTTTTGTAGGGTTAATGATCTTGGGTAGGATATCTTCTAGTCTAGAGGCTAAGAACTTGGCAATAATTATTTTGTATGATACGCATTTAGGAGTGTCCTGTCTCTAATTTTTAATGAGATTCTTATCTCCCCTTGGGGATCAATTGATTACTTGACCCAGGGATTTTATGAGCCCTCTGTTGATCACTTTATCAATTTTATGAGCCCTCTATTGATTAATTGATGTAGGGATTTCTCATTACTAATTTTTTGGATGGAGGAGTTGATTTATGATAGAAATGGGTTTATCACTTGGAATAATGCATCTTCATTCTAGGAATGATGGTTCTCATTTTATCCCTATCTTCTAAATCATTTTGAACTATCATCGTCTTCTAACCAAAAAAAATGATAGTAAAATTAAGAAAAAGATCTTACTATATATATCACTAGGGGGTGGGTATTTCTTTTTATAGAATAAGGCAATATTTTGTTATGTGGCCTTCCATTTTGCAAAGGTAATAAACATTTAGGCTACCCATCTAAGGGTCTAGTTGAGGCTCATACTCGCACTGATGTGGACACCTCCACCTCTTGATGGTTAGGGAGGGTTACTTAATTAGATGCCTTATTCATTCAAGTCTCTTCTAATTTATTTATGATGTATCATTTTGAGACCATGATATCAATGTTTAATTAGTTTTAGGATTGGGGTTCAATTTGGTTTGTACTATTTGATTAGGTTTACATGCTTAGGTTTCAATTAGGACAAGAGTTAATAAATTGAATTAAGTTTGAAAGTGCTAAATTTGGTTTTAGATATAGAATTATAGTTAGAGCTTTTAGATTAAAAACCAACATTAATTCAAAAAAGTTAGGTTTGAATTTTTTTTTAAAGTGTTCAATATATTATTGAGTTCTAGTTTAGGGTGATTTGGTTTAGTTTTAAGGTCAACATTTAACTTGGTTCAATCTTCTAGGGTAATGGTTCAATTTGGTTAACGATTGGGGAAAGGATTTTTAAGGTTAAATTCAAGGTTTCTACTCTTAAGTTGGGATATATAATTAGGTTTATGATCATGGTTTAATTCAATTTGGTTTATAAGTATAATATTTATTAGTTAAGGGTCAGGGTTACCTTTCAATCTTAGGGTTTGACATTTATAAAATTAGTACTCAAGGTAAGATAGGAAAGTTATTTAATTATTTATATATTACCTAGTGTAGGTTTTAGCAAATTAAGATTACTTAGGTTAAGATGATAGTAAGGGTTATGATTAGAGTTAAAATCAATACAAATTGACATTATAGAACTAATCCTAAATGATGCCCAGCCAAGGGATCCAAAGAACTAATCAAAAGTTTTACCAAGCAAGCAATAACATACACACAATAATTTACATTTATAAAAAACATAAGAGATTGCATTCCTTAATGAGCACATTTACATTTCATTTTAAAATAATTATAAACTACTAAAAGTAAAATAAATAACGTGTCCACATGAAAGTTGATATTAACTACTTCTGTTCAATCCATTTAAATAATTTATATACATTTGTTCCGAATGCCACTTCGCAAATTAATTCGGAATGCACAATCATCCACTGTACATGTCACAGGGTATGAAAGGCTGAAAGAATATACATTTATAAAATAGTTTACATCATCCATTTTCAATCCATCAAACAAAGTACAATACAATTTAAGTAAAATCATTTTAAATACTATAAGTTTTTTGTTTGGATCCCTTGGCCGGCTGTTATGTGATTAAGTATTTTATAATATGTTTAGGGTTTTATTTATATGGTTAGGTCAAGATTACAGTTTAAACAATAAATTTAGGTCGAGGTTATAGTTAAAACAAGGTCGAGGTTATATGGTTTTAGGTCGAGGTTAAATAGTTAAAACAAGGTTGAGGTTATATGGTTTTAGGTCGAGGTTATAGTTAAAACAAGGTCGAGGTTATATGGTTTTAGGTCAAGGTTATATTTATTTGTAAAATTACATGTTTAAACAATAAATTTACATCTAATCTAATCATTCAACATTGTAATAAATACATAAATTAAATACTTTTTAAAACATCTAAAATAATAATTTTTTAAATAAACATTTACGAAACTATATTTTAATTAACAAATACAAAAATTTAAACATTTAAGTTCATTAACAATGTAAATTTACAATTTTATGCACATATGAAAAGTGAAAAAACAATAAATTAACATACATGTTAAATTAAAAATTGAAAAAAAAAAAGTAAAATAGTATAAAACATATTAAAATACCTGTGTATCAAAAACTAGCAGCAAGGGGGTAGTCGGTAGGGCTGAGAAACGGGCTCCCATATGCATCTCTAATCGGGTTCCCATTTTTGAGGTCATGAAAATGACCTCTAAAACACCAAAAAATTGCTTTATAAAAGTTTTACAAATCGGGTACCTGATTTTTAAGCAATTGAGTGCCCGATTTTTAAGAAATTGGGTACCCGATTTTTAAGAAATCGGGTACCCAATTTTTAAGAAGGTGGGTGCCCGATAGTTAAGCGGCTCGGGCACCCGATCCTTTTTAAATATCGGGTACCCGATTTTTCAAATTCGGGTTGGGTGCCCGAAGTGTAATTTTAGAAATGGGTACCTAATTTTTAAAAAATTGGGTACCCATTTCTGAGAAGTACAATTCCACGGATCTGACTACCACAGAATTGCGACCCAACTTCTTGTGGTCACCCTATATGTACCCACTAGAAAATGCTCCTTTCTCAAATGAACCATGACTTCATCTATAATCTAAAATTCCTTATACCTCCTTTTCACATCTAGCTTAGCCTTGTAATGTGTATTCATCTTTATAATGTGCTTCCTCACCTCCTCATGGATGTTCTTCAAATGTTTGACAAATTCTTCTACTTCAGCACTACTTATCTCTCCTTTATCCAACTGTCATAATTTAGAAGCATTTTTGGGACTACTACCATATACAATTTGGAATGGTGATTTACTAGTACTCTTGTTGATAGAATTATCATGTGCAAATTTTATTTGTTGTAAAATTAGATCCCATCCTTTTGGCTTGTCTCCAACCAAACATCTTAATAAGTTTCCCAAACTATGATTCACAACTTCTATCTATCCATCAGTCTATGTATGATGTGATGAATTGAACTTAAATTCCATCTTTAATTTCTTCCACAATGCACACTAGAAATACCCAACAAATTTGATATCTCAAATGAAACTATACTCTTTGGCAGACCATGTACTCTCACCACTTCTCTTAAAAACAATTATACTACTCTTTTTGCAAGGAATGAAATGTGTCATCTTTGAAAACCTATCAACCAACACAAAACTAGAATCATGCCCATACTGTTTCCTTGGTAATCCAAGAACAAAATCCATACTAAGGTCCTCCCATGACTTCTCTAGTATAGGTAATTTATGATGCAACCCTATATTCTGCTTCACTCCTTTTGACATTTGACATTATTTGCAACTCTATACAAACTTCTTCGCATCTTCCTACAACTGTGGCCAGTAATAATTCTCAGCAACCAAAGCAATGGCCTTTTCTTTCCCAAAATGTCTAGCCAATCCTCCACTATGCTTCTCCTTGATGAGATTCACTCTCATTAAACTTCTTGGAATGCACAACTAGCTTCCTTTGAACAACATATTATCTTGCACCATGAAATCCAACCACTTTGTCCTGTCAAGTGTAATAGGTTTTGTACAAGCCTTCCATGCTTCACCAAAATCAAGATAATTTAGATACAAAGTATTGAGTTCATTGAATGCAACCATCTCTATCTACATTTCTATCATAAAAAAATTTCTTCTATTAAGAGCATCTACAACTCTATTATACTTTCCAATCCTATGCTTCAAAAAAAATGTATAGCTCTGTAAAAACTCAACCCACTTCAAATTCCTTCGGTTCAATTTTCCTTGACTATTTAAATATTACAAAGCTTGATGATTAGTATAAAAAAAAAAATCCTTAGGAAGAAGATAGTGTCTCCACTTCTTCAATGCTTAAACCATAGCTTAAAATTCTTGAACATAAAAAAAAATATTTTCTTTTTGCATCATTCAATTTCTCACTAAAATAAGCAATAGGTCTACCTTCTTGGCTCATAATAGCTCCTATTGTAGTACCACTAACATCACAGTCTACTTGAAACACCTTGTTAAAATTAGGAAGTGCTAAAATAGGCTGCTTAATAACTTTCTATTTCAATAGATTAATACTCTTATCTACTCCTACAATCCATTTAAATTATTTCCTATCCCCTCTCATTGTTTCAGTCAACGGTCCACAAATACTACTAAACATCTTATGATCTTTCTTTAAAAACTAGCCAGTCCATGAAAAGATATTACCTCCATCACACTCCTTAAGGATAGCCTTCACTTCCTTTAGGTCCATTTTCAAACCTTCTACTAAAAATAAAAACCCTAGGTAAACCAACTCCTTTACAAAACTACACTTCTTCAGGTTTATCAGCGACTTTTCTTCCCTCAACTTCTCAAACACCTTGCAAATATGGATAAAATATTCCTCCAATGTCTTACTAAAGATCAAAATATCATCTAGGTAAACAATGAAAAACTTACCTAGAAACTCCTTCAGTACCTCATTCATGAGCCTCATGAAAGTGCTTGGTGTATTGGTTAGCCCAAAAGGCATGACTAACCACTCATATAGTCCTTCTTTTGTCTTGAAAGCGGTCTTCCTCTCATCACCTATTCTAATATGAATTTGATGGTATCCACTCTTCAGATCTATCCTTGTGAAATACTCAGCTCCACTCAAATAGTCCACAATATCATCCATTCTTGGCAATGGAAATCTATACCTTATTGTGATCTTGTTGATAGCATAAGAATCTATGTGTATCCTCTATTCTCCATTCTTCTTTGGTACTAATACTATTGGTACAACATAGGGACTCAGAATCTCTTGAATCAACCCTTTCTACAACAAGTCATGAACTTTCTTGTTCAACTCTTCACTTTTTGCTAGTGTCATTTAGTGCACTTCTTTGTTTGGCAAATTGGCTCCTAGAACCAAATCCATCTAGTGACTAATCTTCCTCATTGGGGTCGACAATATAAAAAAACTCTCCCAACATAATTGAAACTTTTGCAAGTACCTTCTCTACTTCTTCTTTATTATCTTTTGGAATTATAGAAAAATAAATATGCTCATGCTTCATTCCTTTGAGAAAACCTTTTCCATCAACAAAACATATTATAGCAGCAGTACATACCTTTTTCTTTTTTCTCTTTCAATAGCTTCAACTTATGTTTCACTCCATCCTTGATTAGAGTGTAGGTATTTGCTCAGCCATTGTGTACAACATGCCTATCAAACTATCATAGCCTACCCAACAACATATGACATATGTCCATAGGTATGATATCACAAAGTACCTCATCCTGGTAGCTTCCATTCTTGACCATGGATTTCTTCACTAAGCATTGCTCACTGACTATGACCTTATGGTCATAATGCACCCAAGAAATACAATATGGATGCCATTTTTTTTGTCTCTCCAACTTCAACTTGGTGACCATCATTTTTGACACCATATTATTAGTAATTCCACCATCAACGATCACATCACAACATTAATCTTCACATTTGGACCTTATGTGAAACAAGCTCCATCTTTGATTAGGTTCATTCTCACCACTCAATAGGACTTTTCTATTAACTAGGAATTCTTCTCTTTCAACATATTTAGAATGCGAGGATCTGGAATTTTTATCAAAATGTGTAGCTCTATCCTAACCTTTAGTTCTTCAATCTATCCTTCCCTGGAACTAGGTACATTCAAATGCTCTATGCCCTTCTTTTTTGCAGTGAAAACATTTCCCATAGAAGCCTCCTCTTCCAGATCCTTATCCTCTACATTTTCCTCTCTGATCTCTATTGTTCTAATCATGGAAATGATTTGAATTGTTTCCCCTTTAGTTCTAATTGCTACTTCTAACCTCATTTTTGTTCTTCTAATAATCATTAAGGCCTCCATAAGATCATCCACCAGATCCTCCACCATGACTTCTTTCACTATTCTTGTTGTCAAACTTCTTGGTTAGTTTCTCCTCAACTTGTAGGGAAAATTTGTATGCCTCCTCGATATTGCTCATTTGAACTAGACTCAACTCATCCTAAATACTTGGCCTTAACCCATTAAGATAATAGGCCACTTTCTCCTTATTAGCTTTTGCATAACTGTTTCTAATGAGAACTCAGTAGAACTCTTCTGTATACTCTTGAATAGATTTTCTCACTTCAACCCTTGCATTTTCCTCAAAAGATCAAGCTCATAATCTATGGGAATGAATTGTCACTTCATTTTAGCTACCATCTATTCCCATCTAGTGATTTTGTCCTTTCCCTTTCTATTTCACTGCAACTAAACCTCTTTCCACCAAATATTCACACGTCCCATTAGTTTTGCCTTTGCAAAGTTGATCCTACTAGGATCTTCAATATCTTCATACTCAAAGTACTCCTCCAGTTCATTGATCCAATCGATCAACTCCTCTCGATTAAAATTTCTTGAAAAATGTGGGAACCTCAAACTTAGGTCTTTTTCTAATCTTGGAGATGGCCCTAAAAAGCCATTCTTCCTCTAGGTTTAGAACTACCTCTGCTCCAGCATTTTCTTCTACTTTGTTCTCATCCTCACTTTCATCTCTTAGGGGAAGGTTTATTCCTCTATGCATTTGTTTTTCCAATTCTTGTATTTGTCTTTGGAGGGCTAGGAAACCCTCATGTGTAACAACTATAGCTCTTTTGCCACACTCTCTTCATGGAGGCATTCTTGTGCTTTAGCTGAAACCCTAGTGCAAACTATCTCACAATTGGTTATCTGTCTACATACTCAACCCAAACCATGGTCCTGGTACAAACTATCTCACAATCGGTGATCTATCCACACACTCAATAACTCTGTGTTTGATACCAATTGATGAAGGGTGCTCCCATTAATACCATAAACACATAATAGAAACAAAGAAAAAATAGAAAATGCAACAACAAAATATGGACTTCTTACTTGTGCTGCAAATGCAAAATTATAGAATTCACAAGTACAATATGCTAACCCACATGGGTGCCTTCATTATAGTAACCTATAAGACTAAGCTACGAACTACTACCTAGAGTTGTCCTAGACAATGTTTTGGCCTTTCTTAAATAGGCAATTTTATGCCATCCAAGAACATTCTAGACATTGAAACTTAATACCTAAGACCAATAGACCCTAACAATACATATAGATTTAGTCAAATACATCTTTGACAATTATTTTAGATATTTCAAGTAGCCCAACTTTGTAAGATCATAACTCTCAAATTGTTGCTTTGATTGACTATTATAGCCACTTTTTGGAAATGCCAACTCTTGATCTATAGGATTGAAATAGTGCTAGTATCCTTGCATCGAGCTTTCAAACCTCATCTGGGCACTCTAAGGCCTCCAATAGTGAGCCTAAAAAAATTTCTACATATTTTAGATTGAAAAATTGCAATACCTTCTCTAATACTTAAGCTTGAGCAATGAGAATTTTATGGAAGGCTTATAACTCTAAAATGAACCTTCCTATAGAAACTAAGAATGTTCTAAGCTCAAATGAAAAACTTACTAAAAATAGCAAGTTCCCATAAATTGTAACCACCCTGTCTACTAGTCCTTTTTATAATAGAAAAGACTGAAAATAAAATATTTTTAGGTTATGCAAGATTGCTCTTAAACCTAGGATTCTCCTACATTAGTGATGAATTCTAACAAGTTGCCAATTTTTTGGCAAATGACAATATGGTTATCCACAAGCTCCTTCATCAAATTATCTAGCCTCTCTAGATGAGCCTTTCTTTGGCTCTATATGTGTCTATGTATCTCTTTTTTTGCCTCGCCTTTAAGATATTTTTTCATGGGGGGGCCTAATATCCTCCCCCTTGCTTCTATTTGAGGACAATGTAGCTTTCAAGATGTCTACGATATATGAAGGGCTAGGAATTTCCTTCTTCCTAGTATCTAAGTGTTTCCTCTTCATTTTGGTGGGCCATTTCTCACCCTTAGTTGACTCATAACTAAAATCATGTTTAGGGGGTGTATTGAATTTTTCCATTGGATTTGTTTACTATCTCTCCTAGATATTTTCTTTCTCCTCCTCATATCCATATCAGAATTGATGAAAATTATATTCATCTCAAAAATAGGAGGCTTTTTTGTTTTTTTATATGTTGAGCCAGGGCTATGGTCCCTAGAGACTTAAGGAGTAATAGTAGCTAGAGTCTTAACAACAAGAAATAGGTTTATGGAAAGGTGGTATTTGGAAAGTTTGTTCATGAAGCCCTAGTGGATGATATATAAGGGATTTCCTTCCTCTTTCTTTTTCCTAGCATTAAAAACACTATCTTCCATTGAATTTAGAATAAGGTACAAAAAGGAAATCAAATCATAGTTCTTGAAGTAGTTGAGAATGGGGAAGTGGTAGTAATACAATACTTGAACATAGTCTTCAAGAGTAATATACCCGATGATGGTGTAAAAAATCACATCTTGGGGCTTTAGTAGATCCACTACAAAATTTGGGGTCAAATTGTGATGGTAATTTATGATAGCAATCTAATTTTTGATGATTTTCATGTTTTTTTTGAAATTTTCTCAATTTCATTGCAATACCAACATAAGTGTCATAATTATGATGCTCACATAAGTATAGAAAAAAAACACAACATAAATCATTCCCCATTTTTTTTTATTGTGAAGAGCTATGTGCAAAAGAAGGTGGAGAGCTTCGAATGAGGGTGGAGAGCTTTGAATGTCATCATGCCCTTATTCTTGTTATATTTCATTCCTATCATATCTTTATATTTCATTGCCATGTCCTTGCTCTGTGATTTCATTGATGTGATCTCTACATTTTGTTGTCATGCCTTTGCTCTATGTTTTGGTTATCATGCCCTTGTTATCTTTACATTTTTTTGTTGTGCCCTTGTTCTGTGATGTAGTTATCATGCCCTTGTGATCTCTACCTTTTGTTGTCATGCCCTTTCTCTACAAATTTGGTGACATTCCCTTTCTTTTTATTTTCTTCCATGTCATTCCTTTATTGTACAATTTTGTTGTCATGTTGTGCCCTTGCTCTGCAATTTCATTTCCATGCCCTAACTCTGTAATTTCCTTCAAGGCCTATTTAAATGTTGGTTTCTTTTCATTCTAAACATGTATCTCTTTATATATCCTTCTGAACATGTATATTTAGAGATCTTTTTTACAATGCTTATTACATCTTAGCACAATAGAAAACTTCATCCAGTTGCATACATATTCTAGAATCCAAATAATTAAAGAATAAAACTCACTCAACGCATGCTAAGTGACTTACCTCAAGATCCTCCACAAAAATAATGCATACTAGGAAAAGGGTGCAAAGTTCGCTAGAAATTTTACTAAAGTATATCATAGTAGATATTTCTAGAAAGAAACTAGCCATAACCAGTTAAATGGATCTAGTTGCTGATTAGCTGGGTTTGATTACAAATTCCTATAGAATTGACATCAAATTAGGTAAAATAAAATGAGCACTCAGTTGTTCCCAAGTGCCAAGATCAAATATAGTTTTCCAAGGTGATAAAATTGCATATGCAAGGAATTGAAGAATAACTTCAGTGAAGAGTTGAGTGTAAGGAGTTGAAGAAGCAAGTTCTACTTCTATGTTTAAATGCCATACTCTTGAGGCTCATTCCCTTGTAGATGACTCTTCCATAATGATATTACCTCTAAACCATGCAAAGGATGTTGAAGTGGTTCCCAACCTTGAAACACTCTAATAAGCTGATGAGAGTCATTTATGACCCATTTAATACCATCGTTTAATCCATCTTGTATACCTTCACACTCATTCCCATACTTTATTCCATTCTATTTTATCATATTTTACCACCTTTTGTTGCATATGATTAAATATATATAAGTAGTATTTAATAGAGTTTTGGTATTAAATTATGAGAATTATTTATTGATTATAATTTGCTAATCAAAATGATTAATGTCATGGTATATATAGTTTGAAACATTTTAATTCGTTGGTGTAGATCTTCCTATCATAGTCTAGAATTTTGTAGATCTTCCTATCGTAGTCTAGAACTCAACAAAACCTCCTATTGCCTATTTTTTAGGAACTTCTTGTTGCAACTTGGACAAGAGTTGGTTCATGTGAAATCACCTATTTATGAGGTTGCATGACCCATTCTTATATTTACACCTTCGGATCCTACATTTCCAACTAAGTGGAAGGGAAATCATATCTCATTAAATAGTTATTTTAAATATTCCTATTTCATTTGCTATTATAATGGGTTATCTCAAAATTTATGGAGAGTCACCACATAAGGAGGAATACTAGCAGCTAGGAATTACCTACTTTGGTTGTTGTTATAACATACACATATTTAATCTATATTAAGCCATATAAAACAAACACAAATACTTTCTTATTGGAAGGTATAACAAAGTTTGTTTTTAATATGCGATTTGTGGTTGCACATATTGGTTAGTTGTACATCTCAGAAAAAATTATCTATTATTGACAATATTTTTTATTACTTGAGATAGTATATATAAAACACCTTTTATGTAAGTGAGAGATATAAAAAATTAAAAATATAAGCTTTTGTACATAGATTTTCTTGTAGCGAAATTCTCTATAAACTTTATATTATTTTTGCATGAATAAAGCACCATTATTCCGATTGTAGCAAAGTAGAAATTAATTTGTGCTCAATCATGTATTAATTTATTTTATGTATGTTTTGATTTGATTTCCTATATGAAATTATTATATTAGCTTACTTGTTTTAATTCATGTTATTGTAATCAAATTATTGATTCATGTATTGTTTAAGATATAAGTGTGAATTCATATTTTTATGGTTTCTTATACAATGTTAAATTCTAGATTAAATTTTATATTTTATAATATTTTCTAGCTTTTAGAGTTGTTTTCCTTTAGATTTAAATGTTGATTTCCTGCCACAGGAAGTTATAGTTCCTATCACCAATTATGTTTTGATTTATTGTAGGTTTTAGCTTAGCTCTTGCAATCAAGAAGCGATAGTTCCTATCACCAATTTTTTTTTGGCTTATTGTAGGGTTTCTTCCACATGTTCTTAGTTGCATCCATCCCCACTTGGCACGTTGTCTTCATCCCTTGAGCATATAGCCACTATACCTTCCAAGAGTTTACGACCCAAGATTGATATTTAAATGTGAGATGAACTAGCTCTTAATCTTATCAATTATCCTTAATATTTGTACCATAGTTTTACCCTACATTTTTGGCACTATTGCCAAGTAAAGGTATCAAAAGTGTGAAATCATAGTAATCAAAGTTAGGAACAGTGCACCTTTGGGAGTGTTTAATCAAGTATTGACCTTGGCTAGTCTAGTACCATAGGTTTGCATTATAGTTAATCATTTAGGTGCATTTTTTTTTTCACTTTGCAAATAGGTTTTAGAAGTTAGATCTATTATTTATGTTATAATTTTTTGTTGTGAGTAATTGATAAAGAAAGGGAAATTAGAAGAAAAATGTTTAAAATGATGCATTTTCAGGGTAGTCCAACATCAAATTTGAAAACAAAAATTCGTGGAGGAATTGCATCAACCAAAGGTGATGCTTTTATGCACTCACTACGTAGTGAATGTAACTCAAATGATCTTGATCTTCCATTGTCACAAGGATGTCCAATTGTTATTTCTAAGTTTGAGCAAGAGGATATAATTGATGAATTTTTAGAAAAATGTGATTTTGAAAGTGACATATTAAGTGCTTGTTGGTTTATTTGTCATAGAAAAGGTGATAAATGTATATGCATAAACAATAAAGAACACATGGTGAATGAAGTACTAGATCTTTGTGACCCTCACCATGCTAAGGATGTAAGTGAAAAATTCTTCCTTGTAAGTGGTAAGCAATTTCAAACACCAAATCAAGGAGATCAAGGTATGGATTACTCTATTGCATTGGAAACAAATGTTTCTTCAAAACATAATTTTCCACCTGGTATGCACAATGATCATGCATTCTCACAACAACCTATCTATCCATCTTATATTCTACCATCTCCAGTATTCCCATCCTACTCATATGCACCTACTCTATATCCAATACAACCTCTTCCATTATCCTTATTCCATTCATTTCACCCACCATCCACCCCAACATATCCACCAATGGAGTTCATAATTCCTAATAAAACATCACATAATAAGGTGGATCAAAGTACATATAATATTGAGATTTCACTGATCCTTTTTCATATGCATGAAATTCATGACATGGATAAAGAATGTGATTTTGGTTTGAAAGAAGTAGAGGTACTTATTTACCAATTTAAAAATCATCAATTTAGTTCTTCTTATCTACTTCTTAAATCACTAAATTTTGAAATATTTCACACACATAAGGAAACAAATCATTATGATTTCATCATTGAAAGGTATTTATGTGTCTTGGAATTAATCATGCACCAAAAGATGATCTATTGTATACCTTAATCATTCAAGTGTTGTATATGATACCAAATGGTATCTTACAAGACCTACCCTTTAAGACTATTTTAATATTCAAATATATAGATCTTGGGAGGCCTATGATAAAAATGCATATTCCTCACAAAATTATTGATTTGGGTCCATCTGATTAAACAAAAATTGAAGGATTTGAATGCATTAATGACCAAATAACATGTGTTGAAAATGGATCTTCATTATTCTTCATTGTTGATTCTTTATGTTATCTCGAGATGACTAAATACACTATGGATGATCCATTCATTTAACAAGAATCAAGGTATTAATATCTATATATTTCTCATTCTTGGTTGTTGTATCTTAAGATGATCACTCATAGATAATAGGTACTAAATCACTTTCTTGATTCCTTGGATGATTCAAATGCCTATTCTTTTGGAATGTGACATTAAGCAGAAATCAAATGAATTATTGAAATATTTGATTGATTTTTCAATTGACTAAAAGAAATACTTAAATGTATTATTCACTTTATTTAATTCTTTGGATTATCTTAACGTTCTCATGACCCTATAGTAGGAAGTTATGTTGGAGGCAAATCCCTCCAATTTTGTGACTCTCGGCTGATTTACAATAAAACTCCATCCATTATTTCATTGATCCTTCTGGTAAATCTCCATATGTGGGATCTCAACCAATTAAACATATGTGTTCTTGTGTTGATTTTCCTTGGTAAATATACACAAGAATTTTTATTTATCTATCCATTTTTTATCATTGTCAAGTATCTCTTCATATCAATAACTCTACCTATCATTTACAAAAATAAATTGCCTACTTAATGGTAGAGTTATTGAATGAATGATCTTTTTTTACTATGCTTGATGTGCTTGGTCTTGAGAATGTGGTTACAGTTCTCTTATTGTTGAAAGATGATATCAATTGGTAATATTTCTTTGTGTAGGAGTCAAGTAACACTCTATCTTGGCTTTTCCTAGCTATATGGAGCATGGTGATCTCTAACTTGGTCTATGAGATTCTAGAATCTTTTAGTACTATTTTATAGAGATACGCATCCAAAGACAACTTGAAGAAATACATAAGGATCTTGGATGTATTGCAAATCATCACATGCCTTCCTAGACATGTGTCTCTATCTATCTCTAGTTTTATGGACACATTGATGACTACAATTGGTTTTTACTCTACCACTTGACCTTTGGTAATGAAGGTGTGTTATTTCATGCAATGGATACCTCATATTCTTATCAAGATAAGACAACATAGCTTCATGTGGTGTCATCATAGAGCAATATATCTTTTGAAAATTGTCCTCGTTATCTGTAATTCTTTTAGCCAAGTGTACTAGTGCATGTTCTAAAATTCTATAAGAAGATTCCATAATCAGTGGTATTAGATACATGGATCAAGATTGGTTTTTTCAGAAAATGGTTCTCCTTCTCAAGTTATTCTTGGTCTTCATTTCAAGTTCACTATATAATCTAGTTTCAATAGTGCCTTTTGTCAGGAGATGGAAAGAAATCAAGTTTTTGATGATATCACTCTTTGTCATCCATTGAAGGAATTATTTTTTCCTTTGGTAATTCTATGCAGTTATTCAAAAATGAAAAAGAAAAAGAAAAAGAAAAAAAGAAATAAAAGATCCAATGATGAAAACATTTGGGTATTGTTGGCTAGTTAATATCTAATAACTAGTTTCTAGCAGATATTAATTGAAAAATAAACTCTTAATGGTGAAAACTATTTTTATAGTGCCATTAAGTAGTACGTAATTGAAAACTAGCTTGCTAGTAGTCACTTATCATTATCAAAATTTGAAAAAAGAGTTTAAAAGAAGAAGAAGAAAATAATAATAATAATAACAACAAAAATGTAATAATTCGATTGAGCTAACCATTTTTTTTAGGGACAACTAGTTACTTCTTTGGTTCTTTTTCTCTCAGTGTTTCTTACATCTCCTATTGCTCATTGTGTGGTTGTACTTTGGTTTCTGGTGATCACCATGACTTTGATGACATATCCTATGTACTACACATTCAGTTGAGATGCTATGAAAAATGGATCAAGCTCCCTTCAGTATGATCTATATCACTTCCTCCAGATTGTGATATTTATGCAATGACAATTCTTGTCACCATTTGTGGTTCCTTCTTTGTTTGAGCTTCAAAGTTGCAGTGAAATTTTGGCTTGCATACCTTGGCATCCATGACCATGCACGTTGGTTAAATAATCAATTTTATTTTCCATTCTTTTATCACTTAACATTTTTTTAATATTGCTTATTAAAGCAACACTCATACCCAACTTCTCCATGTTTCCCAAGGATGGTCAACCATTTAAGTTGGGGGGAGGCACACCATGCTTATTACATATATTTTCATCCATTATACTTTATCACTCTTCATTCCATCTTCAATCCAATTATTTGCTACTTTAGATTTCTCATTCCATCATACGTAAATAATACTATTTCACCCTTGCTGATCATTTGCATTGCATAACCATTTCAGCCTCCAAGCCATCTTGTGCATAGTGATATAATTTTCTCACAACACTTCCTCTATATGAGAATTTGAAACATGATGCTATTATGCTATGATGCTATGAAAAAAAAAAGGAAAAAAAGGAAGAAAATGAAAAATTTTAGGACGTAGCTATATTAGGAAAATGAAGCATTAAAGCTTTCCATAAGAAGCTCAAAAAAAAAAAAAGATTATGCATGAGCTATAGTAGTTAAAGGTAATGAAGCAATCCTAGGACGTATATTCCAAAGTGCTTCTAGTTCAAACTAAAGGCATGTTGATCATTATTGATTGCATGAGGATGTGCAAAATGCTAAGTTGGGGGGAATGATGAGAGTCAATTATGACCCATCTTATACCATCTTTTAATCCATCTTCTATACCTTCATACTCATTCCCGTACTTTATTCCATTCTATTTTATCATATTTTACCACCTTTTATTGCATATATATATATATATATATATATATATATATAAGTAGTATTTAATAGAATTTTGGGATTAAATTATCGGAATTATTTATTGATTATTTTTGCTAATCAAAATGATTAATGTCCTGGTATATATAGTTTGCAACATTTTAATTTGTTGGTGTAGATCTTCTTGTCGCAATCTAGAATTTTGTAGATCTTCCTATCACAATCTAGAATTTTGCAGATCTTCTTGTCACAATCTAGAATTCTACAAAACCTCCTATCACCTATTTTTTATGAATTTCCTATTGCAATTTGGACAAGAGTTGGTTCATGTGAAATCACCTATTTATGAGATTGCATGACCCATTCTTATATTTCCACCTTTCGATCCTACATTTCTAGCTAAGTGGAAGGAAAATCATATCTCATTAAATAGTTATTTGAAATAATCCTATTTCATTTACTATTATAATGGGTTATCTCAAAATTTATGGAGAATCACCACGTAGGAGGACGATTAGTAGTTGGGAATTACCTACTTTGGTTGCTATTATAATATTCACATTTTTAATGTATAGTAAGCCATATCAAACAAACATAAATACTTTCTTATTGGAAGGTATAACAAAGTTTGTTTTTAATATGTGATTTGTGGATACACGTATTTGTTGGTTATATATCTCAAAAAAAAAACTATTATTGACAATATTCATTATTACTTGAGTAGTATATATACAACACTTTTTATGTAAGGGGGAGATATTAAAAATAAAAAATATAAGCTTTTATATGCAGATTTTCCTATAGTAGAATTCTTTGTAAACCTTATATTATTTACACATGAATAAAGCACCATGATTCTAATTGTAGAAAAGTAGAAAGTAATTTGTGACCAATCACCAAGCATATTGAGGAGGTAGGATCCACTTCTAGAGATGGATGGTGATTTGTTTTAGATTATAGTGTGTTTTATTTTATGTATGTTTTGATTTGATTTCTTATATAAAATTCTTATATTAGCTTACTTGTTTTAATTCATGTTATTGTAATTAATTATTGATTCATGTATTGTTTAAGGTATAAGTGTGAATTAATATTTTTATGCTTTCTTATGCAATGTTAAATTCTAGATTAAATTTTATATTTTATAATATTTTCTAGTTTTTAGAATAGTTTTCCTTTAGATTTAAACATTCAATTCCTACCATTGGAAGTGACAATTCCTATCGCCATTTATGTTTTGATTTATTGTGGGTTTCAGCTTAGCTTCTATCACCAAGAAGTAATAGTTCCTATCACCAATTTTGTTTTGGTTTGTTGTAGATTTCCTTCCACATGTTCTTAGTTGCATCCATCCCCACTTGGCATGCTATGTTCATCCATTGAGCATATAGCCACTATACCTTTCATGAGTTTACGACCCCAAATTGATATTTAAAAGTGAGTTGAACTGGCTCTTAATCTTATCAATTATCCTTAATATTTGTACCATAGTTTCACCCTACATAAGCATTTGATACTTGGGATCATCACAAGGAGAGTATGCCAATACTTGAAACACTCTTATAAGCATTTTATATCTAGACTATGATTTCTCAAAGATACTTGCAAGTGATTCCAATGTCATAGTACCTACTATAACACTTTCCTAGATTCTATCTAGTGGCTCCCATAATATCCTCTATATTGTCTAGTTGTTGTTTTTTTCCATGCAGTCTCTTTCTAAAGCCACTCCTTCTCCTTCTCTTTTTAAATTTGCTCCTTCTCCTTCTCTCTCGTGCCTTAAATTTTAATTATCAAATTTCTAAATATCTACCTCTACTTTATCTAAAATCAACTTCACATTGTGTTGTAACTTTGGCATAGGTGTTTGATCATTGATATCTTTCATTTCAGAATTCAAGTTTTCAAGATTGGTCAACACCCTCACTTGCAAACCTCTCATGACAAGAACTTTCTATACTATTTCAACACCATGTTCTTTCTTCTAAGCTAACAGTTCTTAAGGTGCATTTTCTTGTAAAACATTAATTTGTTGAACAGTTACAAACTTTTATAAAGTGCATTGTTGTTTTCATGTATGCATGTATATATAATAATGAATAATAATAATGTTTTCATGTATGTCTAAATAACTACTAACATTACCATTGGATCATATAATAATAAAATAATCAACCTAGTTAATCAAAAACTACACCAATTCAACTATTGTTTCCAATGTCATAGTACCTACTACAACACTTCCCTAGATTCTATCCAATGGATCCCATAATATCCTCTATGTTTTCTAGCTATTGTTTCTTCTGTGCAGTCCCTTTCTAAAGCTGCTCCTTCTCCTTCTCTCACATGCCATATATTTTGATTATCAAACTTCTAATTATCTGCCTCTACCTTATCTAAAATCAACTTCACATTGTGTTGTATCTCTAGCATAGGTTTTTGATCATCAATTGCTTTCATTCCATCATTCAAGTTTTCAAGATTGGTCAACACGCTCACTTGTAGACCTCCCATGTCAAGCATTTTTTGTACAATTTCAACACCATGCTCTTGCTTCTAAGCTAATAGTTCTTCAGATGCATTTTCTTTTAAAATATTATTTTTGTCAAATGTAATTAAATAAACTATTAGAAAGTGCATTGTTGCTTTCATGTTTGTATGCATATATGTATATATATGTATGTATGTATACAAAGAGATCTTGTGGATTGTGGATTATGGATTATAAACAAAAAAGAAAAGAAAATATGACATTAATCATTCTCCATTTGTTTTGATTGATTATGGAGATTTGTGGGTGAGAGAGGGTGGAAAGCTCCGAACAAGGGTGGAGAGCTCTAAACATTGGTGGAGATTACTGGAGATCTAGGATTTTATTGTCATTCCCTTATGATAGCTTCATTTCATTATCATGCCATGACCTTGTGATCTTCATGCCATTTTTTTGAGATTTTCTTCAAGGGGAGAAGAGGTACCTATGTAAATGTTCTTTTTTTTTTACTTCAAAACATGTATCTCTTGTTCATATATAATAGCTTTGGTCAGATTCAAGGATAGCTAATTTTAATGATTTTATGCATATGTGCATGTATGTGTGTAAATCAGTTCACTATGTGAACTTCTTTACATGCATACATATACACTTGCATTGTACTTGCAAAAAATTAAATTAATCATTCATGTCTTGAATTCACACAAGCAATTATCCTTGCATTCAATTGAAACAACTCATACCAAACTAAGTATGTAGAAATTTGTGCTTACATATTATATTATCTCTTGGTGATTGAGTAAAGATCTTGTGCATAATATCATCTAGGTAATGATTGGATGCATTCACATTAATTCATAATAGGATTGAGCAAATGATCCTTTTATGTTACTTCATACTTATTTTATTGAACATTTTTTTAAACAGAATTAGTAATCCTAAAATTATACAACTACATCTAGTACTCTTTTTTATTTTATTTAATCATATACCTTTAAGACTATTATTTTTCTTTAAATTAGACTATATATTTGTAATTAACAAAATAGAAATATATATCTTTGATAGTTATGTTTTTCAATTTCAAGATCTCCATATTTAACATGAAGAGTTTCCACTACTAGAGAGTGCAATAGCCACAATGTGGAGCCATGTTGTTTGAGGTAATTTTCTATTCAAAGATAGAGACATATATCATATGGATGGAAATGCCAATTTTGATCATCCCACTTTCAAAGATGATTCCCTTATCAAATTAATGAAGCTACTTGCAATTAACACCGTAATTTTCTATATCTTGCCTGACCAATCATTCAGATAACCATCTTCCTCTTACCCCACCATAGCATGTAGCCCTTTTTGGAGGTTTATATCTTAGACCCTCTTGGGTTTTGAACATCATTGAATCTATTTTAAAATGGTTCTATTCATTCTAAGAGATTCATATGTTTGATAAGTTTAGTGTCCTAGGTAGTTTAGTGGCTTCAATGTTCACAAGGCTCTTGGCTTGGATCATAGTATGCATGTATGTACATGTCTATGTATGGGTGTATCTACGCATATATGTATGTATATATGTATCTCTGCATCTCATTGTTGTACCCTTGTGATCTTTGTATATGTATGTACGAATGTATGTATGTATATATACATATGTATATATATGTGTATATATACATATATGCACATACATGTGTTTGTCTATATATGTATATAAATAGAGAGATCTATGTATATATATGCATACATATACATAAAGAGAAGCTTCTTTAATAAATTACTAGGGAAAATATAAAGAGATACATGCTTAGAAGGAAAGGAAAAGAATAATTATATATGTACGTCTTCTCCCCTTGAAGAAAATCATGAAGAAAGCACTACTACATTTGGAACCGAATACACCACAAATTATACTACCATTGCAAATTGCCATAATAATTTGACCCCAAATTGTGTAGTGGTTGCAAAGGGCACAAAGATCACAAGGGCGTGACATGACAACTAAATTGTAGAGCAAGGGCATGGAGATCACAAGGGCACAAAAATGAAATGCAGAGATCATAAGGACACAAAAATGAAATGCAATGATCACAAGGGCACGACAAAAAAATTCTAGATCTCCATTGATCTCCACCAAGGGAGCATCAATGAAATATAAAGATCATAAGGGCATAGAAATTAAATGTAGTGATCACAAGGGCATGAAAATGAAATCTCCACCAATATTTAGAACTCTCCACCCTCATTCAGAGCTCTCTGTTGGAAATTTGATTGAAAAGCTCATTTTCGTTGAAGATCAAAGAGGGAGATTGTTGTAAAAGAATGTTTTCAATCATTGTTTTTTCATTGATGTCAAACCTTCTATTTGTAGGAATGATATTTTCTTATAAGATCCAAGTAATATCACTTAGTTGATTGATGAACAGGATTTGAACAATAAGATGTAACAAAAGCACCTAAGTGAAAGGTTGAGGTATGATGTTGCAATGAAGTGCAAGGATCAGTTAAGACAATGGTTAGGTAATCTATTAATGACATACTCAAAGATATAGAGGTTGGTCACACTTAGAATTATTGGAGGAAGAAGTTGTAACAAGGTTGACTACAAAGCTTAAACTAAGATCATTAGTGGATACTGAGCAAGTTAGTTGAAGCTAAGCAAATTATTAGTAGAAGCTGAGTAATAGACATTTCTAGTGTGTTCTGAGTGATCATGTGCCGAGTGATCTTTAGGTTTCAAGCATCAGGGAAACATAGTTGATGCCAAGTAACATAGTATGTGTCGTGCACCAGTATTTCAATAGTGCCAAGCTATTGCATTATTTGAAAAGATGAAGATTTTCGAAATCTAATCTAATATAGTGGTTACATTGAATTTTGTGAATAAGTTGGTGGATAAGGATGATGGGTTGTTGGCACAGAATCCTATGTAAATCATTTTTAGGTGAATTCTAAAGGATTGTTCAAGAAGCTTCTAGAGGAAATAGAATATGGGTTAGATGCAATGAATCCTACCTAATCCATGTGAATTGAAATTGAAAAATGGAAGAATCCATTGGGAAAAAGTACTCCAAGACTTCTATTTAGGATGTCATAGACCAAGAAGCAAAGAAATGCTGGTATTGTTGCTGCTGAAGTGCCAAATCTGTGAAGTGGTCAAAAGGGTGTCAAGAAGGAGACATCTAGGAGAAGGAAGAGCATAGAGGCTCTACTTCTACAAGTGGTAATGAATAGATGATTGCATTGGTACATTGAGTATGGAGGCTCAAGGAGACAAAGCTTGAAAGAAAAGACAAGCTATTAAGAGTTATAGAGATTGAAGGCTAGGCAAGGGTATGAGCTGAGAAGTGATCTAAGATCTACAAGATAAGTTGTATGTTGTAGTTAGGTCAAAATTTTCTAATACTCTCTAGCAATTGTATTAGATCTAAAAAACATATGGACTTAGGTTGGCCTAATAGCCATTTGTAAATCCTTTAACAAGGTGGCATTCCAAGTGAATGTTCTAAAGACCTTTAACCAGGCCCACTTCTAACAAGGTGGTTAAATCCTGTAACAAGGTCACATTTAATTGTGTTTTGTAAGCCTTTAACAGGGTAGGCCTTTCATAGGGAATCACTTCAAAAGGGTTAAAATTGAGTAGCATGTTACTAGTGGTTTTTTCCAAGTTGGGTTTCCACGTAAATTACTGTGTCATGTGTTGATTTCTTGTGTGTTATTCTTGCATGTTGATTTATAGTAACTTGCTAATTAGATAAGTTAAATCTTGGATGAATGAATGGTTGAATTGGTTCACTACACTTAGTGAAAAGTTTGAATAGGATATTTGGACCTTGAATAACTTATTCACCCCCCCTCTCAGTTATTCTAAAAGCAATTCTAACAATTGGTATCAGACCCTTTTGCTGATTTAGTTTCAAGGTACTAGAAGCAGGAAGATCAAGATGTCCAAGAGAGAGGTTCCCGAGCTCAACAAATACAACTTTGCTACATGACAGAGTTTGATGAAACTTCACCTTGGATCAATAGGTGACTATGCACAAACCCCAATTGGAATAGAACATGTAACTATAGCAGGACCTCTCATTGCAGTTGATTTGAACAAAAAGGAGCATAACCAAGAAATGTTGGAGATTCCATCTCCACTAAGCTATGTTGAATATGATGACATCAAAGATGGTGACACTACATTCAAGATGTGGAAAACCTTATTAGAAATCTATGGAGGAGATTAGAATGTCCAAAGAGAAAAGAGAGAAAGTCTAAGAGGAAAGTTTGATGACATGAAGATGGAGGAAGGAGACAATGTTTCTCAGTACGCTGCAAGAATGAAAGAAGTGGTGAGTGCAATAAGAAGTCTAGGTGGAAAATTGGAAGAAGAAAAAACTATCAGAAAATATTTAAGAACTCTACTCCCTATCTATGCTATTAAAATTTCAGCCATCCAAGAGCTGAGGTGTGTCCAAGGGAACACACTAACCTTTGAAGGAATAGTTGGAAGACTTATTGCATTTGATCTATCCAATTTTGATAACTATAGACTTGAAAACCTTGAATTTTCTTTCAAGGCCAAGATGACAATAAAAGATACTGAGGAGGACACATCAAGCAAGAGAAGAAGGAAAGAAAAAAATGCATCTAGAGATAGCAGCACAGACGAGGAAGATGTGGAACAATTAGAAGCACTACTGGCTAGAAGATTCCATAGAGGTAAGGGAAAATTCAAAGGTAAGCTCCCTATTATATTTTTTAATTGCAATGAAGTAGGCCATATAACTATAAGATGTCCACAAAAGAAGAACTATAAAGAAGGAAACAAGTACAAAAAAAAAAGAGAAGATGTCAACAAAGATTATAAGGAGAAAGGTAAGAGAGGCTACATTGTTGAAGAAGACTTTGATGAGAATGATGATGAAGTAGTCTATGTAGTCATGAAGGATGAATCCGACAAAGATGAAGATGAAGAAACAACATTGGCTACCTATGTAAACAAGAATGACAAGTGGATCATAGATAGTGGATGCTCACATCACATGATAGGAGATAAAAGTAAGTTCATTACCTTTACTCAATATGATGAAAATAGTGTTAGACTTGGTAATGATGCCCTATGTCAAATCAAAGGAAAAGGCTTTATCAAACTTACAAAGAAAATTTCATGTGATAATGCATACTATGTTGAAGGATTGAACTGCAACTTGTTGAGTGTATCACAATTAGGCAATGTATGTTGCAAAGTTGACTTTGGAAATCAAAATGCCAAGATTTATGATAATAACGGAAATCTAATAAGAAAGGGTGAACAAACTAGGAGTAATATATTTTACCTAGATATGGAAGATGCAACATGTCTTGTTGTTAGACTTGATAATGTGTGGTTGTGGAATAATTTGATTGGTATCAGCAAGAAAAAAGAAGTCAAAGGATTGCCCAAGTTAAAGAAACCTAAAAACACAATATGTAAACAATGTCAACTAGGGAAAATGACTGAATCTAGTTTCAAAAGAAAAATATACACTTCCAAAGAAGTATTAGAGTTAGTTCATGCAAACTTATGTGGCTCAATAGAAGTGCAAAGCTACTTAGGAGATATATACATAATGCTATTTGTAGATGATTATCTAGGATGATGACTATTATGTTTTTAAAGAAAAAATTTGATGCATTGCAAATGTTCAAGTGGCATTTGGATAGAGTTGAGAAGGAAATAGGAGAGAGCCTAAAATTCCTAAGGTCAGAATTAGGAGGTGAGTTCACATCAAGAGAGTTTGAAACATTTTGCAATGGCAAAGGTATCAAAAGGAAAACATCAGCACCAAAAACTCCACCACAAAATGGTATTTCTGAAAGGAGAAATAGGTCAATGATTGACTATGCTAGAACCTTGATGATGGAGAAAAATGTTGCACTAAAGTACTAGAGAGAAGCTATAAGTACTCTAGTCTACACACTGAATAGAGTTCAAGTCAAGAAAGGTACAAATGCAACAACTTTTGAATTATGGTATGGTCATTCACCTAATGTTAAACATTTCAAAATATTTGGTTGTAAATGCTACATTATAAAAGATACTAGAAATGGAAAGTTTGATGCAAAAATTGATGACGGCATATTTCTTGGATACTCCACCAAAAGTAAGGCATATAAGTGTTTAAAAGTTAACACTAACAAAGTTGTGGAGAGCAGAAATATAAATTTTTATGAGCATGCAGAAGTTTAGGTTGATGAGTCAAAGCAAACAGAGGATTATAGATCATTTGTATAGTTCTACAAATGAATGACAGTTGAAGACAATGTTACAAATCAAGTTGGGAATCAACAAAAAACTTCAGTATCTACTAAGCCTCAAGTAGTGAATGCCAAGTTACATTGAAAAGTTGAGCTACAAAATGTAAAAAATGCAAATACTAATTCTGAAAATAGTATGCAAGAAATAAATGATGAAATTCTAGATTAAGAAGAACAAAATGACTCTGAAGCAGAAGGATCAAATATGGAAAGAAGGACTAAACTCAAATTAGCAAAGCCTGTAAGAAGACATCACCCTGTAGATCAAATCATTGGTGATAAGGATGTTAGACCAATGAAAAGGAATAGACTGAGGAATGAATCATGTCTACTAAGCAAGGTTGAACCCAAAATAGTCAAAGATGCACTACAAGATGATGACTGGTATAAGGCCATGAAAGAAGAAATAGATCAGATTGAGAAGAACAAAACTTGGTCTCTAGTTCCTAGACCAGCTAATAAGAATGTGATTGGTACCAAATGGGTGTTTAGATAAAAACTTGATGAGAATGGTGAAATAACAAGAAACAAAGCAAGATTAGTTTGTGAAGGCTATGCACAAGAAGAAGGATTGGATTATGGAGAGATGTTTTCCCTTGTTGCAAGAATGGAAGGAGTAAGAACATTACTTACATATGCTGCATATAAAGGTTTAAAAGTGTACCAAATGGATGTGAAGTCTACTTTTTTGAATGGTATACTAGAAGAGGAAGTTTACATGGAACAACTAGAGGGATTTTTTGATGAGAAAAACAAGGACATGGTCTACAAGCTACACAAAGCACTTTATGGATTGAAGCAAGCACCAAGAGCATGGTATGAAAGGTTGCACAAATATCTTGTGAAGATAGGATTTGAAAGAGCAGATGACAATAGCAATTTGTACATCAAAGCTGAGGAAGGTAAAGACATTTTGATATTAGAAATCTTTGTTGATGACATAGTATTTGGAGGAAAAGATGTTTTATGCATAGATTTTGCTGATCAAATGAAGAATGAATTTGAGATGTCAATATTTGGAGAAATCAAATTCTTTGGTGGATTACAAGTACATTAGTTGAAGCATGACATATTTGTGACCCAATCCAAATACATCAAGGATGTACTCAAAACATTTGGGCTAGAAGACTCAAAACTAGTTAGCACACCAATGGGAATAGGCCATAAGCTATTCAAGAATGATGAATCTGCTGAAGTAAATCAGACATTGTATAGGTCAATGATTGGAAAACTACAATATGTTGTACATAGTAGACCAGATGTTGGAATTGTACCAAGGTTTTCTACCAATCCAAGAGAAAATCACTTAATGGTAGTGAAGAGAATATTGAGATACCTGAAAGGAACTGATGACTATGGTTTATACTACAAGAGGAATGAGAAGTTTGAACTAAAAGCATACACTGATGCACATTGGGGAGGTAACATTGATGATAGAAAAAGCACTAGTGGAGGAGCACTTTTCTTAGGAAAGAGGTTGATCACATGGATAAACAAAAAGTAATGTTGCACCTCACAGTCTACTACTGAAGCTGAATATGTGGTAGCTTCTATAAACTTCACCAATATTGTATGGATCAAACACTTCCTGCAAGGTATGAAGGAAGAGGAAATTGAGTCTATGAAACTTTATTGTGATATTAAAAGTGCTATCAATATATCAAAGAACTCAGTAATGCATGCTAAAACTAAGCATATTGCAATCAAGTATCACTATGTAAGAGAGCTGGTGGAAGACAAACAAGTGAAGATGGAATATGTTAGCTCAAAGGAACAAATTGTTGATATCTTCACAAAAGCACTACCTAAAGATGATTTTGAGTATCTTAGAGGTAAGTTGGGGGTGATACCCCTAGCTAAGGCTACTTGAACCAAAAAAGCAAGAATGCCCTACATCGAATAAGTAGAATGTTGAAGATTTTACACATTGATGCAAAGGATGTTTACTTTGGGATCCATGCCTAAAGTAGGAAAAGTGCTGAAATTTCAAATCAATTGCAAGCAAGGTGATAGAGGGAGAAATTGAATGAATCTGTAAAAGCTATATCTACATCTAAAGATGCTAATATGTCTTTGGCATTGTTGTCAAAGAGGGAGAAGTAGATAACTAATCAACAACTATTGAAGATAGTAGAAAACTAATTTAATAAAGATAGAGGGAGATTTCAGAGGTTGATCAGAATAGCACAAAATGAGCAATATAGAGGGAGAAAGACAACAAACAAGGATAAAACATCAAGAGGAAGAAGCTGAAATAAAGAAGGAAATGTGAAGTTATAATTTACTTTTTTGGCATTTGACTTTTGTTCTAACCTAGCTAGCTTGTGGTTGAATAGTTTGGTCTAATGGTTGATCAGTTTGGTTTGCCATCAATGCCAAAGAGGGAGATTGTTGGAAATTTGATTGAAAAGCTCGTTGTTGTTGAAGATCAAAGAGGGAGATTGTTGTAAAAGAATGTTTTCAATTATTCTTTTGTCATTGATATCAAACTTGCTATTTGTAGGAATGATATTTGGTTATAAGATCCAAGTACTATCACTTAGTTGATTGATGAAGATGATTTAATCAATAAGATGTAACAAGAGCACCTAAGGGAAAGGTTGATTTATGATGTTGTAATGAAGTGCAAGGATCAGTTAAGAAAATGGTTAGGTAATTTATTGATGACATACTCAAAGATACAAAGGTTTATCACACTTAGAATTATTGGAGGAGGAAGTTGTAACAAGGTTGACTGCAAAGCTTAAACTAAGATCATTAGTGGATGTCAAGTAAGTTAGTTGAAGCTGAGAAAATTCTTAGTAAAAGCCAAGTAACAAAATTTTCTAGTGTGTGCCAAGTGATCTTCATGTGTCGAGTGATCTTCAAGTGCCGAGCATTAGGAAAAAAATAGTTGATGCTGAGTAACACAGTATGTGTCATGCACTAGTATTTCAATAGTGTTGAGTTGTTGCATTATTTCAAAAGATGAAGATTCACTAAATCTAAGCTGACATATTGGTTACATTAAATTTTTTGAATAAGTTGGAGGATAAGGATGATGAGTTGTTGGCATAGAATCCTATGCAAATCATTTTTGGACAAATTTTAAAGTATTATTCAAGAAGTTTCTAGAGGAAATAGAATATGGGTTAGAAGCAATGAATCATACCTAATCAATGTGAATTGAAATTGAAAAATAGAAGAATCAAGTGGGAAAAGGTACTCCAAGACTTCTATTTAAGAATTCATAAACCAAGAAGTAAAGAGCTACTGATACTATTGATGCTGAAGTACCAAATCTACAAAGTGGTTCAAAGGGTGTCAAGAAGGAGACATCTAGGAGAAGGAAGAGCACAGAGGGTTTGCTTCTATGATTGGTCATGAAGAGATGATTGCAATGGTACATTAAGTATGGAGACTCAAGGAGACAAATCTTGAAAGAAAAGACAAGCTATTAAGAGTTATAGAGATTGAAGGCTAGGCAAGGGTATGAGCTAAGAAGTGATCTGAGATCTACAAGATAAGTTTTATGTTGTAGTTAGGTCATGATTTTCTAATACTCTCTAGCAATTGTGTTAAATCTAAAAATCCTATGGACTTAGGTTGGCCTAATAGCCATTTGTAAATCCTTTAAAAGGGTGACATTCCAAGTGAATGTTCTAAAGACCTTTAACTAGGCCCACTTCTAACATGGTGGTTAAATCCTTTAATAGGGTAGGCCTTTCAGAGGGCATCACTTCAAAAGGGTGAAAATTGAGTAGCATGTTACTGGTGGTTTTTCCCAAATTGGGTTTCCACATAAATCACTATGTCATGTGTTGATTTCTTGTGTGTTATACTTGCATTTTGATTTATAGTAACTTGCTAATTAGATAAGTTAAAGCTTGGATGAATGAATGGTTGAATTGGTTCACTACACTTAGTGAAAAGTTTGAATAGGACATTTGGCCCTTGAACAATTGATTCACCTCCCCCCCCCCCCCCTCTTAGTTATTCTAAAAGCAATTAGAACACTCTCCACCCACTTTCACATGCAACTCTTCACAATCAAAATAAATGGGGATTGATTTTTTTAATGTTTTCTTTTTTTTATTTTATATCCAAAATAAACTTCACCTTGTGTTGTAACTCTGGCATGGGTGTTTGATCTTCAATAGCTTTCATTTGAACATTTCAACATTCAAGTTTTCAAATTTCCTCTTCATTATATAGTCCCTTCCACCCTAAAAACCACATTTTTAATTCATTAAAATAAGGACTTGAACAAAGCCAATGATAGAAAATAGCTCATATTATAGAACCCAAATAATTGAACAATAAAACTCACTCAACCTGTGCTAAGTGACTTAGCTCAAGATCCTACAAAAAAAAATGCAAACCAGGAAAAAAGGGCAGAGTTCACAAGAAATTTTACAAAATTATATCATATCAGATATTTTTATAAAGAAACTAGCCATAGCCTAGTTGAATTGGTCTAGTTGCTGATTAGTTGTGTTGATTACAAATTCTTCTAGAATTGTTATCAGATTAGGTACAATAAAACAAACAATCAGTTGTTCCTAGCTTCTAGGATCAAATATAATTTTCCAATCTGATAAAATTACATATGTGGATGTATGTATGTATATATAGAGAGAGATCTTATGGATTTTGGAGATCAGTGGACAGTTAGGATTTTGTTGCCATGCCTTTGTGATTGTTGTATTTTGTTGTCATACCCTTGTGATCTCTACATCTTGTCATCATGCCCTTGTAATCTCTGTATATGTATACATAAATGTGTGTGTGTGTGTGTGTGTGTGTGTGTGTGTGTGTGTGTGTGTGTGTACATATGTGTATATGTATGTATGTATGTATGTGTGTGTGTGTGTGTGTGTGTGTATGTTTGTATATAAATAGAGAGATGTTGGTACAATAGAAAAACAATAAAACTCACTCAATGAGTAGCATGGCCATGGGCATTGCCACAAGATTTTGTACATAACTATATAAGGAGTGAGTTAGGATGTATATAGGTTAACCTTACATTATATATAAACTACAACACAAAAGTTACACTAGGGTATTACAATATTGTAATTATAGAAAACTGTCTAATTTTTTAGAGTGGGTGTATGTTGGTGAGTAACTGTATTAGGTAAGTAAAAATCACTAGTGGTTCTAGGAATACAACTACATCAAAACAATTAGAATCTAGAACTACATATTTGTTAGAGTGAGTAGTTCAAGGGTCTTGATCCCATGGATATGGGTATGTAGGTAGCCTAGTAGGAAGAGTATGCCTCCTATGTGCAAATGCCTTGGACATAGTTAGGTAGCACTTATCTATTTTAAGACATTATATATTAACTTATGAGGCTCATTCCCTTGGAAAAGCCTCTTGCCAAATCACCCAAGATGGTGAGAATATCTTGCTGAGAACCTTTTATATTGTTCAATTTTTGACATAATTTTGGTTACGTATCAGAGGATTATATGTTTCTTCATTGTTGCAAATATCTATATTCATTCTAAATATGTGCTATTGCTTGTTTTTAGCACATTATTTGACAAGAATTTACCTTTCAACTATTTTTAGGGCCTAAACTTCAAAATCAATGTAAGTTAATTCACATGGTAGTTGAATATTGCATTTCAATTCTCCATTGGGGACATATTCGTATTTTATTTTTCTTAAATTCTAGATGTAGTAATGAGGGTTTTAGCTCAAGCCATAGGAGAGAATTTGAGTTTATCAATGAGTTCCTCTAGTTCAATTGTAATGCATCTCAACTAGTTTCTCCAATGATGCAATCACCCATCTATCTCTAGATTAGGAAAGCACTTTTTGATTTACAGAATCTAGATCGATATTGAGAGTTCTAAAGACATAAACCTAAAGATCATCATGTGTGAATCCCACTTTAGGGAAAAATTGGATGTCATGTTCTTGTGTATATATTACAATCACTTCCTTAAAAAGTCAAATAAGGTGCACCGATAGAATTATTCACATGTATCCCACTGCCCATGGAAATTGAGGCTTGTTGTTGAGTATTTTTTGTTGCTATTGAGGTGCCTCAAATTGGCACTACTTTGTCATCCTAAGATAGCTTACATTCTCTCTAGCCTCAAGTTGTTCCATAGTTGTACCCTCTACATCTTGTTTATCATTTCAAGGGCTACATTAGCTGACTTCTTATCCTCTCATTAGCAAAGATTGGGGCAAAATAGTCCTTTCTACCCTAAAACCACTTTGTTACTTCATTAAAATCATGACTTGGACAAATCCAATGATACAAAACCTACTACCACTTTGGGAAAGATGTTGTCTCCAACATTGCAACCATATGATAAATGGGAATAGCACATGCTTCAGCCATAACCCAGTTAAATTAGTGTTGTTTCTAATTAGTTAGGTTGATTACAAATTCCTATAGAGCTATCATTAGATTAGGTATGATAAAGGGAACAATCTGTCGTTGCTAGCTAGCAGGATCAAACACACTTTTTCAAGGTGATAAATATTGCATATGTAGACGCATCACTTGCATGCTAGTTATGAAATGCATCCCCCAATTTATAATGAATGGTTGGATATATAGGCTCCATACACTAGCCCAAAAATGGTAGCCAATGATGTAACCATGCATGTATTGAAGTTAATTTGGGCATTACTATATGATCTAGAATGTTATGAAGTACAAAAGCTAGTAGAAACTTCTCTCATGTCACTAGAAAATGTAGCATAGGTTTAGGGTCCCTTGTCTTGAATGAATTTTTAGCATAGGTTCAAAGTAGTAACTCCTTACACTCAACTCTTTACTGAAGTTATTCTCATTGCCACAATGACATTACCTCTAAACCATGCAAAGGATGTTGAAGTGGTTCTCAACCATGAAACACTCTTATAAGCAATGACAAAGCAAATACAGATGCAATACATGAAAAATTGCACAACTTGTAGTCTTCATATATACAAAGAGATCTTTTTAAAGGTTCTTATCACATATTAGCACAATAAAAAAATTGTTCTAGCTATATAAATATTCTAGAATCCAAATAATAAAACTCAGTCAACCCATGCTAAGTGACAAGCCATAACCTAGTTAAATTGGTCTAGTTGTTGATTACCTGGGTTGATTACAAATTCCTATAGAATTGTCATTATATTACATACAATAAAATGAATAATTAGCTATTCCTAGCTAGCATGATCAAATACAAATTTCCAAGGTGATAAAATTGCATCTACAGATGTATGTATGTATGTATGTATGTATGTATGTATGTATGTATGTATGTGTATATATATGTATGTATGTATATGTATTTATATATACACATATATACACATGTATATATATATATGTGTGTATATACATACATACATACACACACATATCTGTGTGTCTATGCATTTACATGTGTATGTATGTATGTATCTATGTATGTGTACAAAGAGATCTTGTGGATTGTGAATTATGGATTATAAACAAAAAGGAAAAGAAAAAATGACATTAATCATTCCCCATTTTTATGTATACAAATAGAGATATCTTCTCACAATATCAAAAGAATAAAACACACTCAATAGGTACCATGGGCACAGATGCGATCGCAACACCTATTGGTAAGTAGATTCCTCTTTTCATCTCTCATTTTTCATGTGTTTATTTTACTGGAACTATTATTTCTTAAGTGGAATTTTTTAATATTGGATACATTTTATGCAAGATGTGACAAGGACATTCCTGGATGTACCTAGTGTATCTAGCTTTTGAAAATAGAAGGCTAAACTCTACATTTCAACATTAACTTGATTGGTCTATTTAGACCCATTAATTATTGTCACAAGATTTTAAACATAACAATGTAAGGAGTGAGTTAGAATGTATATAGGTTAACCTTACATTAACTATAAACTACAACACAAAGGTTGCACCAGAGTATTATAGTATTGTAATTATAGAAAATCATCAAATTTGCCAAAGTGAGTGTATGATAGTGAAGAGTTGTGGTAGGTGAGTAAAGCTCAGCATTGGTTATAGGAATACATCTACATCAAAACAATTAGAAACCATAACTACATATTTGTAAGAATGAGTAGTTCATGGTCTTGATCCCATGGATATGGGTATGTAGGCAGCTTGGTAGGTGGAGTATGCCTCTAGTGCACAAGCACCTTCGACATAGTTAGGTAGCACTTAACTATTTTAAGATATTATATGTCAACTCATAAGGATCATTCCCTTATAGAAGCCTCTACCACAATGAAATTACCTCTAAACCATTCAAAGCATGTTGAAGTGGTTCCCAACCTTGAAAAACTCATATAAGAAATGGTAAAGCAAATCCAAATGCAATATATATATTACTATTATTTATGTATATGGATATATGTATCTATGTATATATGTATGTATATATGTATGTATATGACACCACACTTGGGAGCATAACTTAATGAATAAGAACACCATATGAAAGATCTTGTGTGATGAAGGATTATATCATTTTCTACTTCTGTTCCAGGCATGAAGTGCATTCCCTAATTTATAATGAATGGTTGGATATAAAGGCTCCATATGCTAGCCCAACAATGGTAGATAAGGATGTAACCAGCCATGTATTGGCACTTTCTCCCTGTAAAGATCCCAACTATCTTCTACTACTATTGATTTGGTCTAGTTGTTGATTAGCTAGTTTGATTACAAATTCCTATAGAACTATCATCAGATTAGGTACAATAAAATGAATAGTCCATTTTTTCTAGCTAGCAAGATCAAATATGGTTTTCCAATGTGATAAAATTACATATGTAGATGTATGTATGTATGTATGCATGTATGTATATACATACACACATATATGTATATGTATATATACATACATACATACACACACATATGTGTGCATCTATGTATGTACATGTATGTGTGTGTGTGTAGATAGATAGAGAGAGAGAGAGAGAGAGAGAGAGAGAGAGAGAGAGAGATCTTGTGGATTGTGAAGATTAGTGGAGATCCAAGATTTCATTGCCATGCCCTTATGATTGTTGTATCTTGTTATTGTTCCCTTGTGACCTTTGCATCTCGTTGTCATGACCTTGTGATCTCTGTATATGTTTGTATGGATGTATGTATGTATATACATATATACATATGTATAGGTATATATGTCTATATCTATGTATGTATGGATATAAACAAAGAGATCTTAGCACAACAGAAAAATAATAAAACTCACTCAATAGGTAGCATGGCCATAGATGTAATGGAAATGCCTATTGGTATGTAGATTCCTCTTTCTCTCTCTCATCTTTCACGTGTTTATTTCAATTGAACTATTATTTATTAGGGGGCATTATGTAATATTGACCTATTCATTTTTTTGTAATAGGCAATGAGGACATTCCTAAATGTACTTGTGTGATGAATTTCTCATGAGCAATGATGATGGACTTCCCCTGAGAGTCGTAGGAGGTGATGAGGACATTCCAAGTACTATAATGATTGATCATTTCTTGAATATTTTAGATGTTAATGGGGAACTTAGATGTTGGGGGGGCTGGGGCCAAATGAGCTTCCACCTTCACATGGTTGGCCCTGATTAGTAGAGAATATTAAACTATTCTTGAAATGAAGTGAAGCTCAATATTTACCTATGATTGTAGGACAACTAGTTGTGTGAATCTCTTAGTTTTAGGTAATGTAGAAGGACACCATAGTTTAATATGAAATGTCAATTCATATGAATATGACATCAGGCAGAGCTAAAAATTACAATAGATTTGCACAATTGTTAGAGGTCTTCAATCAGGTATTTTAATATATAGACCATCACAAGCATTGTTCATGATGCTCCATAATTTTAAAAACTTAATAGAACTATTAAATAAATGTAATTGTGTGTTATTTTATCAGCTCCACCTATTGTCCATGAATTTGAATGTAGTTACACATGCATTCTCAATTTGGAGTGGTAGAGTCTTATTGGATGTGATAGAAAAATGACATGCACGAGAAGATGAGAAAATGATGCCACTTTTGCAGGTTTTGAACTTTTTAGCATACTTTAAACATTGATCCTTTCTTAAATATTTTAGATGTTAATAGGAAATTTAGATGTTCAGGGGGTGGGGAAAATGAGCTTCCACCTTCATGTGGTTGGCTTTTATTAGTAGAGAATATTAAACTATTCTCAAAACCAAGTGAAGCTCAATATTAACCTATGATTGCATGACAACTAATTATGTCAATCTACTATGAGCTATGAGAGCATCATAGCTATTCAATATTTTTCACCAATTTTTTTATTAATATAGCATGTCATTGAAATTATGATGACCACTTTTGATAGCTAATTATCATTCCCATAGTATTCCTACCACATGTCTATTGTTATTGCGATAGATGTTTTTGACAACTTGTTGTGGGTCCCCTAGCATTTTTGTCACAAACACATTGTAATTGTAGTAGTATCTTTGATAGCTTTCCATCATAATTGGGATGGTGAAAATGAACTTTTTGCCAGTGATAGCTCAATTTATGACAACTATTTCTATTGCAATTGCAATAGTCACTCATTCCATCATAAATCACAACAACAAAAGTCCAATGCCCACTCCATAGGAACCAATTTCCTTTCATGTCAATTAAGTGACAGGTGTCCATCTCAATTGCAATAGCCTACCATCACAATTCAGACACAAATGTAGTAGTGATCCTCTCTAGAGAACCCTCCTCTCATGCGAACCAACTCCTCTTTAGGTCAAAATAACTTCCTCAGACTTGTCTCATTAGACACCCTAGCCTACTTACACCAATTCTTTCTCTCTATGGATAACTCTCCAACCCTAGCAATGAGCTCCTCCATTATTTCAAATGCCATCTCATTAATGTTTACCTTCCTATCAATCCAAGAGTTGATGAATTGTATGGAGATGTGTTCATCATGCCTTTCCATGCCTTTAATGAATTGGAGTAATCCTCCTTACCATAGGTAAACCCATGTAGCCTCACTATATCTTATGTAATCCTCTATCTCCATTGGTTCATTTAGGTCAATGCACCCATTTCTTCAACAAGCTCAACAACCAACTTCTTAGAATATTTTGACATCCTCTTGTTGTAGACTAAATTGTGGAAGCCATGATAGATTAAGGATTTCAAATTTAAGCTAAAATTGTGAAGGCAATCAAAATCCATCATAGATCACAAGGTTTCACAATTTTTAAAATCCCTCTCTTAGTGGCACATGTGATTGATACCTTTCCTTCTGAAATTGACTGTTGCTAGCTATAGTTGGAGTGAGGTTTGGAAAAATTGTCCTTTCAATCCTTCCCTTTTAGTTATTAATTATGATCAAATCTCTAGCATTGATTCTTTTCTAGAAACAATCATTTGATGATGGAGTTTGGTTGACATTGTCCCATTCTATTATTTTCATGATGTTGTGTCTAAATTTCACCAAATCATCTATAAATCCATTTCCTCCATGATAGATGTAGTCCATGTAGACCTCTTGACACCCCTCCATCAAACTATGGATTTCTTCTATTATCATTTTGATCTTCTAGCTACATTGACCCTCTCCTTTCACCTCTTTCATAGTAAACATTGAATCCTACTTGATTATCAATCTATTAATTCCTCTAGTTCTCACAATTCTCATTCCCCATAGTAGGTCCAAAGCTTTAGCTTCATTGTTTGACCCTCCTCCAGAATTCCTGGTATAGGCAACCACCAACTTTCCAATACTATTCTAGAAGATACCTTTAACTGTTGTGCTCCTAGACAAGGCCAGCCCATCAAAGTTAAATTTTATCCATGCTTCAGGAGGGGGGTGCCAAGCCATTTTGCACCTAGCTATAGCTTTAGAGTTATCAAAATTTTCCACCTTCACTCTTAAGTCCCAAGTGGATGCCCACTTCATATCTTGCCTTCTCGGGGGATTCAGGGGAGCGAGTTTTTATCACCAGATCCCACTACTTTCCTTTACGAGCCTTGTTACCTATTGAACCACTACCAAACTAGGAGTGGCTTTGAACTTGAAGATTTTATTATTTCTCTCCTTCCAAGTTTTCCATGAAACATATAGGGGAATTATTATCAATAAGCTTTTAAGATAAGAGTGATTAGAGGGCCCATCCTAGTTAACAAATTGATGTAAGTTATCATCTCAATGACACACTAATGGACCTCCCATAATGCCAGGATCCCCTTCCAAACTTCTGATGCAAAAGGGTAGTGAATGAGGTGTAGGATAGATTTTGCTTCTTTTTACCATAACATATAGGAGTTAGCTAACTGGTACCCTCTCTTTCAAAGATTATCAATGGTGAGAATTTTCCCATGGAGGGTCATCAACCAAAAGAAATCTATCTTTGGAAAGATCCATGGGTGCCAGACCTTCCTCTAATCCATTAGAGTCACATCCCCCTTGAGACAAAAAAGATAAGAAGATTTCACCATGAAGTCTCTTGAGGGGGTAAGTCTCCAAACCAAAGAGTCACAGACTGGGGTGGAAGGGGTGCAATAACTCTATAGCAGTTCTTGGAGCTCTAGAGTGAACCCCATCCCCACATTAACATGATAATAAAAAATTTTCCATTTCCAATTAGGGTTGAGATACCTTTGAATCTGAGTATCATTATGTCTAATACAATCCTCTCTCAAGTGATGGAATCTGGTGTACATGAGGTGGTCATCTTATATCCATTGGTCTTCCCAGAACCCCAACCATCTAGAGAATACCCATAATCAAAATTTTATGGGTGTGCACCACACAGCTCCAAATTTTTGAACCCTAGGGGAGAACATGGGTCCAAAGGTGATGTTGGAATAACCCCCTCTAAGATACTTGACTTTCAAAATATTGCACCAATTACTCAAGGATTTCATCAATCTCCAACCAACCATAGCCAGGAGGACCTTATTTAGATGCCCTATCCTTCTAATATTAAATCCCCCTAGGGCCTTGTGTTGGCACACTTTTTCCCAACTCAGCAAACTCATTCTAAGCATCTCTTCTGATCTAGACCATAAGAAATTTCTTTGAATTTTTTCAAGAATCTCCCTATATCTTCCTGGAGTTTAAAAATAGAGAGGAAGTACACTAGAATTCCCTACAAAGAGGCTAAGAGATGTTGGATTTTCCCCACACTGCTTAGGATTTTTAGTTTCTAGTCCACAAGCTTCCCTTAAAAAAGTTCAACTAGGACATTCTACTACTATTTGGATACTTCCTTAATAGTGAGAGGGAGACCAAGATAGATATCTAGAAGACTTGTCTCTTGGCATTCTAGTACTCTACTCATTTTGAAAAAAAGAAAATTTTACTTTTTGATAATTTATCCATTGTCTCAAAACCTTCTTATACTGATTCAAAATTTATTTCCACTCTCTAGTTTCATGGACTAAAAATATTACAAATAGGAAGGGTCATCAACAAATTGATGGATAACCTCTGTGAGAGATGAGGATGTAGGTTCAATGTCTTTTATTCTACCAAAATTAGCTAGGCCATTAAAGTTATACTTAGCACCTCTGTCACAATGATGAATAGGTAAGGGGATAGGGAGTTTCTTTTCCATAGAGCTTAAGAGGAAGTAAAAAAATATTTCTAGGGCCCGATTGACCTAAACCAAAAACTTGACAATATCCATAGAAACTCTAATAATCCTAATAAAATTCTCACTAAATCCTAACTTGGTCAGAATATCAAAAGAAATTCCCTTGTGACCCTATCATAAACCTTGGATATATCAAGTTTTAGTGTCATACTTGGATTCCTACTCCTCTCCATAGAGTGAATTACCTCATGCATGGTTACGAGTGCATTTAGAACCTATAACCCTGGGACAAAATCATTTTGGTGCAAGCCTATAAACTTATCAACTAGGAGCTTGATACAATTAATCATAACCTTGGTGAGGACTTTATAAATCATTTTGCAAAGACTTATTGTTCTTAATTCTTCAAGATATCTCGGTTCATCCATCTAAGGTATTAACACTATAAATTTATGGTTAAGTTCCTTCAACAACATGTTTTTTTCTCACAAAGTCATTCACACCATGAATAATGTCATACTTAATGATCTTCCAAAATTCTTGAGAAAAGGCTAGAGGAAACCCATTGCATTCTAGGGCTTTTTATTAGTTCATACTAAACACTACCTTTCTCACCTCCTCCTCCTTAACCTTACTAGTCATGGCTTCATTCATTTGGTCACTCACCACTAGATTTACTAACCTTAAAATAATTTCTAGCATGTTTCTATTGACCTGATTATACAGGGGGTTGTATATCTCCTAGAAATAGTTACTAACCCAATCCTCAATACCCTCTACCTACATTAATTCTTGACCATTACTATCCACTAGAAGGTTTATAGTGTTCATCTTTTTTCTTCTTAATGTCAATCTATGGAACAAGGTCATATTCCTATGCATTACCTTATACTAGACATGTTTGAAGAGATTATAACTTCTTCTCTATAGTCTTCTTTTCCTTGGAAATGTTTCCAAATGAAGATTTTCTCCATCCTCTAACCTCTTTGTGAATTCTTTCAAGTTTCCTAAAAAAATTGGAACATAATGTTCGTTCAACTAGATTATTCCACCACTATGTAATACAATCCTTGAACTCTAGGTGTGAGTGCCACATGGTTTCGTACCTAAAAGGCCTACATCTATTAGTTTGATTCTATGTCCATGAGAAAACTAGTGTAGAGTCAGATCCACCTTTAGGGAGGTATGTGGGAGAATATCCTAGGTAGCTGAGATGATGGCCTGATCAAGCCTAACCTAGAATAGATTGTTCCCCATTCTATTGTTTGACCATGTGAAAGTTGATCCTTTAAGGCCAATATATATCAAATATTTCCTCCTAAGGAATCCCCCCAAGTCATGCATAATCTCAGCGAAGTCCTTCAGGCCACCCATTTTCTTTGAAGGGTATAGAGGAGTGTTAAAGTCTCCCATATACAAAATATTATTCTATCTCATTGAATCTACCACTTTCATTGTCACGTCCCAAACTACCATCCTACCATTGAGGGTATTGGGGGCATAGAAGTTAAAAAAATCCAATTACTAGCTTGGGAGGTAAATCCCATCACCAAAAAATTGGTATTGAGGAGGATCACCCTATCCACAACCTTGTCCAGATTTCAAAGCATTGCTATGCCACTCGAAGTACCATTTGCACCACTATATATAAATTTAGGTCTTGTCCAAATGTAGTCAACCACTCTAGAGAACACCTGCTCTATCATTTTCACCTCCTACAAAAGAATCATGTCAATATTAAGTTCAAGGGTCTTTTTTTAAATTTCATATTACTTCTTGGGGTTACTAAGTGCTCTTACATTCCATGATATTATCTTCATCTTTTATGTGGTTTGATTTCCTTTAGGGTTTTTTGATCCCCCTATGTTATTTATTTTTCTATTTCCTTCTGACAAAGGTTCTTAATTGGAGGTCTCCCTACCTTTACAATTGACCCAACATCATCCTTATTTCTACCTCTAGGCTTCCTCTTAGGGATAGTCCATTCAACTTAATTACTCAAGTAGTCAAGATTTGCATCCATATAGGTAGGGGAATGTATTTCAACAATACCTAGGAGTGAGACTACAAAGGTTCCATCTATGAATGGTGAGTCATTCCCCTTGCTCAGAGATATGTTATAGGGATCAATCTTCTCAATCTTCTCATTCTCCTTCAACGAGTTTAGTTGCCATTCCCTAGGCTAGGGAAATTATATGGAATGAACTTCAATAATTTCCCCTTACTCATGCTCCATCATTACCCTTTCCTTAGGTGGAAAAATGGTGATCTCCTCTAATTTCTCATTAGCACCCTCCCCCATAGGGGTCCTCACCCTCTCCTTTTCCTTTCAACTCTTGGAGTTCCTCAATTTCTCTTGAGTACATCATTCTTATCAGTTCTATGTTCCCTAGGGTATGGTCTAGTTTGTCATTTCTACATTTCTTAAGGTTTCTACCACCATGACTCTAGGTAAGTATACTTTATTCTTAAGTTTATCACTCCTTTTACATTCAACAATCAAGTGACCAAACATATTACATTGTTGGTAGAAGGGTGTAGCATTCTCTTATATGATTAGTTGTGACCAAATATCCCATTTTTTTTAGATCCACTGTGGTCAGCAATAGTTTGTTCATTCCCACATTCATGCAAAGCCTAGAAAATCCTAGCTTAGTCCTAGAGTTTTTTGTTATGCCCACTTTGATAAAATATCCAAAAGAGTTTCCAATCCATCTAAACACTCACTCATCCTAGAAATCCAAGTGGAGTATGGGTAATCTTATCCAAACCTACACAAATCTGCACAGGTCAAGCTTAGGGCTAAAACTCAATTTCCATTTCATGATCATCAATAGATATTTACTAAAGTACCAAGAACCCACCATGATCGATTCTCAGTCCATTTCAATAATGAAATTAAACAAGAAAAGGGAGCCTTCCATCATTAAAATAGTCACTGATCTAGAGTGTTTCCACCAAGTAGAGCACCATTTTCTCACCATGTCCATTGTAGGTTAGCACTAGACAAACTTTCCAATGTTACACAAGGATATTCTTGACGAAATTGAATCAACCACAGAATTTAGGAGTGAGATATCTGGTCCTATAACCCCTGAGGAAAATATGGGTTCCTCTCTAGAGTCCATAGCAATCTTGAATGCAATGATAGATTTTAGCCAATTTGACTTTGGGTTCTCAGTCCTCTTTAGGCCCATAGCCATTGTGGAAACCTCTAAATGGTGGGCACCAAAATAGGCACAATCCTCAAGAACATCATATGGTTCTTCCAGGCTAGGAATCACCATAGAATGCAACTCCTGGGCATTCTGGGATATAGCAGAAAGGACCAATTTGAGATTTGAGAACACATGTATTAGCTCTGGTGGAGGAGAAAACAATTGGGGGGGGATCCATCCCCTTGATGACTATAAATTTTTAAACCATAGTTGCAGGAAATACAAAGCAGAAAATTGTATAGCTATTACACATCTGGTTATTTTCATGTATCTAGAAATCATCCTCGTCTATGTTATGTAAAATGGTGAACTAATTTGCAATTACCAGAGCATTTTTCTTTGTGTGTTTGGTTTTTGAGAAACATATTTTCTACCATCCCTATTCTTGAGATGGTGTTTTAGGTTTTTTGAATTTTTCTTTATCTTTGTGAAAAGGTGAGTCCATTTTCTTTACATTCAAAGAAGAATTCATATAAAAATTAGAGTTCACATGAAAAGAAGATATCATTATTTTTTCCATATGTGTATCAAGATCTTAGTGTTGAGAATGAGAAAATGGATAAAAATTCTTTGTCATCTTCAAAATCTCGATCATCTCTAGAAAGGGTGGAATTTGAAGATTTTGGTGTAGAATTCTTAGAGGAATTGTTGAATTTGTTGATAGAGTTTGACAATTTATTTGGCTTACTTGATCAACTTTTTTGATCATCTGTCCATCCTCAAATTAAATCTTGAATTGAAGTTTTTTTTTCCTTCCCATAACTTTCATTCACATGTGCATTAGGAAATTTTTTGGATGGATATCCAAAATTACAATTATTTGAAATATTATGAACATTCACTCCATGATTTTTGAATACACCCCCCATTTAATTTGTACCCAACACATTGAATTTTACTAGGAATTGGGGATCAAAACTAATTGACTATTGGTCAATATCCCCAAAATTAATTTCTTCACTATGATCATAGCCAACTAATGTATGCATTTATGTTGTAAATACTTTCTTCTCTAAGATCCTACTTCTAAATCTGATTGCCTTTTGATAGTTGAGTTACAATTTTTATAATGTTTTACTACTTTGAATATATTTTTTATTGTCATTTTAAAATATTTATTTTGTTTAATATATATTTATAAATATTACAAAATTTAGCATAAATTTTTTAAATTTTTTTTTAAATTAAAATGATAATTTTGTTTTACTACTTTATTTTTTCTTCTTGTAAAATCTCGAATTGCTCATTTCATCAAGATTTTTTCTTTTAATGAAAAAGCAGACCAATTTAAATTAACTTAAATAAAGAAAAATGAATATAAGTTAAATATTTTAGGTGGGAAAAAATTATTTATGGAGATCAAATGGGTTCATCCCATGAGTCATATGGGTGGTTGAAAAATGCTTGACAAAAACTAGAAAAATGTAGTTAATGGGCCTTTGATAGAAGCGCTAGATAACAATAGAAATGGCTAAGCACTTAAAGGATAAATCCTTAAGTAGCCAAGCAAGTAGCAAAATGTGGAAGAGGTTTTTGGTAAGTGAGTGTTAGGTGAGTAATCATATGTTTTTATTTATTGCAACATACCTTATTTGCATGATCACTTAGGTTAATAGTCAATTTTGTTATGATACATATGTGAAAAATGTAGGACTCAATTGGGTAATTTTAGTTAATGACAAAAGGAGGGTTGTAAGAGGAGGCTATAATTTTTCGGATATGCTATATGCAATGTGCATGAGCTTCTAGTATGGCCTCTTGTGTTAATATGAATTTTATCATGTATTATGCTAATGCAAAGCATACCAAGTCCAATATGATAGAGTTATAGGATAGTTTATGAGATTCGATAAATGGATTAGCATATTGAGCTGCATTGTTAATTCAATTGTGTATCAATAGAGGCATGACATACAAGGACTTCACTCTTGTATAAACTGGTCCAATTTTGTATTTTAGTATTTAAATCGATACATTTTTTGAAGGGTTCATGAAGTTGACATAATTAATAATTCATAAGGGTATAAAATAAAGATATTTTAGCATGCAACATGAATGGATGATATATGATTTATTGTCTAATCCTTGATGTTGAATTATTTATTATAGAGAATACAAGATTTAGTGGAACTAATTACACATTGTGATGTCATGTCTAGATTATTTTTGTATACTACATTCATTATATTTACATAGCGATTCTAGAAGGTGGATGTAAACTTCACTCTCAAGAAAGTGCTCATTCTTTTTGTTAACTCCTAATAGGGTTGCAGATATCTTAAATGGTCTTGGCTCCTAAAATTGACTATTGTATTAAATGTTATATAATGATTTGTAACAACCTATGAGCTCCTAAATCATATACTTTTAGAATAGTGTGTAGTCTTGTGGGTTCAATGCCCATCAAGGTTTTCTCCTATGCCAAGTTTCCTCAAGAACAAATCATGGTATTACAATTACCCCTTTAAAGTGTAAATTTACTCTTATGTATTATGTTTTATGATTACATATCATTAAGTTATAATAATTTGTGTTATAGATTGGTGCTTCGTAAGAAGTCTTACAACTTCAGGAGGATGTTGATAGATGGAAGAAACCTACAAAGGAATTTTGATACAGTACTTAAGGAATTGGATAAAGCCAATGTAGACTTGAAAACATTAAAATTGAAGAAAAAAAAATGCACAAGATTATATTACTGAACTCTAAGGTGAAGAGGAAGGAATTAGTTTATTAGATTATTGAGCCTAAGATAGATGAGGTATAATCAAATCTAATTGAGAAAATTCAAAAGGAAAATGAATAATTTCAACATGAATGTGAGATTTCTACTCTTTGGATGGCCAAAGATATTTAAGATAGGAAAGAGAAGAAGGAAACACTTGAAGTAGATGTAAAGAGAAAATTGAAAGAATGACATGATGTAAACACTTGTTTTGGTCAATTAAAGTTAGAACTTGAATATTGAAGATCTAATTATTAGGATCTTAAAATGTACACTAATATTATTAGGAGAAATCTTGTTAAAGAAATCCACATCTTGAAAAGCTTTATAATAGTGATTAGCTAGATGAGTAATTACAAAAGCATAAACCTAAGGGTGGAATGACCAGACTTGGTTATTAAAGTTCTTAAGGTGTTAAGGAAACCAAGGAAATACCAATGCAACATCCTATTAAAAAACCATATTTATGAAATAAGGAGACAAAGATCTCTATAAGAATATCAGATGATAAGAGAAAAGACTCTATACCACCTTTATTCTTTAGTTACATTTGATGAGATGTATACAACTATGAAAAAAGAAATGAAAAAAATGAGGTTAGAGATGAGAATTATTAATTTTATGACAGGAAAGTATGAAAAGATTGGGGAAGAAACTGAGAGAGGGATATATTAAGTAATAATTGATATTGACAACAAGGGTGTTCCTAAAATTTCTTTACAACCAATGGAAATTATAATCGAAGAGCACACATTGACTCTGATGAAGAAGAATAGAGATAAAACTGATGATGTGAATTAATTATTTAGAACAATAAAATGACTAGGATTTTTGTGACCAGTGTACTTATTACCTTACAAAAATCTAAGAGAGAGAAAAGAGTGCCTTCATGGAAAAATTTATTTCCAATGAATAAATTAGGGGAATTATAATTGAGGAATATTATATGGTTGAAGATGTGAAATAAGAAGTAGAGAAAGAGAAAGAGAAGAACAATATGTATACCTATATACATATACATACATACATACATACATACATATATATATATATATATATTTGTGTGTATACATATATGTATATATATGTGTGTGTGTACACACACACAGATGTACGTACGTATATATGCATGTATGTATATTATATACACACATATATACATGCATACATATACATATATACACATATATACACATATACACATATATAAATATATATAGATACGTACACACATACACACACACATGCACACGCGGGCACACACACAAATTAGGATTGAGGTTGAGATAGGAGAAGTGATAAATCAAGGAAATCATTTAATGATCACACTTTCATGAAGAAAATATAGATGATGTATACTTTAATGACCAATTTCCAAATTATAGTATGCTTAGAAGTAACCCTACTAATAAGGGTGATGCATCTAAGAATACAAAGAAGGTTATAAGATAATTGGGAATTTTCTTGGAGACTTCCACTAAGCTTCTGATATGTAATCATTGTTTGAAAGTAGCCTAAGCAACACACTTGCTAGTGTTTAGAAGGAAGGAGATCTATAAATATTTGACAAACAAAATTTGATGAAGAGCTTGATGATGACATAAGGTGAATGAGAGGTTAGAGAGGAATCTACATAAATATAGTAGAGTTCTAAGTAGAGAACTAGATAGTATAAATAATTTTCCCATTTTTCCACTTACATTTTTGAGAAGAAATATTGTGGATAATCTGAATAGAGTGGTATATGAGATTAACACTCATTTCTATTCTCTAGAGTAGGTCGATAGAGGAAGAGAAATTAGAGAATACAAGGTACAAAGTTTTGACAAGGTATGTACTTTCATTGCTAGTGACCAAACTAGTTTATGAATGCATTAAAGAAATTAAAGTTTATTTATGATGGTAAATATATATGAATTGTATAACATTATCTAAAATTATGTAGTAAATGTTTATAAATTGGTCAAGGAGGAAGAGGATATCTTGGAGTACTTAGCTCAAATCCAGTTGACAACTGACTAAGGAGTGATTGATTGTGACTAGGATGTGACAAAGTTAATAGATAAGATAATAAAACTTTATTTTGAGAAGGTTAGATTCCATACAAGGTTTGTAGACCTAAGGATTATCCTCACTTCAAAGATTGATATTATGCAGGAGTTAGAATTTATTGAGACAACTCAAAAGTCTTATGCAATTTTTAGGTCTATAGATGATTAGGCAAAAGAGATAGTTTCTTATTCTTTGTGTAGATATATTAAAGTAAAAGAGAGTCAAAATATGTCATAGAATACCAAATTTTAGGCATTGGAAGTTAATTTTGAAGATAGCTTGAGGTTTTTATAAACTAGGATTGCCTAGATAATAATTTTTTTGTTTGATGTACATAGTTAGAAGACATTTGTCATCTAATCTTTGTCATTGATATTGAAGGGAGAGTGATGGATTAAAAACATATATATGTATAGTTTATATTATAACAACGAGTTCATTTCTAGATAAGGCTAGTAAAAGCATATTTGTATTTGGCATTGGAAAATTGGTGATTTTTTTGCTAAATGTTGCCCTTAATGTCAAGTAGGGAGATTGTTGACAAGTGATAGCTAGCTGGGTGATTAGATGTTATCACTAATTTAAATATACCTCACTTGCACTAACACTTAGTTTAACAATCTATTTTGATATGATAATTTTGTTAACAATGCAATAAGCCTAGGTAGGGAATACAACATTCAATTAGATAGTTGTTTTTAGAAATGACATGAGAGTTATTAAATAAGTCTATAATTTTTGAGATATAGTATATAGTCTATATAAGAGATTGGTATGTTTCATTGTGTTGATATGATATTTATCATGCAATTTGTTGATGCAAACTAGAACATGCCCAAGGTGACATAAGTTTAGGTTAATTTATGATATCAATTCATTTGACTTGAAGATAATTGAGTTGTTTTGTTAATTCAATTACTTATCAATGGAAGAACATCATCCAAGGACATAACTCTTCAATAACATGGTCTAATTTTTTATAACATAGAATACAATAGATAATTTAATGTCCACAATGAAATTTAATTTAATTTTTACATATAATTTTATCTCAAAAAAAATTAAAAATAAATTCTAATTCATACATGTTCTTTGTCTTATATACAAAAAAGAAAAGAAAAAAAAGTCAAGATATTTTAGTGTAAAACTACTAAATATTTATAATATAAATATTATATTAAGTTTCTATATAAAATATTTATCTTTTAGTTATATTTATTTTAATCTACTATAAGAATTATATTTTAAGTAATAACTATGTAAAATATTTGTTGCTAACTTAAACACATAATAATCATACAAAAAGACCAACCTAGAAATGAGATTACAAATTTTTGAATTAGAGAATTTTTTTATTGCAAAATGGTTTCAATTTTTCTGATACTTCTATTAGGTGGAACAAATCAATTCAATATCATTGAAAGGCTCTTGTTGGTTCACTTCAAAAGAATCTATATTATTTTTATAAAAATGAAGTCTTTTAGTACAAAGACTTGAAATTTTTTAATTTTTTAGTTTGGGCTTTATGAATAACCAATCAAAATAGCTTTAGTTTGGATAATATTTTTAATGAATTTTGTATCTTTTAACATTAATAGATTTCAACAATATAGTTCTAATTCTATTAGGTTCTAGATTTGATTGTGTAAACAATTTTAGTATCAATATCCTAGATCTTACCTTGTAATCTATCATTAGAATGAGAGTGTGAAGGAATAAAAAAGTAAAAAAAATTAGAATTCAATTCTTATCAACATTTCAAATTACATAGTTCTACAAAGTAAAAACCCTTGCCACAAGCCCTAAAATGAATCTTGAAAGTGGCCATGGAGCAAAAGGTTTCCATTCCTCACCAGGATGCTCCAAGCAACATTGGTAGTGGTAAGGAGAAAGCGGAGGCATGGATTTCTTTTAACAGTTGGGCTATCAAAAAAATTAAAGTCATGAAAGAGGTGGTTGGAAAATTGGACAAAGACTTGTAGAAAGAAATCAAGGCTAGGAGAGGGATAGAAGATGGTATCCCATGGTAAATATAGAAATTGAAGAAATTTAATAGGGATAGTGACCCCAAAATTCAAGGTCTAGTTCAAAAGTTGATCATTGGTAAAGGTAAACTAGATATAGAGGGCATCAAGATTGGGGTGGACTTCAATGGAGAGGGAAAAGGACATCATGAGGAAATGGTGAAAGGGCCTAGAAAAACTAAAAAGGGGAAAGTTGAATAGGAACAAAGTGGCTATAGAGCCAAAGAACACAAAGGAGGACCCAAAGGTAGCTGAGATCTAGGCAACCAAGCTCCTAAGTTAGTTATCTTAGTTCTAGTTATCTATTTAATTTTAATGGTTTTGTTTTACTAGCCTAGCCTATTTTTTGGTTTTTCTTCTTTTGTATTAGTCTTTGGTTATAGGACACTAGAAAATTCAATATTTTAAACATTTTATTTTGAATAGTTGTGTTGGTCTGTAGTTTTAGCATAGTTGTAATTTTGGACTGTATCATTTTAAACTTTCCATTTTGATACTATTGGTCTTTGGCTCCCTATAAAACTAGCTTATACCTATTGGAAATATTATGATAGGTTAAGTTACTTAGAGGAGAAGGGTGAATCAGTAACTAATAAAATCTAATCCACAATTAGCAATTAATCCTTCATGTATATTTTGATCTAATTGCATGCATGAGGAACTAAAAATATTAAAACATTCTTAAAACTTTTGACACACAATTTTGGTGACCTAGAAACCTTCCAAATATAAAGTAAAATTGGGGTAGGGATGATATGCACAAGCTTTAGTACTTTAGTATAAAGTTGGCCTGCTAAGGCTTACAATGATCACTACTAATGATCTTCCATATTAGGAGCCATAAGGACTGCTAGATCCACCTTGCAAAAAGATATACAAACATACAATTAAGCATGCACTCGGTAAAGAGATTTACACAAGACTACTAGGTCTACCTTCTTAAAGGATTTGACTAATCCACCTATTAGGATGAAGTAGTAGCTGATCTCTAGTCTGCAACTTGGTTTGCTAAATGAGATTCCTCTGAGTGTACAAATCACCTTACTATGATAGATAAATGTTTGCTACTCCTTATACTACTATAGCATTTGTAATTTGCTCTTCTACTCTTCTCTAATGATTAAATTACTTTAATTCATTGCTTTGGATGTGATACAATACATTACATATATACCAATCCAATTATAAAATTACAAAGTTGGCCATAATACAAGTTTACAAAAATATTACAAAGTCAGCCAAAGTGTAGAAACTCAAGTTCTAAAGAATGACTCGGTGGGGTTTTGATACTCAGCATCCACTATCAATGTTTGGCACCATCATACACTTGGTAGACATAGAAGCTTAGTCTATACTAATCACTTCCAAGTAGTCTTGAACTCAGTCTACACTGGTGACTCAACAAATACTATGAAACTTAGCATATAATCTAAATCACTTGATTCACACTACATAGTGTGGTCAATGCTATCTCAATGAGCTTGGTATAAACTCAGTCACTTGGTTAACACTAGACTTGCATCACATCAACTGTGAACTCTGTAAGCACTACACAACTCATGTTGTGCTGGTAAACTCAACATACACTAAGATGCATGGTTTATACTGCTAATCATCACCATAGTAGTAACTACTCAGCACAAACTTAAATCTATCCAAAGGACTCAGTAGCAACTGTAGAACTCGGTAGCAGTTGAAATGCTTGGTTAACACTATTAATTGTACAATATGCTCAGTAAATGTTCACAATTTGAATAAGTGTATGTCACTAATAACAAACATGATTGGAATTTCAACAATACCTTAATCCAAAATATTTCAAATTGTATTTATTTCATATCTTTGTTAGATCACTAGTTCCTATTGACCTTTCTATTAAACTTTGTACTCTATTGGAAGGTAATTTTTCTAAAGATCAGTTGTAGTTGTTTACTTATCTATTTTGTCATTTCTCCTTAAAAAAATTTACTCATAAATACTTCCTACCATTTCATTGAATGCAAGATTAAATTTTAAAAAATTGTAAATTCAAGTAAAATACTTGGAAAGAATTGAATGCTTGGATTTAGCTTTCTAAAAAAGAGACTAATTTTTTGATTGTTGCTTGAAAACTTTAAAATTTAAACTATTAGTCAAAGAATTGTTGAAATTTTTGATGGTTTAGCCTATGGAATATCCCTTTCTTCCATAATGGAAATTTGAAACAATTTATTTAGGACTGTATATTGACTATGAAATAGTGGAATATTATTTTTATTTATAACCAAAGCTAATTTTGAACATGATGTAAGTTGGAAAGAAGAAATTTGGGAATGAACCTTAAAAATAATATTGTGGTTGATTCTATTAGGTGAATGGTATTATTTAATATTTGGAAAAGCATACGTGATGCTTTTCTTTCTAGCCATAATACTTACCAAGAAGGAGAACTTCTAAGGTTTCACTCATATGTAATACTTTCTATAATTTTTGGTGTACTCAATTGTACAAAATTTCTAGAAAATAATCAAAGATCAACAACCAACAAGATAGAATTATATACTATCTATTGCAATTCTTCATCTAAAAAATGGTTTATTGTTTAAAGAAATCCAATAAATTTTAATGTATGGTTTGTAATATTTTTCAATTCATTGAGCTTACTCATTTGTATTTCATTATGATAGTAGAATCCATTAGAGTTGGTGTAGTCTTAAGAGATGCTAAAACGTGTGGTTACATTCATTATCATCTTAGTTAGATTATCATGTTTTTTTATCAATGGGATATGTTCTTTTGAAATGTTATAATTGGTTGGTCATGTTTATGTAAAGGCTACATTTTCTACAACAATGCCACATAGGCATAAAATTAAAATTGTTAGAAAGAATCATTTGAAAAGTTAAAACTATTCAAATAATTAGTGAAAGAAAAAATATCTTTTCTATATAATTGATGAAATAAAATAGATACACAATTCAAAATCCTATTGAGAGATGCATAATTTAAATGTAACAAATAAGTAATGTTAAGGAAGGGGGTAGGTTAATCTAGTAGTAATGAGTTTCAGTAGATTTTTTTTGTCTTTGGGCTAACCCCCATTTTGCCCTCATTTTAATATCAGAAACACGAGTGACATTGAATCATATGTAAGCATGTGATCAAAATATAATAAGAAACCAACCAAATTTTCATACTTTGGTTACATAAAGTATGTCATGATCTATTTATATAGGTTATAAACATGTGATGTCAACTCATTTGTCATAGACTGTGAATATATTTACAAGTACAAAGTTTGAGAATATTAATAAAATAATGTTTCATCAAGTTGTAGTCCATATTCAAGCTTTGGTCTCCTATTCTCTCAAATGGAAGTCCATCTTCTATTTCAATATGAGAGTGTGGCTTAGGTACTTTTACAACCCAACCATGAAATGGTTAGTTTAGCTAAAGTTCTTCTTGACATGAAGAACTCCCTAACCCTTTTGGGAGAACCTAGAAACTTATGAGAATTGGATTTGATGGATGTGGTGAAGCTATGTGACTAATCAATAATGCACATATGCCTAACTATAAAATTAAATAGAATCCATCTCCATGGTGAGCTTGGATGGGTTGGTGGAAGCATGGGATGCATATGTAGGTTTGAAATTGAAATAGTTGAGCAGGAAGAAAAGTAATCTTGAGTAGGAGGGTAGATGTCTGATGGGAAGTATAAGGGCTTGTAGCCCTACTATAGGTTTTATTCTAGCAATATTTTGTTCCTAGAATCTTTGGGGGGTTCTAAAAAAATATTTAAGGATATACATTTTGGGATTTTGGTTAGGTCTCCTAAGGTTTTGGTCCCACTTTTTTCTAGTTCTATCTCTGTGTCAAGAAAATGGGGCTCTAAAGTGTCTGTGAAAGTGGGGGTTGAGGTTGCACCCCTTCCCAAGGGTTTTGTATCTCTCAAATTCTCAAATAAAGAGGATTGTAATTGAATCCTTTATGGGGCACCTTTGATGATTGGTGAAAAGGATCTCTCTTTCTATAAATGGGCTTCCAAATGAAAATTTGAGGACAATAAATTTTCTTCTATTTGTATTTGGGTTAGACTCTCTTGATTTCCTTTCGAGTTTCAGAATGAAGTAGTTGTCAAAGGTATTGTAGCATGCTTTGGCAAAATACTAGTTGTTGGTCAATGTACAACCTCTAGATCAAGGTTGATTTTTATCCTATATGTGTTAATGTTTCTATTTTGGAGAACATGTCATCTACTATTTTGATTAACTCTAAGAAGGGGTTGCTGAAATAGGATAAGAAGGTTTCTCATCCTCAAGTACCCCCAAGGAAGAAAAAGGAGTGGATCCATAAATAGGTTTTGAATTTCTAGAAGGATTATGGGTTGGAGCATTTAGGCCTTCTGACTTAAGTTATAGTCCCCTCAGTGGACTATGTTTTATTAGATTCTTTGGGAGGTCCTATCAAAGCTAAAGTTGAAAATCTTGGGTTCCTCTTGGGAGAGGAAAGTTTTACCTCTCTAGTTCTGGATAATTCTTTAGAATCTGAAAGAGAGATTGATGCAATTTAATCCCAAAGGAATGACATTTAAGAAGAGTGATTTTTTCTCCATGATAGATTGACATATGGAGTTTCAAAGGGTGTAGTAGGTGTGGAGTTGAATTTCATTTCAAATCTTCAAGGGATGGTCAAGGTTGAGATGGTGGATTCCCAAACATTGAATAGATTGATTCAAAAGTTTCAAGTTGTTTGGCACCAAGACCAAATATCACCAATCCAAAGATAGTGGTAAACTTTGTAGAGCTAAGAGTCCTACCTATGAAGTATCTAAATTTTTGAAAGGTCCTCTCTTAGGTTCCTAAAACTAGATTTTATTTTCTTCAATAAAAGAGGGAAGCCTATACTAAGAAGAACTCAATGTTCTCTTCTAATCAACTATGGTAGCATCTAAATTGCCAAATAAATTTTAAGTAGCAAATGCCATCTTTATTCAATCAAGTTAACTACAATATCATTAAATTAGATTGGGAGGCAAGAAGACATAACCTAAAAAGATAAATAAAATGGAGGAAAAGAAATCAGCCAATAAATAGGTTATCGAGGATGGAGAATAGAAAACCATCCAGGAGATCTATTCCCCTAGTTCTTTGGAAAAAGAGGGGTAAATTTTAATTAAGACAAGAATGATTACAACCAGTAGAGCTCAACACAAGGCTTTTTCCTAATCAACAAGTTAATCAAATTCTTGTAACACGTTAAGGGGAAGCTTCCCCCTATCCATAATATTTCATCCTAGTACATGAATAGAACCCCATTTGGCCAAACAATTAGTAGCTCTATTTCATTTGCAAGGAATGTAAGTAAACATAATGAACTCAAGAGAGGTATAAAAGAGAAGAGTTTGATTAACAATAGTAGCCAGTTTCCAACTAACATCCTCAAGCTCCTGCAAAGTAAGAAAGTTCACCACCACTCGGGAGTCAAACTCATAGATAATCTTGCCCCATCCCCTCAAACAACACTATTCCACAACATATAAAATAGTGTGAGCCTCCATGAGACTGTCAGTACGACCTAACCTTTATGCACTAAGAAAAATAATTTAACTTCAATAGAGTTGCAACGAGCCACTCTGCCAATACCAGTAGGTCTTGGATTCCCTCAAGAAGAACCATCAATGTTAATTTTAAGAAATCCATGAGGATAAGGACTCAAATGCCCATCCCAAGTCACTTGTCTCTTCTCCTATTGTCGAGGTTGTTTAGGTAGCCTTTGATACCATTGAGTTATAGTCCCATCCTAAAGATAAAAATTGAGATGATTTCATATAAAAAGATTGACTGGATCTATACCCCTATCTAGCTCACACTTTTCTTGAATAGTTTCCTAAAGAGAATGTGAGATCTTCCACCAAAGATGCATAAAACCAATTTGGACATCTTGAAAGATTCGTTGATTCCTCTCCAACCAAATATGCCCAAGAATGAACAATAGGAAAGAAATCCAAGCAACATGCCTAGATGGAACACTACCAAAGTGGGCCTAGAACTCAAGAAAGGAGGAAGCATGCCTACAAGAGAAACCTTAAGTACTCCATAAAAGGTTCCATAACTGAGTAGAAAAGGAGTAATGAAAGAATAGATGGGAGATAGACTCCTCCCCATTACCACACAAAGTACAAAATGAGGGACCTTGAAGTCCACATTTACAAATATTATCCCACATAAGAGAATGGTTGTGAGCTACTAGCCACATTTAAAAATTGCACTTGGAACAAGAAAATTTATTCCAAACTTGTTTCCACCAAGGGACTTTAGCATCCTTGAACAATTGTCTAGTTATCTCCTATTACCCAAAAAAAATAGAATAATTACCAGACAAGGCACCTCCCCAATCGAAAATATCTAGTCCTAGCAAAAATAAAAAGCCAAAATCTAAGAAATCTCCTGAAAATCTACCTTTGTGCCTCTAGGAGTCCAATCTAAAGAGTGCTTCCATCTATAACCAATAATAGGTCATAATTGATAAGGATTCATCTAATGAGTGATTTTATCCCATCTAGTAGTAAGAAAAGAATCATAGAGAATCTAAAGATGAGGATACATGGATAAGATGGAGGGGAATCCATCCCAAGAAATAGACCAGGACAAAGCTTCAAAGCCTCCCTTACATATCCAGAAAACACCCCTCTTAACTTAAAGAGCACAAATCTTGAGAGTATGTTAGACTATAGAGCCAAAACCTTTAAGAGAAAGTCTAGAAATAGAGCAAGGATCAGAAACTCTAAAATATTTATGAGTAATAATATAGGCCTAGAGTTGATGTTTCCTAGAGCACCATCACCAATAAATCTTAGCAACCAAGACTTGACTACTCAAGAGAGTTGATCAAAGACTAAGATTTCCCTCCTTCTTAGGCCTAAAAATAGTATCCCATCTAATCAAACTCTACTTAGAGCTATGCAAATTACCACTCCAAAGGAGTTTCCAAGAAAGAACATCAAATTCCTTGAGAAAGTAAATAGGAGTAGCCTAAACCATGCTTCTATAAGTAGGAAGAGCTTGAATAATAGATTGAAGAAGGATAACTCGAGCAACAGTAGAGAGTCATCTATGAGTCCAATGATTTACCTTTACTTGAAGCTTGATAATCAAATTTTTTTAGAAGAGTCATGGCTATCTGGAAACAACAATAGGGATGCCAAGATAAGTCAAAGGAAGTGACCCAATCTGAAAACATAGAATATTAGCATTCCTTTGCTGAATAGAATCATTAATGCTAAAATAAATAAATAGAAGATTTGTGCTCATTAACATTTTGGCTTGATGTAATGCTATGATTACTTTGATGGTGAGTGAGAGTAGTGGTCAGGGAGGCTTTCAAAATTTGAATTTTGAAAAGGGTGGGATCCCTCTGGATCATTAGAATTGGGTGCTTGGAATGGAGCATGGGCAGTAGAAGGAGGATGGTTATGGGTTATGTACAAGGGATCAATTAGAAAATGATGATGGGGACCCAAATGCTCCCCCCAAAGAAGTGGAAAATATTCCTTTGGTTCCCCAAGGTGGTCAGCCAGCCAAATGGTCATCCTTTTTTAGGATCAAACGCTCAAGTAAGTCTTCTTTAGTACCTGTTAAGATTCTTCTAGATATAGAGAAAGATTCTTGTGCCATTGCCATCCTGGACAAAATTGTGGATCACAACATTTGATCCATAGCTTCTACCTTGATTGGAAAATTCCTATAGCCTAGACTAAATATTGATGTTGTGAGGAATTTTATTAAGAAGAAATATGCTCTTAAAGTTCATGTTCTAGTCATGGCCATGGCTAAGGGTTTTCTATCTTTTGAGTTCACCTACATGGAAGATCTTTCTTTCATTCTTAGCAAAAGTCAATGTGCTATTGGCTATTCCACTTTGGTCCTCCAGAAGTGGTCCTCCAAGCTGAATTTGAATGACTCTTTTTTTGTTCAAGCACCTGTGTATTAGACTGCTCGAATTGCCTTTAGAATACTGGAACAAAGATGTTTTTGTGGGGCTAGCAAAGTCTTTTGGAGAACTTCTATCTATTGATACAATCACTGCCTCCAAAAGATGCCTCAATTATGCACGCATTTACATAGGGGCTAGAGAAGGAATAGACATGCTAGAAACCATGAATTTCCACTCAAAACTTGGGGTCCATGTCCAAAAACTGATCTATAAAATTGTGTTTTTTGCTTGCTTGCTTTGTTTGAAGGTTGGTCATAAAGAAAATCAGTGCCCAAAGGCTATGAAGCAGAATAATTAAATATGTGAGGTTCCTACTAACTCAGCCAAAAAAAAGAAGAAATCTAAAACCACTAGAACCTCTATCAAGGGAAGGAAGATTTGATCTAGAGATGCAAACCTACCAAGCAACCTAAGAACCAAGATGGCAAGGAGGCTAAAAGTAACTCTGCTAGGTAGGATGGAATCCAAGGTGACAAGAGTGGTAACTACCCATCCCACCCTATCTTGGATACTCAGGTCAGTCTCCATGGTAGTGCTCCAAAGGAGCCTTTGAAGCATGTCCCAATTATTGTGGCCATAGTTGTGGTAGAAGATAATGTGATTCCCATGAAGGAGCAAAAGGAAGGAAGGTAGGAGAGCCCCTAGATTGAGATTCCAAGGATCTCTAACTTAGACCCCTCAAATGAAGCTATTAGTAATGGGCCTAGTTAGGTGGGAAGTCTTGGACCTCTAACAAATAGGGCAATAAACAAAGAATTGGGGACTAAGAAGATAGAGTTTATTAACAACTCTTCCCCAAATAATATCTCACAATGGAAAGATTGGATTGACAGCTATTCTCAAGACAATATCAATGGCTGGAGTATGGTTATAAAGAAGAAGAAGAACTATGACCATCCTCCTCTATCACTAATGAAAACCAAAAGCAGGGTTAAGGCTGATGTTGGGAGTAAAATCAAGACTCTAGGAAGGAAAAATATGAACCAGTTATTGTAGGAAGAGGCCAGAAAGAACTTGGTAGATGGGAGCCAAAGAACCATCAAGGAATACTCTGCAAGTAAGAAATGAAGATCATCTCTTGGAATATAAGGGGCCTAAATGGTGCTCACAAATAGGAGTTAGTTAGGAACATTATCAAATACCAAAGACTAGACTTTTTACTGATTCAAGAAACCAAAATGAGAAAAGATGTGGTAGGCAAGCTCTCCTTCAACAAAAAAATGAGTTGTGAGGCCATAGAATTAGAGGGAGTTGTATATCAGGTTTTAACTATCTATAATGCTGGTAATGCCCTCCTATGCAAGGTGTCCCACATACATAGTAATAATTCCTAGTTTATGTTAAACCTTTATGCTCCTAATTCCAAAAGGGAGAGAAAGGTTTTCTAGGCTAAGCTTACAGAGGTTATCAATTCTAACCACATAAATAAAGGGATTGTAATGGGGGATTTCAACTCCCCCCTAACTAATGAGGACAAAAGTGGAGGGATTTCCCTGAATCAGGAGAGTAAGTTAGACCTTTCAAACTTCATTAACAACTTTGATTTAATGTATGTTGATCTCATGGGGGTAGATTCACTTGGTCCAACAAGAGAGTTGGGAGGGATTGTATCTAGGTTCATCTTGATAGAGGCCTTATTTAGCCTATTTGGTTGTAAACTCACTCTTGCCGGCTCTCTCTTCTCCCTAGAATAAGATCGGACCACTCCCCCATTTCTCTCTTTGTTTGTCTGCTTATGTTCAAAAGGTCCTTCCCTTTCCATTTTGAGAAAATGTGGATTTTTCACCTGACATTGGAAGCCAAGATCTCTTCATGGTAGAATATCGAGGTGGAGCGTACAACAATGTTTAGGATGGCCCAAAAATTGAAGAATGTGAAAAGAAATATTAAAATCTGGAACAAAACAAAATTTGGCCACATTTTCTAGGAAAAGGATGAAAGCATTGAGCAACTTTGCATTATCCAAGAAGTGATATAGCAAGATGGATATAATGATCAAAATTGGTTGGAGGAAAGGTCTATTCTCTCTGACCTTCATAATATCATCACCATAGAAGAACACTTTTGGAAGCAGAGATGAAGAGTAAATAGCCTTAAAGAAGGGGATCAGAACACCAAGTTCTTCCACCTAACCACCCTAAAACATAGGGTTGTTAACAGGATTTCTAGCATTAGGAAAGGATAGGATTTGTTATCTAAAGACAATGAGATAATGAAAGAAGTAGTGTAACTTTTCTCTACTCTCCTCTCTAAGGATCATACTCTCTCGAGGTCCGATCAAGAGGATATTCTATTTGTTATTCCTTCTATTCTACAAGCCCACCATAACTCGATGCTAAAAGCTATTCCTACCCTGAAGGAAATTTTCCAAGCTCTCACTTCTCTTTGGGTGATAAGGCCCCTAGCCTAGATGGTTTTCTGACCTTCTTTTTCCAAGTTTACTGAGAAGTGGTCAAAGGGGACATTATGAAGGTTGCGCAAAATTCTTTGGGGCTAGAAACCTTTTGAAAGAAATCAATGCCACCTTTCTAGTCCTCATTTTGAAAATCTCAAGGGCATATTCGATGGATAAGTTTAGGCCCACCAGCCTTTGTAACTCTTTCTAAAAAACCATTTCCAACGTCCTTACTACTAGGCTTCTCAGAGTTCTTTGCTTTATTATCTCCCTTCAACAAACTGGCTTTGTTCCTAGGAGACAGATTTTATATTCTATTATCATGGTGCATGAGGTGATTCACTCTCTTGAAGCTGGGAAGAGGGAAGGTTTCTTGCTCAACCTTGACATGTCTAAAGCTTATGATAGGGTGGATTGGAATTTCGTAATGGTGGTCGTCCAAGCTTTTGGCTTTGACACCCAAGTTTGTAAATAATCTCTTAGCTTATTTCTTCCCCTTCCTAATCTATTTTGGTTAATGGATCTCCTTCAAATTTATTCTTCCCTTCAAGAGGGATGAGATAGGGTGATCCCCTATCCCCTAGTCTCTTCATCATTTTGGCCAACTATCTAGGAAGACTTATTTTAAGAAAAAGATAGGACCGAAGTTTGCAAGGTCTCTAGCCTTCAGCAGGTCATCTTTCTTTCACCCACCAACAATTTGTAGATGATACTATTCTGGAGGGTGAGGCACAGTCTAGAAGGCTAGAGAGTTCAAGAGATTGTTGAATTCATATACTAGGGGTTCTAGCTAGGCTATCAACTAGGAAAAGAGTTTGGTCTGCTTCATCAATACTCCACTAGAGAGATAGAGGAAAATTGCTTGTATATTGGGAAGTGTTATTAGCACTTTTCCTACAAGTGATCTTGGTATGCCTTTGGGTTCCAAACCCCCAAAATCTTTTTTGAATAGCATCATAGATAGATTCAACAAGAAACTTGTGAGCTAGAAAGGTGCATCTCTTAGCTAGGTAGGAAAATGCATTTTGGTGAAACAAATATTCTAAAACCTCCCAACTTATGCCTTAAGCCTCTTTGGGATCCTGACTAAGCAAGCTGATAGAATGGAGAAGATTCAAAGGAACTTTCTCTAGACAGGGGTTGAAGAGCATAAAATATATCATTTAATTGCTTGGGACCATGTATGCCTTTCCAAATGTTATGGAGGCCTTGGTATTAGAAAACTTAGACATCTTAACAATGCCCTTCTAGCCAAAGAGATCTCGCGCATCTTTTAGAGTGTAGGAGAATGGAAGGAAATCATGATTGAAAAGTATCTGAGAAGGCAATCACTTATCCTTTTGCTTCATGAGGCTAATATCCCTCAAGGATCTTACATATGGAATGGGATCCTATAGGCTATGACTTTGGCTAAGTCCAAGGTGAAATGGAAAGTTGGCAAAGGAAAGAATATCTTATTTTGGTAGGATGAATCCACTAGCTAGGGACCCCTTATTGACCACCCTAATTATTGTAGATGGGCAGAGCCATGCATAAGAAGATATGGTCTAAAAGTTAGTGATTATAGAATAAGTAATGGATGGTAGGACTTATATTTGATATCTCCAGTTCTTAATTGTTTGATGATTAGCTTGAATACTATCTTCATAAATAATAAGGAGGATGAAGTCATTTGGGGAGGTAACTCGAATGGCCTTTACTCTATTACCTCTAAATAATTTTCATTGTGGGAAAGAATGGAGAAACCCATTTGGGAAAAGGCATTGATCCCAGGTCTTACCCAAAAATTAACATTTTTTTTTGGCTTTTGCTCCAAGACAAGATCCTTACTCTAGACAATCTAGCTAAGTGTGGCCAGCTTATCCCCAATAGATGTAGATTATGCAAACATGCTTTGGAGATGGTCAATCATTTATTTATTTATTGTCCCTATTCCTCTAAAGTTTGGAACCTCCTAAGTAGGGACTTTAGGGTCAGTTGGTGCCCATTGGTCAACATTCAAGAATTCTTCAGCTAATGGAGAAGCTCACATAATGGTTTAATCTCCCAATTAATTAGCTCCTAGCCCCTTTCACATTTCTGTTGGGGTATTTGGAAAGAGAAGAATAACCAAATCTTCAAAGACAAGGAATCCTCTGAGTTTTTCATTGCTAAGAAAATTTAAAGACTAATGAAGGAGAACTTTGCCACCACTAAGAAAGGAAATTTTGAAGGAGGAATTAGTAGAAAACATAAAATGGAAAGGGATAGGAAAAGATAGGAGGCCAAGTAGACTTTTCCCCCTCTGAAAGTTAGTTCAAGGCCAACTTCGGTGGGGCTAGTAAAGAGAACCTACGTCCTGAAGATAGTGGAGGCATCATTAGAAATAGCTATGGGGGAGGATTTTTGGCTTTTTCCTACCTGCTCTGACACCAAACAAACCATTTTGCTAAAGCCAATGTTGTCAGTCACATTGTTAAGCTGGCCCTAGCTTCTAGGATAAAAAAACCTATGGCTGGAGGGGGACTCATTAAACATAACTAATTGTCTCAATGGTCACACTACACCCTCATACACCATTGCAAATATAAGTGAGGAATTAAAGTCTTACCTAAGAAAGTTCAACAAGACCTATGTAAACCACGTGTATAGGGAGGCCAATTCAACTACTAATTGGTTTGCTAATGAAGTAGTCGCCAATAATGTAGGGATGATGTGGCATGTCAGTGACATCTTTTTGGGAGCAATAAATAATTTATTATTGCAAGATTACATCCAAGGAATTACTAGAAAAATCCAAAATAAATGATGGAAAGATTTGCAAGATTATACATAGGAGGGGGAGTTATTATAAATCATGCAAAACTCTTTTCAAAACATAATAGCATGTACATATAGCACGTTGTAAGGGTTATTAAGAATACTACCATTAATACTAGTATTTTCAAAAACATCTTAAAGTTTCATAGTTTGAAGGAGGCCAAGGTCTATAAGCATTCTATGAGTAGGTGGGGGATTTTAGAATCAGAGGAAACCATGGTGGGAGAGAGAAATAGAAGGGAGCCATTAGGAGAGGTAGGGAACTGGAAGGAGAAACTGAAGGTTTGTGCAAACTGGAAAAGGGTGGTATTTCTTGATTCCTAGAGAAGCTCCATGGTTTCGATATAGGGATAACCAAGGTTATGGTGGACTCCTAGAAAAATGGGAGAGTCAAAATTGATGGGGTCACCCACCATGTCAATGCAGAATTGATAGCCCAAGTTGCTAAAATCCGTCTAGAAGAAAGCAATTTTTTTAGAGATAAGAAAATGTCAACAAATGTTGTTAAAGTTTTTATGAAGGATGAAAAAGAGCTGAATAAACTCATCAAGGTAGAGATGTACTATGAGATGGAGTCAATCAAAAAGCTATGGAGGTATGTTCTCAAGATCATCATTGACTATATTTCCTTGGACCCTAGATTTGATAGGATAAGAATGCATCACTTTTTCTTGCAATCATTTTAGGGATAAAATCAAAATCTCTTTTCCTTTTTACCTCTTCACCTCCATGAGCAAGGGTATCAAGGGTTTCAAGAGGAAATGCACTACTAATTCAACTCTTCATGAGGGATTACTCCTCCTAGTTTAGGAGCATCTGAAGGCTCAAACCAGGGGAAAATCCCTTGGTGATACTGGGTGTGCCTCCATGGAAACTAGGACCTTGGATTCTAAGGATGTACAAAGCATAAAATTGGAAGAAGAGGAGTCTAAATCAAAAGAAGAAAGGAAACCCTCTACCTACATTCCCTACAGAAAGAGCTTGAGAGGTTTACCCCTCATTCCCCTTAAGCCTAAGCCTCAAGAGGAGGAGGAGGATAATGATGATGATGAGGACATTGAATTAGAGGAAGAGGAGAAGGGAGTTGATGATTAGAAGGAAGAGAAGAAGGGGAGCGATAGTGAAAAGGAGGAGGAGGATTCTATCAACATGTCAGAGAATCCTAAGAAAAGGAAAACAGATGAGGCCTTTGACACCAAAGACTAGATTCCTAAGATTCCTAGCCCTGGCCCCACTTCCTCCTTAACTATAGATATTTTGGGAAAAGAGAGTGGGGAGGTGATAACAAAAAATAGGAGGAGGCCTTGGAGGAATTTTAATTCAAATAAAGCCAAATTGGGGATTGTTAGGGAGCCATTGAATATTCAAGTGATGGAGGACATTGATGGATAAACCCACTATGATGATCTCATTGATCCTAATTTGGTTATGATCTTTGATAATGCAAGGAAAACTAAGCTTAACCTTTTGAACAATGCTAGGGACAACATGATAGACAATTTCTGATCTATCAAATGGTTATTCCATGAAATTGAAGAACTCAAGGGGAGAATAAGCCAGGAAGGTAACCAAAAAAGTGGCAGCAACCAAGGGCACAATGAAGAGGATAGAATCCAAGATGGAAGTCAACATTAGTTCAACATCCAGGATCATAGGGTTAACCAAGAGGATAGAATCACCAAGGTTGAACACAGAGTCCAAAGGATGGAGTTCATCCACCAAAACTTGGCAAATCAGGTGATTACCACCTTGAATACCCTGAATGAAAATATTAATAGCCTAGGTGAATCACTAATTAGCACTAGATTTGGTAGGGAAATGCTGGAGAAGTCCAACTTAAAAAATGGGCAAGCTAAGGATGATCCAAAAGAAACCAGGGACTAGGTGGATGCTCAGAACTAAGACCAAGAGGATGTAGACAACAAGAAGACCATAGAAGCTATAGAATCCATGTAGGTTCTTGATAAAGTGAATTAATAGTTAGGTTATTTTGAGTGTAGCTAGATCTTTTTTGTTCTAGTCTAGCCAATTTTTTATTCTTGGCCATGGGCTAGTTTTTAGGTTGGCTTTGTTATGTAGCTTTGTTGATGCTAGACTTTTTTGAATATTCCTATTTTTGATATGCTATAATATTTTTGAGTTTCAAGATCCCTATAAAACCTATTTTACTTAATCAAAAACATTTTGGTCTAATGTCACAAAATAAATATCCAAAGTATGTTAAAATGCTTTAGCTTTGTTGATCTAAGCAACGCCTGCAAGAGCAGAATCATCAACAAATTAAAGGTGAGAAAGAGTAGGCAAACTGTTACCCCACTGCCATCTCTGAATAGAGTTCTAGGACACTTGATACTTAATGAATATTTCCAAGCCCTCAACCATTATGATGAAAAGATAGGGGGAGAGAGGATCACCCTGAAGGAGACCTCTAGAGGTATCAAATAGCTAGGAAGGTTGACCATTAAGAAGAATAGAAAAAGAGGTAGAAGTAACATAACACATAGTCCAACTCACCTAGTCAAAGCTAAAGCCAAATGCAAAAAGAATATTCCTTGAGAATCTCTATTTAATTCTATCATTAGACTTAGCTATATCTAACTTAACAAACATAGCTCACTCCCTTGAACTAGCCATAGAGTGAATAGCTCCAGTAGCAATAACCATTCCACCCAAAATTTGTCTTCCTAAAACAAAACCACCTTGCTCCTCTAAGATAATAACGAGGAGACAATTTTTAATTCACTTAGAAATTCACCTAGTAATGACTTTGTAAACAATATTACATAAAGAAATAGGTCTTAAAAACTCTAGTTAATTGGCCCCCTCTCTTTTAGGAACAAGAGTCAAGAAAGTAGAATTCAATTCCCAAAGCATCTACTTGCTAGAATATGATTCCTTAACCACCTTCAACAAATAATCATTAATGATGTCCCAAACTTCTTGAAAATTCAACTAGATAGCCATCACGACTAGGAGCTTTTTCCTTAGGCATACCAATGGACACCTCCTCCAACTCATCCAAAGATATCAGTTGCATGAGATAATCATTCATTTCCTGGTTAATAAGGAAAGGAATACAAGGAAAAATAAATTTTATTCATTATTAGTAAGAGGAGAGTCCTCAAAGAAGAGGGTCCAAAAGTACAAAGTATCCTCCTTGAAAAAAGCTAGCAAGGAGGATAGTTGAATACCTTGAGAATCAACCAATGAAGAGATAGTGCTCTAATTCTAGTGATGTCACACAATTTTATGAAAAAAAGAAGTGTTTGTATCTCCTTGCTAGATCCAATCAAATATAGCCTTTTGGTTCCAAAAAAACTCCTCTCAAAGTTCCCATTCTTCCAAAACTCTAGAAGCTGGGGATTCAACATTGCCAAGATCCTAAAAAAAAACTTGATCTCTATTATGCCTGGTTGTGACATCAATATGTTCCTAAGAAAGCCTCTTCATAGAGTGAAGGTTTCCAAAAAAATTCTATTCCATATCTTGAGCTACCTCTTAACATATTGAATCCTTTTAGAAAATGTAAAGATAGCAGTACCATATCTAGGAGCTCCATCTCTCAACCAAAAATATACAAGATCATGAAGAGAGGAGTCATGAAGCCAAAACAATTGAAACTTGAAAGGTGGACACTTTGGAATAAAAGCACTAGTAGCAAAAAAAATAATTGGTCAATGATTAGAACCCCTCCAATGTAGAATTTTTGAAGAGAGCATAAGGGTGCCACTAACCCAGAAACAAGAAACAAGAAATCTATCAAAATGTTCTGAGATAGCATCAACCCCAGTCCTTCTATTATTCCAAGTAGAGAGACCATTAGAAGGCTTAACACTAGAGAGGTGAAAAAGAGTTATGTTCTGATGAAGAAGAAGGCCCTAAGCTATCCAAACCACATTATTTCTCCTCCAGACTTAAAACTAAATTGAAGTCTTCTATTAACACACAAGGGTGAATTTATATAACATATTGAATATGCCTCCAAATTTTTTCCTTTCCCACAAAATCAATAAGTAAATACACATTAGTGATCATGATCACCTCATTTGAGTCCAAAGAAGAAGCCACCACATAGAGAGTTGGGCGAGAATACAATCATCCATGGGGAGAAATTTTTTGCGAATTCCAAAAGATAGCCAAACCACCAACACTTCCCATAGCCCCAACACATTGGAATTTTCCACGAGGCCAAATACTAGAGGCATATTAGACCATAGACTCCATAGAGAGCTGAGTCCCTTGGATAAATTTTTTTTTAGGAGAATGATCATCCACCAAATTCTAAATAGCCTTTTGTCTAGAGATGCTATTCAATCCCCTACATTCCATGAGAGAATAACCACGATTGAGTATGATGGGGAGAATGAGAATTTAATAGTTTTACTGACCCAAACTCTATCAATATATCTCTTGTTAGTTTAATCTTCTCCTAGTTTATTTTGTGCCCTCTCCTTAGAGGAGTAGTAAAGGAAACCTACTTAAAGGGTCTATGCAACAACCTCAAGGGGAGAGGAGACCCATTACCCTTCCTAGATGATAGCATATCTTTAACCAAGTTAGCTAGAACAATGTCATTATCCTTAGGCACCACAAGTGTCACTAGAGCTTCAAACTTAAGAGCTATAGGGACCTCACTCTTCTGGTGTACCAGAACCTAGGATGGCACACAAGCATCATGAGGTGGAAGTCCCTCATTTGAGAAAACTAGATCAAAAGAGATACTAGGAGGAATGCTCTACTCTAGAAAAATACTATCTAGCACCTCAAAATGATTAAAACCTTAATTAAATTGTCAATATTTCAAAGGCCTCTTCTAAACACACCCCTTAGCTCATGGGTGGGGGTAAATCCATTCTTATCATGCATGTGAGCATTTTCTTTTCTTGTATTTTCTAGTTGATTTTTTCCCTTATCTATATTATTTGTTTGACCTTGTCCTTTTTCTATAGCATCTACTAGACCACCTCAATTGTTGGCCTTAGAACCATCCACTCCTTTAGAAGTCAAGTTTTGGGGATACTGATACTATAAATGACCGTACTCATGACATATCTGGCATTAGAAAGGGATGCATTCATAATATAACTACTGCACACAAGAAGAAGACCTAAGGAAAATTTTCATAGAATCTAGTAATGAGTTATTCAAATAAATTTAAAGATAAATTCTATAAAAATAAAAAACCTTTTTATCAAGGGATTGATGTGCAATCACAATTAGCTTTCCTAGAAAAGAAGCAATTTGATGGAGAATGTCTTCTCACCATAATTCTAGGGGAAGGCAAGGCAAGTGAACCCACATTGGCATTTCTGATGGGTGGTACTCAAAAAAATTAAATCCCAAATGATAGGGTTTGAAAAATAACCCCACATGGTTGTACAAATAAGGTCCTTCAAAAACACGATCATGATCAAACATACATGAGAATACAAAAAAAAAATTTAAAAAAAATTCCAAGCTAGCATGATCTCCATATCTCCTTCCACCTACCATGGGTGACAAATCCATTCCTCAAGAGTTGATAAGGAAATATATACTCCAAGAAATTTTCATATCAAGGCATTCTTCTAAGTCCAATACTCAATGTCTTCCATCAACACCATCGGAGGAATAACTAGAACAGGGCAATCATTGCTGTGCCAAAAAAAACCATTAACTTGGAGCTCTCCCCTAAATCAAATGATTGAGATCTCATTATATGCATATTTGGAGAAGAACCATCTATCCTCACCAATGTAGAAGAAATACCAAGCCTTTCCATGTGAATAGTAAAAAAATCTCAATCTAGCAACTAGAGCAAATGTTGATAAAAATGAAAACCTAGCAACAAAAGTACAACAAAAAAAATGACTGTAAGAGTTTTCTAGACAATAATTAAAAACCCACACTATCACCATGATATCCAACAAAAATAAATAAAAATAACAAGTAGGCAAAAGAGGCTAGGGATGACGCCCTAGCCCAGAGCTTCCTCACAGCTCTGCATCTTACCTTTTTACTAATAATTTCTTCCCACACTATTCCCCTAGTAATAAATATAGATCATGTCCTAGAATATAATTCCCCTCATAATAAATATGTAGTGATGAAGGTGATTCAAGATCATAAAATAGATGTGTTGTTAATTTGAGAAACCAAGATGACTAAATAAAAAATTAAAGTGCTTTCTTTGTTCAAAAGTGGACAAGTGGTTGTGTGTGATTCAAAAGGATCCTCAAGAGGTATGGTGGTATTCTAGAATAATTTCCTAATTCAAGGTGAGGTTCTTTTTTTCTAAAAATAATTTAATTTTTATCAATTATACTCATATTAGGGATAATTTTCTTCAATTCTCTTCAATGTTTATGCCCCCAACTCTAAAAATAAGAGGCTGGCTTTTTGGGAAAGGTTGGACATTTTTAGAACTTATGTTATGGATTTTTAATATTTGGTTATAGATTTTGAATTCTCCCTTGAATGAGAATGATAAATTGGGGGGAGTTTCTTCTCAATCTCATCTAGGTGGTAAGCTAGATTTTATGAATTTCATTAATATGCATTGTCTACTAGATGTCAACCTTCAATCATGCTCTTATATGTGGTCTAACCATTTTAAGGGTAAGAATCTTATAAAATAAAGACTTGATAAATATCTTATCTCTAGTGTTTGGTTTAATAGGTTCAATTATTGTTTGTCATCAATAACTGAGATTGTATCCAATCACTTCCCAATTTTTCTATTGGCAAAGCCTCTAGCTTTGAAACATACATTTCTCTTCAAGTTTGAAAGGATGTAGATGGAACAACCTAACTTTGATAAATTTTCTCATGATTTGGTAGAGTATTAAGGTGGAAGGGAAAACAATGTTTAGAATAGCCAAGAAACTTTGTTTTGTTAAAAGCCAAGTTAAAATTAGGAACAAGAAGAACTTTGCAAATATCTTTCTTCAAGAAACTCATATAAAAAATAATCTTCATAAGGTTCAAAAGGATAAAAAAAATTGTGGGGAATCTTGGGGGTTTTTTTATAAGGAAACATTTATTGCTAGTGAAGTATCAGACTAAAAAGGATCTTTATTAGAGACAAAGATCAAGAGCTCTCTAGAAGAAAGTAGGGGACAAGAAATCTACATTTTTTTATCTCACTACATCCAACATAGAGCTTCTAAAATTATCTTGAATATTTCTACATATGTGTAGATGTTCATTCTGATGGGGATGTTTCTGAGGCTTTTGTCATTTTTTCTTAAACTTCTTGAAGAAAGATTCCAATCTATGTCAAGTTAATTAGAACCAACTCTTGACATTTGTTACTTTGATTTTGGATGACAGGATTAATAAAATGTTAGTGGTCATTATGTCAATGGATGAAATTCATAAAGTTGTGGGTGTAGAGGTTTGTGTGGTAGTTAAAGAATTCTTTGGATCTAGAAAATTATGTAAAGAACTCAATTCAACATTTATGTTATTGGTCCCTAAAATGGAGGGGATAAGAATGATGAAATAGTTTAGATTGATAAGCTTGTGAAGTTCTATTTATAAGGTGTTTTCTAATGTTTTGATGTCAATATTATTATCATTTTTTCTTCTACCATATCACCTCAACAAAATGGGTTTGTCTTGGGAAGATAGATTTTGGATCCAATTATTAAGGCCTGTGAGGTGATTCACTCAACTAATTGCTTGAATTCTCATGGTTTTCTTAATAAAATTGACCTTTCAAAGGCTTGCAATAGAGTGGTTTGGGACTTATTCTTCAAATTTTTGAAGAATTTTGGTTTTGGAAAACATTTCATCTATCTTGCCAACTAGTACATTGATACCTATTCTTCTATAGTTAATCTTAATAAATCCTCTTCAAAAATACTTTATCCTTCTAGAGGATTGAGATAAGGATATCTTCTCTCTCCTATGCTCTTTTTTATTATTGTAAAGACCATAGATATATCCACAAGTTCTCTTATGTTGGATGGGTCAATTGTTGATCTTAGACCTTCTTTTGATGGCCTACCTTACTCTCACATGCAATTTGTTGATGATATTGTAATGATGGGATAATATTTGATAATGGAAGCTAAAATTTCAAATATCATCTCCAAGTATACATTAATACCTATAGGTAGTTGATTAATTAGGAAAAAAATTGTATCCTTTTTATCAACACCCCTTTCCCTAGATATGAGAAGATTTCTAGGATTCTGGACTGTAAATTTCAATATATGGTGGCCTCCTACTTTGGGCTTTCATTAGGGCTTAAATCTTTGGAATCATCATGGGTGAATTTGGTTGATAGATACTATGAAATTGGTTGGATGAAAATAATTCCTTCTTAGTCAAGCATGAAAATCCAAATTCTAAAATCTACCTTGCAAAACATGTTGATTTATGCTCCTTTTACAAAGGAAAAGGCTAACAAAAGTATAGTTGTTCACCTTCAATGACATAAAATTGGTATGATTATTTAGAATTTGAGAATGATATAAACTAATAAAATATATAGAAATGGATGAAGTTTAGGATTATAATTTTTAATAATTATTTGGAATAAGAAATTATATATTTTCCTATTTTTAAACATAACTTTTTAGTTGCTAAAAGATTTTAAAAATTAGGGGTCTAGTTCCCACAACAAAATGACATGGAAATAAACTTATTTCCCTTTGATCTCAGATTATATTATAGAAAACATATGTAGCAAGAACAATCAAAAATAAAATTTGATTTTAGACCTATATTTTCCCTTTTATAATGATTCAAATTTCAACTTATTCAAATTGATAGTTTTCATCTCCCACCACATTCTTCGAAATAAATATATTCCCACCAAAAGAGAAATTATAGATTTTGGAAGAGGACTCTCTCCTATAGAACATCATATAGTTTTTAAATTTTTTTGATATGATTTAATATTTTTTTCTTTCTCAAAATTGACATCTTCTTGAGTGTTATAATATGTACTTGTAGAATTTTTAAATTACAATACACTATATCTAATTAAAACACTATGAACTCTATATGAGAATATTCATGACTTTGAGCTCTATAAAATGGTGTTGATATATTATTAAATAAAGATAATAAAAATAGTGAGATTTATTGAAACGTCATTTTTCTGAAATAATTTTATTGCTTTAGTAATTGGATACTAACTAGCATAAAAATGCATTTAATAGACATTTACAATTGGAAAAGTGTGAGACCATATATAACTTAGCTAGAATAAATTTATCAAGATCATGTATTTGAAAAAAATTGATTTTTAGATAGAAATACTCAAATTCTATCATTCTAATAAGTCATCCTGAAAGGTAACACAACTTTGTACTTTAACCCTCTTAGTTTGCTCAAAATGTTGAGAAAATTTTAAGATTCCATTGAAGAAATACAAAGGAATTTTCTTTGGTGTAGACTTGAGGATAAAAAATAATTGCCTATAGTTGGATGGGATAAACCTTGTAATTCTAAATATGATGGGAGCCTAGGTATTTGATCAATTAAACTATTAAACTTAGTCCTTACGGCTAAGAAAATCTAACATATTTTTGAAGACAACAAGGATTAGAATAAGATCATAAAGAGTAAATATTTAATCAATAATGTGAGCATTATGGATTTCCTTGATTCCAACAACCTAGTCCAGGATTTTGTTTATGGAATGGTATCCAATAGGGAAAGGATTTAATTTAGTCTTGAACTAGATGGAAAGTGGGTGATGGTCATAGTGTTGACAATTTGGGAAGAAAGCTGGATTCTTAATGATTTGATCTCTTCTATCTTGATGCTAGTGTCCTTCAAGGAAAGATATATTCTTTGATTTAGTTCATAGGTTTGTAATTATTGGTAGAATGATAGATGGGTTGACTTGACTTCTCTTGATCCTATCGTAACTCATATTATGATTGGGTTGAATTCTATAGTGTTTATTCTAAATAAGCCTAATCAAATCACTGGGGAAGGTTGTAATAGTGGTTCTTATTCTATGGCATCATAGACTACTTCTCTATAAATTAAAATCAATCCTTCCCCAATGTGGGCCCTGGTGTGGAACCATCACCTTATTCTAAAAATTAATATATTCCAATGGCTAGTTCTACATAACAAAATCCTAATGCTCAATAATCTAGTGAAATGAGCTAGATTTTTCACTAATAGGTGTTTTTTTTGTGAAGAATCTCTTGAGACTGGAGATCATATCTTTTTGTAGATCCCTTATGCTTAGGAAACCTAGATTCTATGACTTCAATGCTAGAATTTACATTGGACCTCTCCAGAGATGGTGGCTAAGCTATGGATTATGTAGAGAAGTTGTAAACTACCAATTGATAAAGATATTTGGTTATCCCTTTCTCCCCATATTTTGTGGAACCTCTAGGAAGAATGAAAAAAAAAAAAGGTTTTTCAAGCAATTCTTTCGAACACCAGTAGCACATTGATTGACAAAATCAAATTTTGTGTAGTCAAGAATATTCATAGCTGTTTTATAGGGAAATTTCACTTCGATAAGGGGATTATTGAAAATCTCTCTAGGATGAAAAATATATAAAGAAAGAGAAAAGGAAGATTGCTAGATGGGATTGTCTTCTTAAGGGCTAGTGCAAAATGAATTTTGATCTAGGAGCAAATGGGAATCTTGGAGCTACTAGTTGTGGTGTAATTATTTGAAATGATAATGGGGATATTATCAAGATTACTTTTGTTCCTCATGGATGTCCATCAAATCATTAAGATGAAGAGATATGTCCCCTTCACAGTTTGAGGCTAGCAAAGAAGTGTAACTACAAACTATTATGGATGGAGCAGAATTATATGAATATTTTAAACTATTTAATGGAAAAGGTGAAGGCTTGTGGACCATATCTAATATTATGATAGTGTAAAAATATTGTTAATAATTTAGACTTGGTAGTTATTAGAAAGATATATAGAGAAGCTAATAATGTGGAAGATTTACTCGCCAATGTGGTTGTCATCAATATTAAGCTCATCAATATTAAGCTCATTCTTTGGGATGATAACATTAAAGGATATGGTTAAAATCTCCAATCAATCATAAAAAAGTGTTATGTAAAGTGATGGAATATAAAAATTTAATTTTTAATGAAAGAAAAACCTAGGGACATGCATAGTATTGATGAAAATACTTGCGCAAAGTTATTGTATCAATTTTAGAGATATTTCCAATGTGATAGTCATCAATCTAACACCCATTCTTTGGGATGATAACATCAAGGGGTATAGAAATATAAAATCTCCAATCAATCTAAATAAATTGTTATTTAATGTAGGGGATTTTTTTTTAAATTATTAATGAAGGATAGGCCTAGGAATATTTGTTGTAATGATAAAAATACTTATGAGAAATTTTTGTATCAATTTTAGAGACTTTTCCATAACTTTGGGGTAATTTTAGTTTTCCTCATTTATCTTGTCTTTGCTCTATGAAAAGAATGTTTCATTTGGAAAAAAATTGTAGTTGAGGAAAGTTGTAGAAATATTATGGTGGGTGGCACTCTAAAAAGGATGGAACCTAGGGACTATGATAGATGGAAGAAAGAACTAGAGGTTTGGGATAATCTGGATAAGGGTGATTTGATTTCATATATGAACATAATGAAAGATGGAAAACCTAAGATTACTGATGTATTTATCAATGGCTAGGATGTGGGCACAGTTACCTTAGCAAGGAGAAATATTAAGATGGGGGGGGCGTGGGGGGTGTGTGAGGGGTTTCTTTTCTATTTCTTATGTAAAATTGCTTTAAAAATTGGTCCTAAAAGAAGCAATTTAGTATATTACTTTGGATGGGATGTATAATAGGGCTTGTAATTTCCATTTTGTTCTACAAATCATTTCAAACATAAAATTAGGGTTTCCTTTCTATTCTACTTTCTTTTCTCTCTGGTGCATAGAATTAAGGATTTTAAGGAGACAATATAAAAACACATTCTCCATGAAGGTTTAATCTAAGATTTATTTTTGAGTTTATGATAGAAAATGTTAGGGAGACCGCCCCAGGTCTTTTTCCTTTTAAGATTGATAAAAGGCCCAAAAATCCTAGTAGTAGCAAAGGCAAAGGCAAGAGCTTGATTACAAAGTTTGGAGAAGAAAAAATGGAGACCATAAAAATAAATAAGAATAATCTTTTGATCAAGGAGATAGGGAGATGGCCCTGAACCCAAAGTTACAAACACAAAGGAAAATCCTAGGGAAATTATAGTTGAGCATCTTGCCAGAGAAACTAGAACCAACAAATTGATCACTCCCACAAAATAATCAAAAATAGTTTTTAAAAAATACCATAGATACAAATATAAATCATGAAAACAATAATAAAATTAATCAAAGATAACATCAAACTAAGCCTACTAAAAAACTTGCAACTTGCTAACCACATTTCCTCATGGTATTCCTATATTTTCCCTCCTTTTTCTTAGTATTTTTTTGTTTGTCAACATCAATGATTTCTATTTTTGTCTTTCTCTTTCCAGGGGTGAGACCCTGGCTTCTTTGGGGAGAATTCTTCTTTTTTGAAGGGGTATTAAGAAATAGGCTTTCTTGAAGGATTTTTTTTAGGGCCATTATTAGGCATAGATGGATCAACACTAGTTTTTTTCTTGGTTGCGAGTTTAGGGATTTCTTCACTAAGGGTTACATAGGTGGTGGGTTTAATTTCCTCAAATTTTACTAATGAGTTTGTCCGAACTAACTCTTTCTCATGGCTCAAGATCCTACCAAAAGTCAAGTGATGAGAAAACACATGATGGTAGAAACAAAATTAACCCTTGATGGAGAGGAAAGTTGTCACCATTATTAATGATACCCTTTTAAAGAGGAAATTGGAAAGAAGAAGATATTTATTTTCTCACCATGATGCAAAAAATTCAATAGGGGGAAGTGATAGGCATGGTAAGGGTTAAATATACGTTTACAAGTAAAATACTTCATAACCTAGAGGGAGATAATAGAAAAAGGAGAAAGGAGAGAAAGTTTTTCATACACATTTTTAGCATTCAGATGTTCTGCCTTCTCATTACCACCGAAAATTTTTCTTGTCTTGGTAGTCTCCTATTGAAGAGACACTCATTCCAAACATCGCCTTAAGGAAGAGTCCAAGAAATTTTAGGAACTTGAGATGATATAATGTTGTTCCTATCCATGACTTTGAAGTTGGAAGATAAAATTCTCCACCTATAACAGATGGCTTATCCAAGTTTCTTACATTAACTATAGAAGTTAGAGATCTAATTAATATGAACTAGACAATGAATAACAAATATAATAGACAAGTGAAAAGAAAGAAGAAAATGTGCATAGATAAGCATTAATGAATTTTGATATTGATGAGGGGCTAGATTTTTTTCTCAAGAAAATTGTATCATAGCTTGTTGCTTTAGGTGAAAGATTGTACAGGTAAGAAATTGCATCATCTAAAACTTTTGGTATTAAGATTTTCTAAATGAAGACAAAATCTCAAGGTTTTGATGCATGACAATTTTGTGTTTTAGAATTTAAATTTATGATATCTAATTATAAGAAATATGTTGTAATGTATAACTATAACCTACTACCCCTTTTAACATATTTCATGACAACACATGTCCCTAGGAGTAATTTGACCCTAGGGGACATATCATAATTGATCATATGGGTCAAAGGGGGTCATAGGATAAACTATGACCCCTTTGAACACATTTCATGATAACATATGTCCCTAGGAGTCCTCATAATCCTAGGGACATATTATAATTGATCATATGGGTTGAAGTGTAAGAAAACTTGGCAATAAAGAATATAATTGTTTCCACATAACCCATAATAGATCTAAAATAAATATGGAATTAAAATTCACATGCAAAAGAATAGACAACATACCCACAAAATTGTGACACAAGATATACCCTGTGAAACCCTCATTGAGGGAAAAAACCTAGCCTCCAAAAACATCCATCACAATGTATTATTCAGTGAAAAATATCATTACAATACAACCATGGAAGCCTTCAAATCCATAGCCACTACCAAGCAATCCATGTGAACAAGCATGAATCCACACATCCCATGCCATGCTTCCAACCTTCACAAATGCTCTGTTGGCTAACTTGTCAAGCCTTGTCCTGCTCGACTCTATCCTTTCTCACTCTTACTCTTCAAAAACTACCCTTGTGGCTACTTATATAGTAGAAAGTCCCACAAAACCACTAAGTGGTATTACATAAACCATGTGCTACCTAACCCACTAACCCCACATTTAATATTAGGCATTTAATTCTTTTTTCCAATATTAAATAATTACATAAAATATTATCACAATGTTACAATACAACTGATCAAGAATATTTCATGGGAATCTTTACATGTTGCACATCCATCTAGGTGGAACATTACATTATAAAATAAATTAAAATAATACAATATGACAATACTATGCAATGTGTGCAACAACCATTAACTCAACAATCTCCCACTTGTTGTATACATTGCATAGGGTCAATCTATAGCCACATAAATGAACAAGGGAACAATCCCTCCCAGCACATCCACCATCATGGATCAAAGTACATCAAGTGCTCCATCCTGATACTTGCAACAAAATCAAAGTATCCAACATCTCAAGCATGAATGATTTCACCTTCTATTATGCCACTGCCACTGGACATACATAGAAGCCATCCAAAAAGAAAGCCACCCAACCTATCACATTAGAAGATCATATCCTATACCAACTAAAATGCCAAGCACAACAAACCTAATCCAAAGGTAATCACATGTATCTGTAGTTCTCAAAATATCCATAGTTGAAATAGCACCCATAACAAGTGCCAAACCCATACAACTATCCATACCTCAAAGGTATAACAAGTGAATCTCATATCATTGACATATCTAATCTATAACCTACAATCACAAGCCTCAAGAGCAATACCTACCACATATTTACCAAGAAGCTCCCACTGCAAAAGATAATGTCAAATATATAACCAATCGACTCACAACATCTCAAAGAAGTGAATCCATGTAGTATCAAGGAAATCCACAATACATAAACTAATATCTTGCAAGAAAAACTCTTGTAACAAGTCTCCAATGTTCTCCCAAGTTCTCCACAACCAACAGAGGAAAGAGATAAAAGAATAAACATGTCATTTCTCACATGACATACATGAGCACAAACTAGTGATCACAATCTCTAACCAATCTCAAATCCAATGTAGGCAAAACTGAACATCCAAGAAGATAACCAAGACCAAAGCAACCATGCAAATCATAACCTGTATCATGTCCTTCTACACACACCTCTAGATGTAAATTGTGCAAGTATGATCTCCTCCATAAAATGGCAATAGGAAGCCTCAATAACACCCAAACCATACCATATAACTAATCATGGATGTAAGCCTCTCACAAGAAGATCAAAATCATAAACCATTCCTAATCCAAGGAATATGCCCAATATAAAACCATCTCCCAAATTCAACCAACATAACAACATATGCACATGGAGATAACCAATGCTAAACCATCTCTCAAATGAACCCTCCAGAACTAACTCATGTACCATAGCTCAAGATCCATATCCATGAAAAACAAGCATAAATAGAATGCACCTTAGAAAAGACAATGGGTAGTACCTCTCAAGTAGACCACCTAGTAGACCAAGAGTGGGGAATGAGAATGATCATCAAGATACCCAAGTCTCCAACCAAGACTCATCTAAGAACAATCTCCTCTCAAGTCCATATCAGGTGACCGCCCCTTAGGCATCAACTGTCCCAACAAATACTTCTCTAATCCAAGAAAAAATAGCATCACCACTGTCTCTAAGTATCCATGAGCACTTGTAACCAATCAATCCATGCCAACTCCAAATAGAACATAGCAATATCATGAAGTATCTAGCTTATGATTAGTGTACTCAATACAAAGAAACCTAATCAAGATCAATGTCAAAGTTCCAACCATGGCCTCAGAAACATAAACATGACAACATGATCTAACCATCTCAACCAAAGAGATAACATGCTCCACATGAATATACTATAACATATCACAACTCTAAATGTGTATCAAGAGTATACCATGCCATAATAATGAAACCATCCTCATACCAAGGATAAAATGTCAAATAAAAACATAAATCGTACCTTTACCAAGAACCCCATAAGTCCTCAAAATGCAACCATCTCCATACACCATGAAGAAAACCATCTCCACATACCATGAAGAACCATCTCCACACACCATGAAGATAACCAAGTGTACCATGCAAATGTCAAAGACACTTATGCAGCAACAAGATCTAAGACAAACCTCCAACATCTGCAAACACTCAATAAATATATCAATTCCAAAAATCTCCCACTCAACTATGGTACCAAGTCACCTATGGCATCATAAAATTCATCTCCTACATGAAGATCCAAACTGATCCAGGAACTAATCCTGCACTATCACCTCATCATTGTCACAAGCTCCCACTAAACCATGTATCCAAGCTATCCATTACATAATGATGAAAAACCATCCTCTAACCATGAGAATCAACCAAGGCATCGAACCATCAAAGAACTCAAAGTGCACATCATGAGCTCCTCAAAAGAAACCAAATAACCATGATCCTCAACCAAGAAGATATACCACCATAATTGAATTAAAAATTCAAACTAGTGATCATCAAGGATGTACCTATATATCCAATCATTTCATGCCAAAACCATGGCACCATGATCACATCTATGAAGCAAGCATATGGCTCTCAATGTGTCCGACCTATTAGCATAAAATAGTCAACCACAATTCTCCACCATGACTATACCTGGTAACAACATCTCATCCCTTCTATAAGAAGAATAAAATCAGCAAATCATGTGACTTAGGGCATAGATAACCCAAATCCAATCCACCAATCTAAATATGCATCAATAATGAAAGATCAATGGGCAAAGACAACCCATAACCAAGCCATAAATGCAACCTATAAGTATAGACCACTTACAAAAATGCAAAACTTGTAGATTCAACAAGTCATCATACATATCCAAACCAAACACTGATAACCATATCATCATGAGACCAATCTGAAATATGAATTGAGTATGCAATGACATCAAATCTTAAATCTCCAATGTCATAAACTCACAATGTTACCATAGTCAAAATATATCTATAAACTATTCAGAGCAATATATCACCAAATAAACCATGCCAAACCTACACCAAATCTAAAGTAATGTGTAGAGCTCTCCAAGAGCTTTCCGTTGACTACTCAAAGTCCAAAATTTGACTCCGTATGCCCAAGTTACGCATTAATCCATGCCCTAGATAAATAACATCTAACTTTTGGGATCTTAAAACCTGACAATATCTCAAAATCATAAAACCAAACCTACACCATGTTATAGTGCTCTGAATTGTCTTTCCAACACTTATAAGAACTTTGAAATCTGATATCCTGAGAGAAAGTTATGGCCATTTTACTAAGACAATCTTTTTACCATTTTCACTACGATTTTTCATTTTTTATTTTTTTTTGTGATGAAAATTCTCACAGGATTAAATTTGATGGCCATCATAGGCTGAAATCAAAGAACTCTTTCATTTCCTCTGAACATGGCCAAACTAGGGCATATTATATATCAAAATTTATAGAAACATCAACCCGGATCCACTAGTGAGGTCTATTTTTACCCAGGAGGTCATTTCTGCAAGCTACCCCCCAATACCCTCATTTAAATGAAACATCCAAAAAATCTTTTTTGCCCAAATTTTTTTTTCACATGCTCAAATATTTTAACATCTCATCATAACAAAAAACCCAAAACCCTTAGATCTGTAATAAATCATTCATACATCTTGTGCTTTCTTTTATCCTCTCATGCATTCTCATGGATTCAATCTAGGGTTACAATAATAAAACCATAGCTTTGATACCACTTATAAGGAAACTTGGTAATAAAAAATATAACCATTTTCATAGTACTCATAATAGATTTGAAATAAATATGAAATTAAAATCCACATGCAAGAGAATAGACAACATACCCACAAAATTGTGACACAAGATATACCCTGTGAAACCCTCATTGAGGGGAAAAACCCAGCCTCAAAAAGCATCCATCACTATGTATTATTCAGCAAAAAATATCATTACAATACAACCATGGAAGCCTTCAAAGCCATAGCCACTACCAAGCAATCCATGTGAACAAACATGAATCCACACATCCCATGCCATGCTTCCAACCTTCACAAATGTTCCCTTGGCTAACCTGTCAAGCCTTGTCCTGCTCAACTCTTTCCTTTCTCACTCTTACTCTTCAACAACTACCCTTGTGGCTGCTTATATAGCAGCAAGTCTCACAAAACCACTAAGTGGTATTACATAAACCATGTGCTAAAACCATGTGCTACCTAACCCACTAACCCCACATTTAATATTAGGCATTTATTTTTTTTCCCAATATTAAATAATTACATAAAATATTATCACAACGTTAGAATACAACTTATCAAGAATATTCCATGGAAATCTTTTCATGTTGCACGTCCATCTAGGTGGAACATTACATGATAAAATAAAATAAAATAATACAATATAACAATACTATGCAATGTGTGCAACACCTATTATCTCAACACGAAGGGGATCATAAACTAATTTGGGTATATTTCATGACAATATGTCTATAGGGGACCTTGAGACATATTATAATTGATCATATGTGTCAAAGGGGGTCATTGATTAACCTATGACCCCTTTTGACACATTTTATGGTAGCATGTGTCTCTAGGGGTCCTTGGACCCTTACTGACATATTATAATTGATTGTATGGGTCAAAGAGGATCATAGGTTAACCTATGACCCCTTTTGACATATTTCATGACAACAAATGTCACTAGGAACCCTTGAGCCCCTATAGACATATTATAATATATCAAATGGGTCAATGTGGGTCCTAGAATAACCTATGACCCCTTTCGATACATTTCATGACAATATATGCCCCTAGGAATCCTAGGACCACTAGGGACATATTATAATTGATTGTATGGTTTGAAGGGGTTCATAGGTTACCCTATGACCCCTTTTAACACATTTCATGACAATATATGTCATTAAAGTTCCTAGGACTCCTAGGGACATATTATAATTGATCATATGAATCCAAAAGGATCATAGGATTTCGACACATTCAACAATAAAATATATTGTTATGGGTCCTTGGACCCCTAGGGACATTATAATTGATCATATGGGTTGAAATATTTCATAGGATAACCTATGCCCCCTATCAAGATGTAATAAATTATATTTTAATTATATAATGTTACATAAAATTGTATTTATTTAATAAAATATATAATACTATGTTAAAATGTATATTATAGTAGATATATGTAATGATATAGTTAGAATTCTATAATTTCATATATTTGATGCTATATATAATATTATTATAATAATATTTTTAATATAATACATAATAAGAAAATAAGAAAACATAATATTCATTTATTATTGTGAGGCCTCGCCCTGACCCTTCGTAGCCTTAGTTATTACTTTATCATTTTGATACTCATGACTCGAGATGTCGAGACATTATCTGATACTTAGAATATATTATATTATTTCATGTTATGTGATGTTACTTTCAGATATATTGATGTTTGTCATTTAAGGCTTTATGTTTATGAATGATGATGAATTAAGTAAAAAGTAGGATTAACACATTGATTTTTGGAATCTTTATGATTAAGAATTAAGTAGGATGAAGAAACCCTTATTGATGTATGTTTTAATTTATGTGATTCCTGATACATATATACATATGTACATGTGATTTTCAGGACTACTGATATGTGCAATGAGTGTGCAGATGTTTCAGCCGAGAAAACTGATGGAGGAACAAAACTAATCTCTATGTGTTAATTTTGGAAACTTTGTTGTTTGTAATTCACATATTGTATTGTGAGATGTATGTATGTATCTTTCTATGTTCAGTAAATGTGAATGTCTCGTAATTATGTTCTGTTAAGTGTCGCTTGACACTTGTAAATTGGTTATGTTCTTCAGTATGTTGATTAGGGTTAGTTGTGTAACCTTTGGACCCAAGATGGTTTAAGTCATTGTCAGTTTGCTAATTGGATTATTAATCGAGTTTAGTCATCCTTAATCTGGATTAGTGCTTAATCTACATTTTAGAGTTATTAGTTTGTCCTAATTATTTCCTAGCTTTTTTTTGGCTCTAAACCTATTCCTAAGGCTTTAAATCATGAAATTATTATACCCAAAGGGTATGGGTATGGGTTAGGGGTCTTTCCCAACCCCTAAGCCCCTTTTATTGACTTTTGAGACCACTCAAAAAGTCTCTTTTTGCCTATGTGCGAAAATTGCAAGTGGTTGCCATGAGTTGCCTTACCTCACCTCCTTCTAGTGTTTAACCATAGTGTGGGTTGAGTTAGGAGTTTCTATAATTGTTAGTGGGTGGAAGAAGTTATTGATCCTTTTGGGTGGTTGAGTTTGGGGCTTATTTAGAGGCCCTTCTTGGACTAGTGGAGGTCGTTACCCAATCTCTACATTTAGAGAGGAGTTCTTGAAGATTGAAGCAAGGAAAGGGAAGCTCTACTCAAACTTATTCATTTGACATTACCTCTTTGTGAAGGTAGGAATTGTCATCTCCCTTGTTTAGATTTCATTCTTGCTTCATGCTTATGCTACCTTGTTGTTGTTTTAATGTTTGTATGTTTGTGGGTATGTTGGGAAGATTTGAAAACCATGCTATTTTGGGTGATTTCCTTTCATGTTTATGTTTTCAATTTGAAGATTTTTTTTCTTGCATGGGTGTTTTGGTATTACTCACCCTTGGAGAGGGAAAAAGTGACCAATTTTGGTAAAGGTTTGTTTAGTTGGACTCCAACCAGTTTAGAGTCTCTTCTCAGGATGAGAAGAGGGAGAAAGGGTAGGGTGTTATGGGCCCCTACCTGTCAGCACAAACCTTGTATGATTATGGTATGTTGAAATGGAAGAACGGAAGTTCTTGGTATATAGCCCCGATTGGACATCTATTTGGTGTTGTGCTTGACTTCTCCTGGTTGGAAGAATCCACCTTTCCCTAGTTTTGATTCATTGTGAATCCTATTGTGTAAACCATGTATGATTATGCTTGTTTGATTGTGTCTTGGTTATGCTTTGTTGTAACCTGATCAGATATTTATTTACTCCATGGTTCTAGAAATGTGTTGCAGAAAACATTATAAATCCCTTGATGAGGGTCATGAATAAAATCCAGTTAAATTGTTCAAATTTGGGATTGATATCCTATTGTAAATTATATTTTAAACTTGTTGTAAATGGCAACGAAACCGGGTTTTCTTCCTGGTTCTTTCCCGGCTGAGCCTTTGAATCGGGTTTGCCAATAAAATTGGTGTTGAGTATAATTGTCTAACATGAGATTTAATCATATCTTTTCAATTATGTGAATGCTCATTAAAAATAGGATGAATGATGATGGTTTAATTTAGAAAAAATTTCAAGTTCCTTATATGTTCAAAATGATAATTATGTTAAGGAAAAAAAATAACGTCTATGGTTGATATATTGCAATACAAGTTGTATAGGAGATCATATTAAATATGGTGTTAATATGCCTTAAACTATTGTATCCATTTTTTAATTCTATTTCAAAAATATAGAGAAAAATATAAATAAATACATTGCCATATATATCTTTACTTAGAAAATTTTCAAAAGAAAGGTGTTCCAAGAGAGCAAAAACTCTTTGGTTTTTATATGGGAAGCAAATTTAAATCCTCCTCTTGAAATAGAGAATCTTTAAAATATCTTTAATCTCTAAAATTTGTCCTATTTTATTTCCAAAAAATAGAAGACTAAAGATATATATTTATATAAATAAAATAAAACAATATCTATTCTTACCTATATTACTTTTTGTCTTCAATGCTTTTCCTTATCCCCTTGAGGGTTGACAAGACTTATATTTTAAAATATAAACAAAATCAACATTATGCATTTAACCCTCTCTTTTTGGCGTCAGTTCTTTGGAGGGGGTTTGTTAAGCTTTTTAAACAAAGTCAATTTCTTTATCATGGCAAGTGACGTCACCTATACCCCTTCATAGATTACGCAGTCTAAGAAGATCTTTGATTTGGATAGGCTTGTGTTGGTAGTTGTGAAAAGAGTTGTCAATAGTTATTACCTTCTCCCTTATTTCGGTTTTGCTTCATTGGTCAGCGCATGAGAACATGGGAAACACATGGAAAAGTGGGCAAGTAAGTTTTTAAGTATGGCTAATCAAACTTATCACATTCCTTTAGCCTACGTTTTGTATTGGCCAACAAACATATTTATTTTCCTCGGCCCACGTGTAGCCTTGTCTTGCGTGAGATTGTGGCTGGGAGAGTGTGAGGAGAAAGGTGGAGTGGGTAGTCAATGTAAGTTTTGGATTATTTTAGATTTTGTTTATTTGCTTTAGTTAGTTAGTAGGTTTATATAGTAAAGTGTGTTTATTAATAGTATTAGTTAGAAGTGTAGTTTAATATTAGTAAACTTTAAATTTTTTAAGTAGTTTAAAATTCAAGCTTTTAGATTTTGTTAGTTTTGGTTGTTAGTGATTTAGATTTTATGTTTAAGATTATGAATCAGTTTTAGATAATTATTTAGTTTAAAGTTAAAAATTAGAATTATCTAAAGTATAGTTAGTACTAGTTTAATTTTTTTTTTTAATATTGTTTTGATGGTAGGATTAGTATTTTGATTAAGTGTTTGATTTTGTTAATAGTATTGTTAGTTAATTTAAGTTAGTTAAAATTTAATAAGTTTATATTTTTTTGTTACTTTAGTTTGGTTTTTAATATCATTTAATTTAAATCTAAAGGGTAGTTAAATAGTTTAAAAATTAGTTATTTAATCTTGTTTAGTAGCTAGCATTATTTTATTTCAAGTATATATAAGAATTATTTAATTATTATTTGGTTTGAGTATGTTAATCATTGTCTTTAATGAAAATATCTTAATGAAGTTAGATCCTCAATTTAGATATAATTTAATTATTATTTCTTTATTGTAATCATGAAGTTTTTTTAATTTGCTTAAATTATTATTGATAGATGATATTTTTATATATAGGAATGAGATTATAAAAAAAAATATTGTAATGTTAACCATGTATGAGATGAAAGATGCTATGTAATAAATGTTAAATTTATCTTTAATTATATTGTTATAGAGGAAATTTAAATCTATTGTTTTAAGTTTAGTTTGAAATGAAATAAACGTCAATATTATTTTTATATCAAGAGCTTCAGTTTAACAATGTATTCCTCCACAAGAGTTTATAAACTTATGATGTAATAAAGTGAATCTTTTCTTGTAATGTGATCGCAAACTTATCAACTTGAGCATTATAATAATTATTAATTTAAAAAAAAAAAAATTGTTGTTGTGTGTGTTTTTGCCCGTAGTTTGGGCATGACAATTATTATATCTTAAATGTAAATCATATTTAAATATATTTCTAAATGTAATATATATATTTAAATGTAAAACGACAGGTTGCCCAAAATGTAAAATACATTTCAAAATTGAAATTTATAATTTTGCCCCAAATTTATGGGTACCTAAAAACAAATGGATTGCCTAATATTGTTTTGGGTACCCGATTAGGCTTAGTATTTACAAAGCCTATTTAACTCAAAAAATACAGTTGACCCATGTTTATCTAGCATCTAGACTTTGACTAACCATATGATGACTTTTTTTTTTCATCCCAATTTAGTAAAATGGAAAGAGTTTTTTGAGAACACTCGCAAGATTCCATCAATATAATTATTGTTAAATTATGAGTTTGTTATGTATTTATTAGTTAATTTCTACTAAAGATGTTTGTAAAGTGTTAATTGACATACTGATTAAAAAAAAAAACTATAGATTTCAAATATTATAACATTTTTTGAATCCAAAAGTTGTGTCACATTCTTTTCTTTTCGTACTATAAAAAAAAATTAAAAAATTTAAATTTTGTAAATTTTGTAAATTAGTTAAGGTGGTCAGGCAAGGGAATTTTTTTGTTCTAAAAATGTTATAGTAGAAAATTTATAATTAATTATTTATTTGGAATAGAAATACCCAAAAATAAGTTTCACATTCAAGCATGAGTCTACCTCTTATATATTGGATTATATTAAAAAATATTATCATTTAATTATGATTAAGGTGGTCAAACATACACCTACATTTTATTTTCGCCCTAAAAAATTTGTAGTACTGCATTAAAATCCAAAATTTTGATGAATGAAATGATTTTTTTAAGATAAGGTCTAGTTCTTTACAAACTACATTCAATTTCCTATAGATTCTTTTGTTACAACTTTTTGATATAAATTTCTTAACTACTTTAAAATAAGGTGTCAAGTTGACATAGTAGTGATTTCTTGATTTTTCACTGCCACTTAAGACCATAGTTTGACCATGACCCTACACATACCCTTATAAAAGATTTTAAATGAATATATGTCTACAACATTAATGTTGGATATGATTTTTATCTCTTCCTTGACTAATAAGAACTGATTTTATTTTCTAATGGTAATTACCTCTTTTCAAACAACTTTTTGCTTTCTTAAGTTAGAGTGCTTTTTCATTCTATGTGTTTTGCCTAGATTACTCTTTTAATCACCTTCTCTTTTATGCTATCTTATTTCAGATTTTTAAATGTCCAAAATGAAATTGGATTAATCAGTTTTCTCAGGTCTAATCTAGCATTTACATTCTCTTTCCAAGTCAAATATTAGACATTATCTACGTTCAGATTTTATAACTATATGTTTCTATAAGGAGAACAGAGAAGATATAGATTTTCATATAATAACAAAAACCACTCCCCATTACTAGTTTATGATTCAAGGCCTCCGAATTTCCAACTTAACATTTGATAAATAGTTTTTTTAATCTTATTAATTTTAACCAATCTTTTCATTCTTGCAATACAAAAAGTGAGGAGACAAGAGTCTAGAGATTTGAAATCATTTTCAAGCTTGATTGACATTGTGCGAAAGCCAAACATTATGAAACGGTGAATAATTTATAGGAGAAGTCACTAATATGTACATGTTGTTTAGTTATGTCATTACCCCCAAAAAATGACGGAACACAAGAAGTATCTCATTAGCTTTCAAGTTAAACATACAATGGCTCATAAGGATGCTATTCTAATTTCAAAGATAGCTGGAAGATTAATTTCTCTTTTTAATTAATGGGACAATTTTTGGCATCTGCCTATCTTTATGTATTTTCCACATAGACAAGTATATGTATTCCATAGACTTCAGCATCAAGCATACCATGTTTTACCTTAAACATGCGGTTGTTTCTCAATTTCTCACTCTATGTCAATAAAGATACATGACCAACATCGTACGTTAGCAGGGGGAATCTTGTTTGTGAAAGTCATGTTGATCCCGCGCATCATTTTGTTCTCAACTCCAAATATTTTTCATACAAATTATGCTTGTGTCAATTTTAACATTTAGACAATCAATTTTTCTCCGGTAGAACAGTCAAGTGGAACTCAAAGTTTAGATATAATGCATAAAATGCACGTTGTTTTGAAGTGTTTTAATAATGACTTCAACTAATTTTAGTGCTTCATTAAAATGGATGCATATGAGCTATAAGTTCTAGAAAAGAAAATAATTTGCAGAATTGAAAGTAGAGCAGCCTGCAACATGTAAAAGATTAGCAGAGAAGAGCAATAAAAAAATTGTGTTCATGTAAAATTATTGCACTACTTTTTTTTTTTCCATTTCTCTATTCTTTTCTTGTATATCAAATACTATGTGTGGTATTAGAGAGGATGAAGATCTTGGGGTGTGAACTGTTTTGTGAGATTATCTGGGCTAGGATTTTCTTGAGAAGATGAGATATTGAAAATAGATTTTGATAAAAGTGTTAATTAAAGATGTTTTATGATAAAGAGTTGTAAAGGCTCATAGTTGAGATTTTGGTGTCAAAGAATATTCTAGTCAAAGAAAATTCAAATCAATAGTTGATTACTAGTGAAACAAATTAAGGGGAAAAAGAGTGCATGTTTGCTAATCCTTCAAGAAGCTAAGGTTGTAGCTTCAAAGAAAAATTGCAGCAGATAGAAGGTTGTATCAGGTAATTTATTTTTATTAAAATAATCTTTGTTTTAATGGGGCAGTTTGGAAAGAAGGTTAAAAAAGAAGATTTGATTGTGATTTTTTAGAAAAATATTTTGAATGATGAATTGAACGAATTGGAGAAGTGTAATTCAGAATTGTTGGAGAATTTTAAAAAGTTTGGAAAGGAAATATATGATTATTTAGATCAAATTGAGAGTCTTGAAAAGTAATTGGAAAATGTCAAAAGGTACAATGTCAAATTGAAGGAAAATTTAATATTTTTTTATAGAGTCAAGAGGAAGAATGGGTATTTGGGTAAGAAGTTAAGATTCTATCCAGAAACGATAATGAGATCTTGAAAACAAAGCCTCTAGTTTGTGATGTTGCACACGACACAAGTGATCTATGTCAATTTAATGTTGATGATGTAGTTAGAGTTTCTTCAATGAAAGAATGCACAGATGAATGTGAGATTATGTCTATAGGTATATATGGAAATTGTGATAATGATAACATTAGTTATTTTTAAAAAAATATTGGGTTAAGATTATGTAGAAAATGGGATTTAAAGGAACATGATTATGAAGTTATGGGCAAGGCATGAAGGAGCTCATCTAGCCCATTTGAAGGCCAAAATTTGAAGGCCTTGGATTTGGTAAGAAAGAGAGATCTAATGTTGCTAGTATTTTAGGTTAAAATAAAATAATTTAAAGTAACATATGCATTTCATATTCCACTATAGAAGGAAAGGACATAAAGAAGATAAATGTGGATATCTTCACACCTGTAGCATACATGGGTTGAAGAAACATAGTGAAAAATCTTTTTGGAATAGACATTGTGATGGACAATCTAGAAAAAACTGTATGTGAATTGATTATTGATGGAATCGATGGATCTTATAAAATGATAGTGGTAGATCAAGGTTTAGATGTTTGAGTGAAGTAGTTAATGACTACTTCTTGTGATCTACACATGGAAGTCTCACAAGTCTTCTCTATATTAGAGAAAGGAGGGGAAGACTGAGCCTTGTGATCTCTAATGAAAATGAGAAATTAATAAATAGTTAGCTGACTTCTATTTGAAGTGATATATGAGTCTATGAGACTTTAGAGTTGAAATGTTGAATTGTAAATTGCATTAATAAAGTATATGTACTTTGAGATTGAATTATGAGTCCCAACATCAAGAAACAAGACAGTAGAGGGCGAGGGAGTTGTAAAACCAATGTTGATTGTTAAAATACTTAGAATAATTGAGATGGGAGGTAAATTAGTTATCCATGGTCCAGATGTACCAATTGAAGAAAAAAATAATTAAACAAATTCAAATCTTATAATTCCATAGCTCGATCTCCATTGTAAACTTTGACTAACATTAGCTAGTTGTCCATTGTTCTAAAATAAAATACTTGCGAAATGTAAACATTAATTAGTAAAACACTATAATAATATCCACACAAGTTTGACACTAGGATTTAACGTAGAAACCTAATTTAGAAAAAACTACCAACAACATAACATCAATTTTCACTCTTCCAAAATGAGCTATTTTAGTAGGCAACAATGTTAAAGGCTACAAAACACACTATTAAACTTGACCATGTTAAAGGATTTAATCACAATGTTAGGAGTGGCCTTGTGGACTTTAGAATATTCCATCAAAATGTCACACTATTAAAGGATTTACATATGATTGTTAGGTTAGTACGACTATTAGGTCAACCTTGATTAATTGATTTCAAATATTGTTCACAATGGTTAGAAAGTAACAACAGGGTTTAGAGATCTTAAAGTACAACTCACTTTGCATATACAGATCTCTATTAAGCTCTCATGTATTGATTCATTATGTGGCCTCCATTGTCATTTTGTCTTTGGTTCTCTTGGTAACCTTTCAAGCAATCACTCTTCTTCTCAACTCTACTCAGCCTTCTATTTAGATTCGTTAGTCAATAATATCAATCACTACTTCAACTTCACAAGCATCCGCATATAGGCACACACATAGAAACATTGTAAGTTTTCCTATGTACCTCCTTAAATAGGTAATTCTAATATTTTTCTCCTTAAACACCACCATAGATATTAGGGTTTGTGATTCAATTTGTCACATATAATGAATTTGATCATTATTTCATTGTTCCTCTTCTTTTCTAAAAACTTGTCTTGGAATCCAATCCTTAGGTCATTTACCTAATCCTCCCTGAGGATGAAATGATCTAACTCATAGATCCTTATCTTCAACATTCTTTTCATATCCCAAGAAATCAATTTAGTTGACTGGAAATTATGAATTCTCATAAATAGTTAAAATGTTGTTCATCAGCCAACACTTAAGTTTGCTTGACACTTAATTAGTTGGAAAATACGGATGCTTGGTCAACACTAATTTTTCTTTAAACTTACTATGGCTTGGTTAAAACTAGCATCACTCAAGGGTAAGTGCAACAAGTTGTGGTGCCAAAAAGGTGACACCATTTTTATTTTTTTTTAATTTTCAATAGCGCACATTTGCTATGGCTTGGGTAACCCAAGCCATAGCACGTATACACTTCTAAAAAAACCTAAATTTTATAAATGGGCTCCATACCCACAACCCATTCATTTTAACTCTTTTTTGCTACTTCTCCTCACTATAGTGCGTACATGGATTACAACAAAACAAGTTTTTTGCCACCCACCTTGCCAATATACCTCCTCACCATCAAAGTTCAAGATCATGAGCATGTCATATGTTATTTAACTTTCTTTTTGCATTTTTGGATATGTTTTTTATATTGTTTTGTAGTTTTTCTTCATTTTAAAAAAAATAATTATTTATTTATTTATATTTAAATTGATTTCTTATCAAGAAATGCCAATAATGAACTAGCAAAACCCCAAGAAGGTCAAAAGCAAAACCTCAAGAAGATCAAAACCAAAACCCTCCACAAGGAGAACAACAAATTTCGAAACCTAAACCAATTGCAAGACCTCCTCTTGGCATACAAGAAAATATAATAAATGAAATAGAAAGAGGCAAAACTGAATTAGAACGACTCATTGGTCAGTTAAAACAATGTGGACAAACCAATCTAATGAGAGCTCAATTGGCATTGTCCCTCAAATCCATTAAGACCCACATAGCTTCTATTAGTAGTCAGTTAGATGTTTGGCAGGTTAAGAGGGAAGAAAAAAAAAAGATATTATGCATATAAATTATCATATCAAGATGTTAGAAAAAAAGATATACCAAAAGGTAGAATATGCGCATTATTTAGAAACCCTGGTGAACAAGATACTCTTAGAGAGGGTACTAAATGGATCCCCATCTATTGGTGCATACATAATGCTATTTGAAATAGTTTTTGGGATAGATGGTGGATGGTTTTTGATGCCCCTCCTTGCAATAATCAAGAGGTCCCCATGTACTTCTTAAGGAAACTATATTGTGATTTTTTATCCTTGGGGAGATCCTCAATTATTTTGATATATTATACTCTAAGGGTAGAGGTGAGGGGTCATCATTTGAGAGGCTAGGGGCACATTGTGACCCTATTTTAGTTAGGGCACCTGTGGTCAAGCCACATAGTGAGCATGTGACTATTCCTTCAATTGTGAAGAAACATGTAGAAGCCAGCACTCTAGCGACTATTAGAGCTTTGACACAAACCCTCATTCATTGCACGAGTCCATTAGTTGAGGATGAACCTTCTACACATCACGGTCACATGTGCACATCATGTGGATCCTTATGCACATTTGTCAGTCATGCTAAAGATGGTGTGGATGATGGGCTAGTGACTAATCAGTTCTTAAATGAGACATTTGGTATTGACACATAGGTAAATTACAATTATAGTAAACTAATTTATCAAATTTCATATGTATAGTGAATGACCAATTAATTAGCATGCTTTGACATTGTTCAAAATTTAGGGTCAGAGCGTTGGTGGGCCTAGTAGTGATCCCCTAGCCCCATTTTTCATCCCCTCAATGAGTCCAGAGGTATGTATCGATTTAATCATTTAAATGAATACATATATTTATTAACTAATCATATGAAGGATTGACAAAAAATTTATGCATGTGCATTAGTTCTCTATAGGACTATCGACATTCACTATAGACTCTGAGCCTAGACATGACATGAGTTTCGTAGAGGTACATTTGTTTCATGTTAATTTAATTCATTTGATTATATTTGTTTCATGTTTCATGTTACATTTAAGATGTATTGTATGACATGCAACTCTTGACATCGGAGACACCTCCTCATCTCCGACAGACTATCGATTGTGGAGTGGCTATAGCTATGGCTAGTTCACAGCCATTGAATGAGGTATGAAAGAATTTTCTTGGTTTTAGTTGTTGTTTATAATAGTTAGTATCAAAAATTTTAATTTTATTTATAACTAATTATATTGATTCAATTGTTGTAGGGTCTTGTCACACCTAATCATCCACGAGCCCTCAAGGTGGACTTACAAAGTGACTATACGATGGCGGTACAAAAATAATTAATTTTGCGTGTACATATATTTGATTTCAATGTATAATAATTATTGATTCATATCTACTTTATTTGTATCAACTCAAGTTAGAGAAGAGCCTCAACAAGAGGACAAGCGAGCATGTGAGGAAGGCCCCATCATCACCACCATCTCCCTCCACACAATGACTGAAGGCCTCTAGAGATTTGTTTCCTTCCCCTCATTGGAATGAGAAGATATAGTTGATATACATGTACATGTATAGGCATCAGCAGACATATATATTGAATTTTATGTCAGTGGACATATTCAATATATATTTGATGTATATATGACATTTTATATTTGATGTATGACATTTATTTGATGCATGACATTATTAGACTTATGATATTATTTATTATCATTTTATATTATATGTTTGTTCATGTATGACATTAAATTCAATACCTAATTAGTTTGAAACTTTGATAGAATATTGATTAACAATAAACTTTATCACTATTTAAGCATAAGTTTATCATTTCCAATATGTCATCATCATATCTTGTTCATGTTTAAAGTTTTCCTTCTTTGTTATTTGTTTATCAAGCTTAGCTCAATACCTAATCAATTTGAATTTTTGATACAATATTGATAAAAAATAAACTTTATCAGTGTTAAAGCTAAAAATTTATCATTTGCAATTTATGTCATTATCATATTGATTTATGATCTTCTTGTTCATGTTTAAAGCCTACCCTCTATGTTATGCATCTAAAAATTTATCATAAATTATTATTACAAACATATAACAAATCTAAACTAAAAACAATATATTACATTAATTCCAAGGTTTAGTTATGATGTAGAGCCTAATAAGATTCTCAAGGTTTCATTAATTCCATATGTTAGATCTGCCATCATAGAACACCAATTGTAATACTAGGAACTCACATGTATTCCAATGCATATATTTCCTTATATGCACAATTTTTAAATTGTGTACCTTATAGAAGATAGAATTTTATAGGTAGAATTACTTAATCTTGTACTACACTAGATAGGATGTTCTCTATTAAGCATAATGTTTAGCTCTGGCATTGTTTATAAGAGTGTTTCAAGGTTGGGAACCACTTCAACATCCTTTGCATGGCTTAGAGGTAATGTTATTGTGGCAAAGGCTTATGCAAGGGAACAAGCCTCATGATTTTGGCATTTACATAGAAACAAAACTTGCTTCTTCAACTCCTTACACTCAACTCTTCATTGAAGTTAATCTTATAGTACTGAGAATAGCTGCTACAAATTCCTAGAAGCCAAGGGACCTTGAACCTATGCTACATTTTCTAGAGACATAGGAGAAGTTACTACATGCTTCAGTACTTCATAACATTCTAGATCATATAGTGATGCCCAAATTAATAACAACAGTAGATACTTGAAATCCTCGCAAGGAGACTATGCCAATACATGCATGGTTACATCCTTGGCTTCAATTTTTGGGTCAATGTATGGAGCCTTTATATCCAACCATTCATTATAAGTTGGGGAATGTACATGTAGGTTTCTTATGGCTCATTAAGTGCATCACTTCTTGAGATTTTACTTCAACCCAAGATCATGTCATCTTTTCCATATTTTTCTTTATTTATGAGTTGGGGATGGTAGTGTCAATAATTCATAAAGTCCTCCAAAAGTATACCCAACAAACTTTTAACTAGCTTGGTCTCATTTAATGGCTATCGGTCAATAATTGGAAGCTCAACATGAATCCATTAACCAATCCAAACAAATTTGAACAACTAAATATATATAAGTAACACTTTCTTATGATTATAAAATGATTAAAATTGCACACAAGTATTTGTTCTAGTTTTATTCTATTTAGTATCAATACTAACTTTTCGTACATTATTGCAAGTAAAACAAATAATAAAGCAATCAATTCAACAACATGTGATTTCTAAAATAACTTCTTAGGATGAAACATTAAAGAAAATAATTCCTTCTTGTTAAAAAATTAATATATAAAATTAATATAGTAGGTCTAGTCATCAATAGTTTTTCAACATTTTTTAAAGAATCGTAAAGTATTTATATGTGTTGCTAAATGGTAAGAATTACCTTTGAAAAATTTAACCACAATTAAAATGTGCTACAAAATCAATAGAAACAAATGAAATCAATTTTTAACTACTTAAAGGCAAGACAGAGAAATTTAACTTCTAATTCCCTATCTAAATGCAAAGAGCTATTAGCATTCATTCATTATATTTGGGCATATCAAAATATTATCCTAGAAACAATAATATGATCCATCCCATAGCAACTTGTGGACTTAGACTTGTTGCAATTAAGGAGGAGAAGAACTTTGAAGAGGAATACTTTTATGGCATTGTGTTGAGACAATTATGATGCAACTAGTTCCTAGTTCTTTGAATCTAGAATATCTTGGTGTATTACCTATGCTAAATACAACCCACCTTTAGCCCTAATGTGAGTGGAAAAGATGACATCACATTTTTTATGAGAATTGGACAAAAATGCTCCCACAAAATTCCCCAACTTCCACCCCAAAATTGGATGAATATTTTTAATGCTACACTTATGTTGATCCTAGTACTTTGAAAAAGAGGGTATACATAATAGGATTCTCAAGATTTAATGAAACATTAATGAAGCAAAGATCTAACTACTAAAAAGGTTTAAAAATTTGTTCATCACACTCACTATTATTTCCTTGAATATTTTCCTTTGATCTCATTCCTTCGTAATGCCTTTACCTTATGCATTGATTATCATTAATGTTTTCTCTACAGTGATGCAAAATAGTGATGCCTTGATTATTCCTTCGTAAACCCTCATAATGATGCAAAATAGTGATCTCTATCATTCCTTTGATAGTTTTGACACAATCTTATAAACCTATGGCACATTAGAATATGTGCCATATTAAGCCTACCTCTAATAAACCCTTAAGATCATGAGTTATGATGAGGAGGAAAAGTTATGAGCCCTTTATAATAGTATCCTTCTACACATTGCACCATGTTTTCTTTATGATATTTTCAATGTGGGGAAGATAAATAGAAACTTATGAACTCTTGTAAGCCTCTTAATCTGTCATTATCTTTGTTAGGGAAGTTTTGGTTTGGCATGCCTGAGAATGTTTGAATGCTCAATGGGATGGGAAGAGGTTAGGGCTAGTGTTTACCTAGCCACCTAGAGGTAACAAAAATAGTTTGATCCAAGAGGAAAGATGAGAGATATTTGGTAGTTGGCAACTTTGTACTGGCCAATACTACAAGTTTCAACATGAACCGAGATGGTATCACAAAATCAAAATAGAGTAAGATCTCCAAAAAGAGAGAGAGGTTATTGTAGGTCTCCACAACACGGTCCTATAGGAACTAGAATCACATCCATACCTCACACAAGCTCTGAGATATGCCCCATCAAAGATTGTTGCCCTATGGCATTTAGTGACCCTTAGGAATGTTTTGGTTCAGCATGCTCAAGAATGTTCAAGCACTGAATGGGATGGGACAAGGTTGGTGATAGGGTTTACTCGATCACCTGGAACTAACAGAGTAGACAGTTCGATCCCATGACAAAAGGTGAGAGAGATTTGGCAGTTGGAAACTTTTTACTGGCCAACACTACAAGTTTTAGCATCACCTGAGATGGCATCACAAAATCAAAATGGAGTATGATATCAAAAAAGTGAGAGAGGTTATTGTAGTTCTTTGCAACATGATCCTATAGGAACTAGAATTGCATCCAAGATATGTCCCATCAAAGATCACAACTCTATGGCATTTAGTGACCCTTAGGGACATTTTGGTTCGTTGTAACCAAGATTTTTTGAGTGCTAAATAGGATGAGACAAGGTTGGGAATAGGTTTTACCTAGCCACCTAGAGCTAACGGAGTAAACAGTTCCATCCCATGATGAAAGGTGAGAGAGATTTGGTAGTTGGTAACTTTTTACTAGCCAACACTACAAGTTTCAGCATCACCCAAGATGGTGTCACAAAATCAAAATGGAGTATGATCTCTAAAAAGTGAGAGAGCTAGGTATCTACAACATAGTCCTATAGGAACTAGAATCGCATCCATACCTCACACGAGCTTTGAGATATGCACCCCTATCAAAGATCGTAGCCCTATGGCATTCAGTGACCCTTAGGGATGTTCTAGTTTGGCATCCTCAAGAATGTTTGAGTGTTGAATGGGATGGGAAAAGGTTGGCAATATAGTTTACTTAGCCACCTAAAGCTAATGAAGCAGACAGTTTGATCACACAATGAAAGCTAAGAGAGATTTGGTAGTTGGCAAATTTTTATTGGTCAACACTACAAGTTTTAGCATCACTTGAGATGGTGTCACAAAATCAAAATGGACTAATATCTCTAAAAAATGAGAGAGGTTATTGTAGGTATCCACAACATTGTCCTATAGGAACTACAATTAGATCCATACCTTGCACGAGCTTTGAGATATGCCCCGTCAAAGATCGCAACCCTATGGCATTTAGTGACCCTTAGGGACTTTCCAGTTAGGCATGCCCAAGAATGTTTGATTGCTAAATAAGATAGGACAAGATTGGGGATAGGGTTTACCCATTGACCCAGAGCTAACAAAGTAGATAGTTTGATTCCATGACGAAAGGTGAGAGAGATTTGGTAGTTTGCAACTTTGTACTAGCCAACACTACATATTTCAACATCACCCGAGATGGTATCACAAAATAAAAATAGAGAATGATCTTCAAAAGGAGAGAGAGTTTATTGTAGGTCTCCACAATAGGGTCCTATAGGAACTAGAATTTCATCCATACCTTGCACGAGCTCTAAGATATGCCCTGTCAAAGATTGCAGCTCTATGGCATTTAGTGACCCTTAGGGACATTCCAGTTCGACGTGCCCAAGAAGGTTTGAGTGCTAAATGTGATGGGACAAGGTTTGGGATAGGGCTTAATTGACCACCTAGAGCTAATAGAACAAAAAATTCGATCCCACAACCCTTTTCCCACTAAGTTGCAAATTTGAGCAACTTTTACAACTTTCAACAATGTAACTTTGCACAAAAAGTGTAATTTTTACATTTTTCACTTGATTCCAATTCTATGACTTGGAAAAAGTTCACAAATAGTAAAATAACTTATTTTCAAATTTTCAACCCTTCACCAACTCCCAAACTCCTGCAAAGTTGTCAGCATTTTTGCAATTTTACTTTGACAACTTTTACAATTTTTTGCAATTTTTTGCAATTTTTGACATCTTAACTCCTAGACACCTAAAACTTAACCTAATGACCCTAAGGACCTTTATAACCTTCTAAAAAACATAAAAATATTTTTTTCCTTTAAAAATCACCTATATTGCTCATTTTTATGCCTAAAAAGTGGCCCATAGTGTAACAGCAAAGACTTGGTCCAAAACAACCATACCTCATCTTTCGATATTTTATAGAGGAGTGAAATGAGTATCCTAATCTTCAATTTATTTTCTTGATAAAAATGTAACAGGACAAAATTTTATGCATTTTTTCTCTTTTTACATCATCACAAATGGATCAAGGTCTATAGCCTCAGATTGCTCCTCCTTAAAGGTATTTCTTTCTCTTTAGTAAGAGACATGGCTTCAATACCACTTTGATGCAATGGAATAGGTAGTGGGAATGGACAAGGTTCCTAGGATCCTCTTCACTAAATGTTAAGGAACAATGAGTGTCATTGTTAATCCAATCAGACCCAAAAAACCTATCACAAGTTCTTGATAAGATGGTATGGTTATCACAACCCAACCACTCCTAGGAATCCCCAATCACAAGGAAAACCTATCAAAGACAACTAATCACTAGTTGCTCTTAAGGGCATCACAAGGCTTATTTGACACAAAAACCCACAAATAAAAATTAGGACTAGGGGTGACTTTGAAGCATGTAAAGGGTCTATTTAGGTACAAACTTATATGAATCCAATATTAAATTCAAACTATGCAACTTTCATTGGCTAGTTGCTTCACAAACTCAAGACTAGGCTTGTAGCCCTGAACATGGAAAATCAGAAACATCTCCTCACAAACCAAAGAAAATAATCATTGATTTGGATACCCTTTTGAGTTTTATACAACATACTAAAGACTTTGGATCTCAAGAGAATTATGCAGCAACTAAGGTTTTTAAGGCTCACTTACGAATGTAGGCAATTAGGCATCCATTAATAAAGGAATTACCCTACCCCTTGAGAAAAACTTTAATATAGAAATTGGAACATGATGGAGATCATATTATATTATTAGATTCCAATTTTCAAGCCTCAAAACCTTCTCTGTAGCGAGTTATGGAAGATGTTGCTCCAAATTTCTAGCGTGAACATGGATCTTGCATGCCTAGGACATCAAGTTTTTCTCTCCAGCCTCATTCTTTTGACCTAAAACCAAAAGGAACATAAAAAACATTTTAATAACTTGGATTGCACCATGTGTTGTTAATTTCCCATGGTGGAATCTCAAGATATGAGGGGAAATAGATGAAACCCTAGGCAATGGCACAAAATGGGGACAACAAGTAGTAAAATGGAAATATCTTGAGTTGTAGAATGAATTAAAACCTCATTCAAACTACAATAGAAAGAAGATTCAAAAGCTATCCAACCATAATAGATATTCATACTTATATGTGATCAACTTGACCAATGAGCTAGTTTTTCTCATGAGTTTGAGTATAATAATCTATCTTTTGTTATAATTGAGTTCAATATTTTAGTATTCTCACTGACTAGTGTTGAAAATGATTTGGGACTTGAGTTAGTGATGATATCAAGGCTCTAAATGATATTCATGTTTCATATTTATATATTTTTTAGGGGCACCAAGTGAACACACAAAACTACAAGGTACACTAGGACCTATGATGCAGAGCCCTCCATTATCACCTTAAGTAGGCTAACTCAAGTTGAGGATTTAACAAGAAACTTGGAATCAAATCAAGGAATCAGTCCTACTCAAAGGTCAAACATATTTCTCTAACTTTATAAATCACTTCCACAACCATAAAAATCAAGTTCAACTTCCCACTTCCTTATTCCAATCTCTCATTTCACCAACTCCATCCTAGGCCACCTATTGTACCTAGTGCCTGCAACAAACCAAAACTCAATTCTAACCTTAACCCTTAATCTTAATACCTTATACCATCTTAACATAACATATTTTTCATGTTAAAACTCCCTATTCATTCCTATCAAACCATCTTTCACCATTCTTCAACTATGGCCTTCTAGGCTTGTCTGGTAGCCTGCCAACACCGAAATCAGCTTTTCATTCCCAAGATTCTCAAACAACCTATGAATGTTTTCAAAATTTTGAATACCATTTTTAGATATATTAAATTCATATCAATCTTAGTTTCTAACCTTTAGATTGGTGAAGACTTCCTTCATAACCTACCCTTCAATTAGGCCTAATTAGCCCTTGCTCAAAGAAGGAAATTCTATATCCCTTTACTTCCATGACTCCAAAACCAAAATTAGTGTTAGGAAATGTATTAAATAAAATTATTTTCAAGTTTTTTTAAGAATCCATGAATATCTATACAAACTTCCACCAAACCCTCATTTCTTGAGCTAGAAATCAAGGGTTTTAGAAAAAATAATGTACATAGCACCTAATCTTTTATTTTCTTAATGTAATAAGGTTTAGTGATATATCTAATGATATCCCTATGACCATCCACATTTGTAATGGACACAAGACCCCATGGTGCAACTATAAGCCTTGGGCATCAATTGGTTCGATAAGTGGATTTTTGGTTGTTTCTATGTTTTCTAGGAATGTCTAGGTATTTAGAACATTAATAAGGTCCCTAGGAGTTTGTATAGTCCATTTGAAAACATAATTGAAATAAAATTTGTCTTAGCACAAAAATTGCAAAATTGCAAAAAAGTTGCTTAGCAACTTTTACAATTTTCTTGACAACTTTTCAAAATAAAACTTCTAATGGCTAAAACTAACCAAGGGTTGGTTAAACTAGTTGTAAATAGCCTATATAGGCTCTAAGAATTCGAAGAGGGAGAGATATAGAGGTTTTAGTTGTATTTTCTTTCAAGAATCAATAAAATTCCTATTATTCCAACACTTTCCTCTGATTTTTCATGTGTTGTATGGAATCCACTAATTGGGGAATGCATCTTCTACACTGAAAAGTTGGAGTTACCTATTTAGAAGGTTTTGGATTTGATTTGAAAATTTTATCAATTGTTTGGCAAAATTTATCAAATATTGTTCCTTGTTGGTCTATGAAACCCTTGTTATGAGGGTTTGGACAATAAAATGCCCCTAACTTGACATTCCACCAGCGGATTTACCTCTTCTCTGGTATGGAGCAAGTTAGGGTTGTATATTATCTAATTTTTGTAGTAGGAGGAAAAGTTGGTGAATTTTGGAAGGAAGCCCTAGGTCAAATATCTACATGTATTTGACCTTTTTTTTGGAGAGATTAGAGTGGATAGAGTGATGGAAAGAGTTTGAGGACTTGGTGTCAAAACAAAGTGCCCTTGTTTGAGCCTAAATAATAGCTTCGAAGTGGAGATTTGATTTCATGCACCCATTCTTGACATTTTCATTGAAAACCAAGCCAAAAATGGCTAATTAGGCCAAAGTACTTGGTGCTTGTTGGGATATGCTGGAGTGGAGTTGGTCTCTAAAACTTTGAAGTTTGTTAGAGCTTGGAAAAGGGTACTTGAATCAGCATTTTATTCCCTAGCTCCTTTGATGAGTTTTAGAGTTATTGGTAAAAAATAGTTTTAGGAGATCTAATAGGCTACTAGGTCTAAAATTGCAAGTTGAGTTGTGGGATGTTGGGAGTACAGCCAATGGTTGATTTTCCTTATTCATGTTGAGACTAATTTGTCCCAAGCCTGGTGGTGGAAAAGCCTAGAATAGAAAAATCCTCATTTTTCCCACTTTGACTAATTAGTGTGTGCATGTGATCTCCATGCATGTGTGCCCATCTACTATTATCCAACCCTTCACCATGGTCTAGAGCACCTAACCCTCTTTATTTTCATGATGTAATAAGGATCTCCCTATGACCCATCCACCTTGTAATGGACACAAGACCCCATGATACAAGATACAACTATAAGCCTTGGGCATCAATTGGTCCAATAAGTGGATTTTTGGTCATTGTTATGTTTTCTAGGTATGTCTAGGTGTTTATAACATTAATAAGGTTCTTAAAAGTGAGTAAAGTCCATCTGCAAACATTCTTGCAATAAAACCTATCATAAGCACAAAATTGCTAAAAAGTTGCTTAGTAACTTTTGCATTTTTGTTGATAACTTTTTGAAATGTAACTTCCAATGGTTCAAAACTATCAAGGGGTGGTTAAAACTATTGGGAATGGATTATTTAGGCTCAAATAATTTGAGGATGGTGAGAGTGTGAAGATTCAATTGTATTTTGCTCCCAAAATCAATAAAATTTGTTGATTTCTAGTGCAATTTATTGGTTTTTCTCGTACAATACGAAATATAAGGTCTGCAAGATGATCTTTGGACTTTGAGAAGTTGAAGCTATCCTTTTAGAAAATTTTCGTGTTGGTTTGGATTTTTCATCATTTACCTTGCAAAATTTATCAAATTTTTTAGGGTGTTGGTTTGTGAAACCCTTAATTTCAGGGTTTGGTCATAAAAATGACCCTAACTTGAGTTCCTACTGGTGGATTTCCTTCTTCTCTAGTATGGAGCAAGTTAGGTATCTAATATATCAGATTTTGGTAGTTTGGGAGTGGGAATTTGTGTTAGTTATTTTTACGGACAAGCCGTAGGTCAAATATTCCCATCTATTTAACCTTTGTTTTAGAGAAATTCGAGTGGACAAAGTGATGGAAAGGGTTTGAGGACCTGATGTTTGAACAAAGTGCCCTTGTTTTAGCCTATAGAACAACCTAGAATTGGAGATTGGATTCCATGCACCCTTTTTTTACAACTTGCCTTTAAAACCAAGCCTATAGAAACTAATTAGGTCTGTGTACTTGGTTGTGGTTAGGATATGTTGGAGTGGAGTTGGTCCTTGCAACTTTTGATTTAGTAAGAACTAGGAAAAGGGTGATTGAATCTATAATTTATTCCTTGGTTCATTTGGTGAGTTTTAGACTTATTGGTCAAATTGATCAACATTAGGAGACCTAATAGGCTTCTAGGCCTAATCTTGCAAATCTAGTTGAGGGTTGTTGGGAGTGCAACCAATAGTTGATTTACCTTATTTAGGTTGAGTCTAAGTTTTTCCAAGCCTTTGCTAGAATTTTTAAAGCATATAACAACAAAATCCCTATTTTGCCCATTTTGAGAGAGTTGGCTCTATTTGCTCAAGTTGGGTTCAGATCAGCTTTGTGTCTTACTTGGAATGGTGAGACTTGAAACTTTCCTTAGTGATTCCTAGGGGGGATATACACTTTTGAGAGTAGAACATAACATCATTTCAACCCTTGGAGCAAATTTGAACGTTGTGTGAGATTTGGCTTATTTGTTGGCTTCCATTGTAGGCGAAAGGGTAGACCTAGGGCTTCTTTGGTGTTTTTGGCTTGTAGTGATGCTAGCCACATCACTAGAGTAATAATAGGATAAACTTGGTTGTAATTTGAGGTTAGATAGGTTAGAAGAGCCACACAATGTAATATTGCTCCTAATTGCTCATTTAGCTCAATAGAGCATTTTTGGGTTTTGAGGGACAAATAAGGTAATGAATTTTTTTAGGGTCATTATTACGTACCTTGGATCCATCTTAGGCCTTTTGGAAATTTTTCTATTAAGTAGAGAAAGTTTGGGTGAAAAAATTGCAAAATTGCAAAAATTGCTCATTTCTTACAAAGTTGTCATTGACAAATTTTGCAACTTTTATGCAAAAAGAGAATCTTCTTTGTGGGAGCCCTTCAACCACTTAAAGTAGTTGTAAATATGCATTCTAATCCTAATGCTCTATTTTTGAGCATGAAAATGGCTAATTTAACAAAGAAACTCCCAATATAATAGACTCCTAGACCTTATAACTTTCAATAGTCATCATTCATGGCATAAAACCCCCAATTTCATAAGCAATTTTTCGCAAACCTACTGGAGCCCCAAAATCCCAAATTACCTTCTTTAAAACCCTCAAATCTAGGGTATCACTAATATCACCCTTCCCAAAATTATAGATAAAATTGGTTGATCATACACCTTTAAATTGGTCATATAAGATGATCCAAATCACAAAATACTCCTTTCACAAGGCTAGAACTCTTGCTGTTGTACCTAACCACCATTTCCATGCTGATTTCTTCACTATTTCAGACTATGATCACATTTCCATCCATTTTTATTAAAAGATACCCTTCCATGTATTACAATGCATCCCAATAGACAATTCCAACCATTATTTAGCACCTCTAATCATTCAATCATTCCCAACCATGAATGGTATCAAAACAAGCACTAGTTTCTATAGCAAACATCAACAAAAAATGATCCTCCAAGGCCCTTAATTCATTTTCCTATAATAGAACATGAAATTTCAATGGGTTGTTACATTAATGAACCCCCTCCCACCAAGTTATAGTCATCATAGGGGTGGTAGGGTCACTCCATGTTGTTGACTACAAATCTAAATGTTGACTTGCCTAGAATGCCAGTCATTGGCACAATAGTCCCTTGCTTTAAATCAATAAAAGGACATCAAGATAACATAACACCAAAGGAAATCTCTTAATGATGCCAGGAAATGCACTTAAAACATTAAATAATACAATTTACATTCAATCCAAAATACAACTTTTTGTTGCAACAATTGTCATGGGATAGTGAACATTATGAAATGCAGAGATATAATTTTTTATTGTTGCAAACCATTGCAAATTTGTATTAGTGCTTATGCCTTAGGATTCCCTCTTCATTCTCATGTTTCTCTTCCCCAAATAGACTCTACACATCAAGAAAATGATAGTAACTACTTCCTAACTATCTCTAACTGTTTGCAACAATGTACTAACTTAACATATGAAAACGTTGTCAAGTTGACAAAAAAGTTGTGAAATCGACAACTCAACATTTCTAACTAATCTAAAGAATCTAATAAGGTTTAAATACAACCTTTACTAACTTCTCACTTCTACTCCCTAATCCCATCCTTTAGCCATTTGTGGCTATATTGACAATATTTTGCAATTTACATCTTTTTGTGCAACATTTAAGCATATTTTATATATTAACCTTGAATGACCTATTACTCCTCCATAATATGACTTTGATGAACCAAATAGATTACATTTGACTATGACATTAATATTCAAGGAATTTTAACTCCTTAAACCTCATGTATGCCATTTTGGCCTAAGTTTGCCCATTCTTGGCAATGTATTACAAATTTGACAATTTCATGCTTCCCTTTCATTCTTCGAGTTTTTAGGAGAAGACGGGGTCTATGATACAGAGGTGGCAAGGGAATATGGTGGATCCAAGGTCCAAATACAAACTCAATCAAATGCACAATTGAATCTAGTGACCAAAAGTGCCTTCAATAAGTGAAATGGTAAATTATCCACCTACAAGTCTTATAATGTGATTTGATAGCCCTAAAATATGAAATCCAAGGTACTTGAATAGGTTTTAGACTTTCTTCAGTGGTTTAGACACCAAAACTTCAATATTCCTCAAACTAGGCCTAATAGCATGCCTTATAGCCCTATAGCAATACTCACAAGGATTTTTCTTATACTTTTCCTAAACACCAGGAAAATAAATTATATACTTGAGTACCCTTCATGGAATATCTTAACATCCCAAAAGGATAGGGTAGGTTATTTTGGACGGTATATGACTATTTTCACTATTTTTCAAATTTTTAAGGCCTAATTCTCATGCATTTACAAAGGAAGTGCTAACCATTCTAACTCCTAGGCTCCAAATCTTGTCATAGTGTCATAAATAGGTTAAAATAAAAGTAATATGAAGTCAATTTGACTCCAAGAGGTTTATAGGTACAAAAGCCCCAAATTGTGCCCTTGAAACCCTTAAATTTAGGGCTTCCTCAATGTCATGCTTCCCAAAGTTTCCTACAACAAATAAACATTGGAACACCTTGTATACAACATTTATATACACATTCCATCATAAAATGGTGCCCTTGTTTGGCCAAAACTCTCTAACCTTCAACCTATCCTCCAAATTCACTTAGTTTCTTAGTCTTCTTTATGGTGATCACCACATAAATTAATCAAACTTGCATTTCCAAGATTAGTAAGATACTAGAAATTTTAAATTTATATTATGTATGTCAATAAGATGCCATTCTATGAGAATTAGAGTGCTAGATTAATAGAATGACATTCATCTAGTGTGAAATCTATACAAAATTGTCTTGAAATCAGATTTTCTAAAGATTGAACAATACCAAAATGATTAAGAATGACTGTAGTAGGGTTTTTAGAACATGAAAGAAATCAGAGAGATGAATAAGTCAAATTAATACTCAAGTTTAGTTTAAAACCAAAATTGGTATTTTGGAGTTTACATACCAAAGGTTCGTCATTTGAACTCCTTGCACCTATATTTGATGATATCCCTATTTGTCCTGATTTGTTATAGTTTTCACTTCCTTAGCTTCCTTAGATTTTCTTCCACTTCCATTTGTAGGTTTGTTCATAGATGCAACTTTTTTACTCTTTTTTCTTTGTCCTCCTTCAATTACAAACCAATATTACAATCACATTAAATGCTAGAGCAAAATCAAGAAATACAATAAAAGTTGTTAACATAAGAACCATTTTATGGAAGAGTAAATTGATTGTCTGTATACTTTTATTTCTTGTCAAATCCATCAATAAACATGTTATATCATAAAATATCAAAAGTTCCATTTTTTTTTAGTAGACCTAAATATTCTTTTGGTTCTCTCAACTTATACATCGGCTAAACAACATTATCCTTAGAGAGAACTATATCTATAATTGCCCCATTATCATATGACCGAGACCTATTTTCCTTCTTACTTTTTGATGATTTTGATCCTTTGCAATCCCAGGCATAAGATGATTAACACACAATGGTACTTGAACAAAAAGCACTAATAAACATTGAGGATGTGAAATGATAATACCATTTCATAGATGATTTTGGCATCTCACCCTTTATCACTGGTGCTTCGACTTTATTAGCCATCTTCTTTGGTGACCTACAAATGAAGAATTAGCATAGTCAAAAATCTAAGATAAGATTAATTCACTAAAATTAGAGAATGACAAAATTTGAATCTGGCTTGTCATTAAGAATTATCCATTTGTACAAATCCTTTCTTTTCAAGTTGTATGATAACCCTTGCTTGATGAGTATTGGAAACTTCTCCCATTTTATCCTTGCTTTCACCAATTTGAAGTTTTTGGTTATGTGCACAAAATCATGACTTTACATCATAAAGCATTCACATTCTAACAATTTTCATATTCTTTCATTACATTTTGATCTAAACAACAAATTCTAAAGTTTCACTTATTCAAATTACTAATCTAAAAATGGGTCCTATTAAAGAATCTAATATAAATTCAAATAATGTATCTAGATTCTGAACAAATCAAAACATAAAATCTATGATTTAAACTTATCTCATCATTTACACATAATAACAATACCCAACTTATCATGTGGATAGTCTTGGGGGAGAGTTTGTAACATTGTATTTAGATCCAATTCAATCTAATGAGCCAATTAGATTTTCTCTACATTTTAATCTCTCAAGTATTGCCTCATGGTTTGACTCAAAAAATTTCCAAAGAATCTTATTGTGTGTTTTTCTACCATACTTTATTAAGTGGACATTTGATGGGACAAAAAGATTTGAATAATGAAGAATCTTCTTCTCTATTTTCCAATCTTTGAATAACCATAAGTTAGGGTTTTTCATAGAATATAATCTAAACCATGTGCCAACAACAACCACCACAACGACATGGTACTCTAAACCTTCACCATCTATAACCAAGTGATCCAATTTTTTTTTGGCTTTAACACAATGACACAAATAATAATATATCCCTTCTTCATTGTCTTCAGTTGTAATAACAACAAAAACATGGCCTGCAATGACAAATGTACAAAATGCGGTCATTAATTTAGAAAATAGTTAGGTAAAAGCTATAAAGTTGCATATTGAAATTACGAAGATATATAAATATATATATTACCAAGTTAAACTAGACCAAAAAAGTGGTCAAAGTCAATAGATGAATCCATCTCTACAATTTCCAATGCTTCTGGGGGACGATAGGTGTCAATTGGGCCTAAAACTTGTATATCCCATTTGTCTACCCATTTAGTTGTCTCACAGTCATCCCAATTTTCCTCTACCCATGATGGACAATAGTATGCTATTTTTCATGTGTGGATACTCCATGAACCTACATCATAGCTTCTAAAAGAGTGCAACTCACTAGATCCTGTTAGTGTGAAACAATCCTCATATGGTGCAATGTTAGTATTATCTATCAACCAAAAAAATCTACAAACCATAGACTCACCTTCCTTACCTAGACCCATTGTAGCGTTAAGCCACTGGATGATGGATTTTGCATCTATCAATATTGCTCCATCCTTGTACTTTAGTTCTTTGTGAGCTAAGGGTCTTTTTGATGCATGCGCCTGCACCATTGTACTCTCCCTTTCCATGACTAGCTTCTATGAAATTTCACATATATTGAATTCTACACAACTGTGCATCTTTCTCAACCAATAGAACATTCGTGCATTCCTGAATTGAGATGTGCAATTGTCTTACCAAATAAAGTGCTGATGATATGTTATGCCCCTATTAGCCAAATCTTCATAAAATAGTTGAAAATAACCATGAATGAACTTTGTAGAATGTGATTGATCATTGCTGATGTAATAATAGTACTCCCTCAAAATCTTCCTGTCATCCTCTGTACTTGTAGGTGAATGCATGAATGTTATGTGAACAAATATGGAAACCTATTGACAAGTATAATACTTTGCTTGCACCTCATTTTGTGTTTCTCTACGAAATCTACAATTGGAACAATGGTATTTAGTGGAAAGGTATCCATGCACAACTTGAATTGCAAATCTAGCCATCAAGCTCTATGTGTATGCCTTGCATACTCGTAAATAATTTTTTCACAAAAAATCTTCATGAACTCATACACTGGAATCTTTTCAATGACTAAATCACATCTTTTACCCTATTTCCCATCTTGTAGAGAATATGTCACTGTCTTAAATTTTTCGTAATCTACTATTTCATTTCCAATTGCATGTGTACTATCCATATGTTGACAAGTTGATAAAAGTTGCAAAGAACCTCACAATAAGCATGTACCATCCAAACATGATGTCTTGTAAAATTGTTGGTCATCCCCTATTTCACATAAAATGTTGGATATTAATTACTTTGAAGATCTTGGTGGCTCATGCATGTCACAATCTCGCAAAATAAACTCAGAATGCAAAAACACACATGTATGCCTAAAAACATCAAAATGGGTAAAAAATTCAATATGTATCCTACAACAAGAAGTCGTGCACGTGTGATTTATCTTCACATAAAAAGGTTTACCCATTTTTAAAAATATTTGACTTATTCAAATTTGAGGATACATAACAATAAATTTTGCAAAAAATTGTGTCTGAGTTGAGTCCAAAAAATGTTTTGCATGTGGGTCACGATTTTTGCTACCAATCCTCCTTCTTACAACATCTCTTTGATTAGGGGAAACACGTGTGTTTTTTTTCAAAAATCTTTGATCAATAATTTCAAAGCTTCACTAATTTCTTTATCCTTCCATAATAGTCTACTGCTAAATGTCCATAACTCATTTTTTGTTGGATCTTCCAATCTCTCACACATTAGCATGGCTCTCCTTAGAGCACCTATGCAAATTTTTAATATTTTTCTTGTCTTTCTCATGATTCAAGCTTTCTTCATTTGGCTACTTACTATTGTTGATGTAAGTACTCATCTTGTGATATTACTATCTTTGGTGCATGATTTAGAACCCACTTTATCATAAGCACTCATTAGATTCTTTACAATGCTTTTTTCATTTGAATTGTCCATTGTTCTTAGCCCAAGAATTTTAATAATAGGCCTAAATTTAAAATTTCACATTATTTCAACAAATAATTGGCATTGACCTGTAATATTCAATTCTTCAAAAAATAATCTCCACATGCAATTAACTTTTCTTTGACAAGTATGCTTGCTAATCTTGTTAGGCATTGATTTCAAAATGTTAGTATCAATATCAATAAAATATTTTGGTTTTCTAAAATGAATTCTAGAAGGTGTTATAATATCTTCCATTGCCTCAACATTTTAAACATCAACATAAGGTTGAGTGTATAATTACATACCTTGAACTGAAGATGATGTGCCTTGGCAATAAGGTGCAAAAGATGGAATATTACCTACTTGATGTGTTGATGTTATGTCTTCAAGATGAAATGATGGAGTGTGTACATCATTAGATCTACAAACTAGTGTCTCTTCAACATGAGAGGATGATATGACTCCGACATTGGAAGATGGTGTAGCTTCACAGTTCAATTGTCTTCTTAAGCATAACAGTCTCATTCATTCTCTTTGTCTTTGCAATTCATCCTCTTTGTTTCTTTGTATCAGTAGTTCTTGATGCTCTTCGAAAGTTAATTATTCATTATTGCTTTAAAATTTTCTTTGTTAACATAGTAGTTTCATTTTATCTCTTTTAATTGCCAAATCTCTCTCCCTATCTTCATTTGTTTGATTTTTTGGTTTCTTCCTTGGTATGATGATGATTTCTACATGTGAAATTATTCAAACATCTAAATTACTCACAATGTGTAAATTACAAATCATTCAAATACATATAAAAATTGCAATTCTTTGAATGAATACACAATATATATCAAACAACTTGTCAAATCTCTAACCATTTCGAAATAACATTTCATTCAAACATACAAATTTCAATGAATTCACTATATATTAAACAACATGTCAAATTATAATCAAATTTGTATCTATATATCAACAAATAATATTTAAAAAGGATTGTATTAACCTTTTCTATACAAAGAATATTCAAAAAGTCCTCAAATTGCATATCCAGTGATTGAATTGGGTGTTTTCTAGCTTCAAAAAGTCTTCAAATAGTGTTTGCTATGTTGAAACCCATGTTTTCTATTAGAACAACAAAATGCACAATAAACCAAAATCAGATAATAGATGAAATGGGACCCAAACTTTCTTTTTTACCATTTTTGGGTGATTTGACATAGTGCGTACACACTATAGTGCATACGCACTATAAAGCATGTACGCACTATGTCAAAACACATCTCTCCTTATCCCACCATCCTCCATTGCCTACTCTCTCTCTCCTCTCCCATCCCCTACTCTCTCTTAGTCTATCTCTCCTCTCCCATCCCCTACTCTTTCTCTCACTCTCCCTCTCCTACTCCCTCTCCATCACCTATACTCTCTCTCCCATCCCCTAATCTCTCACTCTCTATCCTCTCCCATCCCCTACTCTCACTGTCTCACACACTCCCATCCCCCCCTCTCTCAAGCTACTCTCTCTCCCATCCCCTACTCTCTCTCTCTCTCTCTCTCTCTCTCTCTCTCTCTCTCTCTCTCTCTCCCTCTCCCATCCCCTACTCTCTTTTTCTCTCTGTCTCCCTACTCTCTCTCCCCTCTCCCATCCCCTACTCTCTCTCTCCCCTCTCCCATCCTCTACTCTCTCTCTCTTGCTCTCCCTCTCCCATTGCCTACTCTCTCTCTCACTCCCCCTCCCATTGCCTACTCTCTCCCACCCTCTCTCCTCTCCCATCTCCTACTCTCTAGATCTCTGACACACACTCCCATCCCCCCTATCTCCCCCTCTCCCATTGCTTACTATTTCTCTCTCTCCCTCTCTACTCTCTCTCTCCCATCCCCTACTCTTACTCTCTCTCTCTCTCTCTCTCTCTCTCTCTCTCTCTCTCACTCCCATCCAAAACTTTTTCTCACACTCTCTCCCATCCCCTACTCTCTCTCACACTCTCTCCCATCCTTTCACTCTATCTCTCCCATCACGTACTCTCTCTCTGTCACCCCCTACTCTTTCTCACACTCTCACATTCTCTCCTATCCCCTACTCTCTCTCTCTTTCACAAACACACACACTCTTATCCCCCCTCTCTCTTCTCTCCCATCCCCTACTTTCTAGATCTATCAAACACACTCCCATCCCCCTATCTCTCTCCCTCTCCCACTCCCTCTCCCACCACCTACTATCTCTCTCTCAAGTTATCTCTCCCTCTCTACTCTCTCTCTCTCTCCCATCCCTTACTCTCTCTCCTATCCCCTACTCTCTCTCACACTCGCTCCCATCCCCTATTCTCACTCTCTCTCTCCCATCCTTTACAAGCTCTCTGCCACCATCTACTCTCTCACACACTCTCACACTCTTTCCCATTCCCTCCTATCTCTCTTACACACATTCCCATTCCCCCTCTCCCTACCCCTCCCTCCCCCTCTCTCATCACCTACTCTCTCTCCCCCATCCCCTACTCTCTCTCTCCCCTCTCCCATCCTATACTCTCTCTCTCTTTCATAGACACACACACACACACTCCCATCCCCCTCTCTCTCCTCTCCCATACTGTACTCTCTATATTTGTCACACACACGCCCATCCCACTCTCTCTCCCTCTCCTACTCCCTCTTGCATTGCCTACTATCTCTCTCTCTCAAGTACTCTCTCTCCTGCTTTACTTTCTCTCTCCCATCTTCTATGAGCTCTCTCTTCCACCCCTACTCTCTCTCACACTCTCACATATTCTCCCATCCCCTACTCTATCTCTCTTACACACATTCCTATTCCCTCTCTCTCTCTCCCACTCCCTCTACAACTACCTACTCTCTCCCATCCCCTACTCTATTTCTCTTACACACTCCCATTCCCCCTCTCTCTCCCTCGCACTCCCTCTCCCACTGCCTACTGTCTCTCTCTCACTCTCTCCCTCTCTACTCTCTCTCTCTCCAATCCCCTACTCTCACTCTCTCTCTACTACCCCTACTCTCTCTCACACTCTCACACTCTCTCCCATCCCCTACTCTCTCTCTTACACACACTCCCATCCCTCCTCTCTCCCCCTCTCCCACTCCCTACTCTCTTTCTCTTCCATCCCATACACTCTCTATATCTCTCTCCCCTCTCCCATTTCCTACTCTCTCTCTCTTTCACACACACACACCCATCCCCCCCCTCTCTCCTTTCCCATTCCCTACTCTATCTCTCACTCTCTCTATCCCTCTCCCACTCCCTCTCCCACCACCTACTTTCTCTCACTCTCACTCTTACTCTCTCACTCTCACTCTCAGCCTCTCTACTCTCTCTTTGCCACCCCCTACTGTCTCACACATTTTCACTCTCTCTCCCATCCCCTACTCTATCTCTCTTACACACATTTCCATCACCCCTCTCTCTCCCTCTCCCATCACCTTCTCTCTCTCTCTCTCTCTCTCTCTCTCTCTCTCTCTCTCTCTCTCTCTCTCTCTCTCTCTCTCTCTCTCTCTCTCTCTCTCTCTCTCCCATCCCCTACTCTCTCTTGAACTACTCTCTCTCTTTCATGCACATACACTCCAATCCTCCTCTCCCTTGTTCTCCCTCCCCTACTCTATCTCCCAGTACCTACTCTCTCTCCCCCATCCCCTACTCTCAATATCTCTCCCATCCTATACTCTCTCTCCCCATTCCCTACTCTCAATCTCTCTCCCACTCTATACTCTCTCTCTCACACTTCCTCTCTCTCTCCCATCCCCTACTCTCTCTCTTACACACATTCCCATTCACCCCTCTCTCTCCCTTTCCCACTCCCTCTCCCACCACCTACTCCCTCTCCCCTCTCCATCTCCTACTCTCTTTCTTTCACACACACCACACACTCCCATCCCCCCTCTCTCCCTCTCCCACTCCCTCTTCTGCCACCTACTATCTATCTCTCACTCTCTCTCTATTCTCTCTCACTCATCCCCTACTCTCTCTCTCTCCACTCTCCCATCCCCTACTTCTCTCTTTGCCACCCCTACTCTCTCTCACACTCTCACACTCTCTCCCATGCCCTACTCTCTCACACACATACTCCCATCCTCCTCTCTCTCTCCCTCTCTTGCTCCCTCTCCCACTACCCAATCTCTCTCTGTCATCCCTTACTCTCAATCTCTCTCTACCATCCTGTACTCTCTCTTCCACCCCTACTAACTCTCTCACACTTCCTCTCTCTCCCATCCCCTACTCTTAATCTCTCTACCCCATCTTGTACTCTCTCTTTGTCACCCCACTCTTTCTCACACTTCCTCTCTCTCCCATCTTGTAATCTCTTTGCCACCCGTACTCTCTCTCTCACTTCCTCTCTCTTCCCTCTCCCATCCAATACTCTCTCTCTCTCTCTCTCTCTCTCTCTCTCTCTCTCTCACACACACACACACACACACACACACATACACATAGGCATCCCTCCCCCTCTCTCTTTCTCTTGCTTTGCATCTCTTCTTCCTTCTCTATGCACTATTTAGGTCTCAATAGTGTGTATGCACTATAGTACATATGAGCTATTGAGACCCAAATTAAAAAGCTTTAAATACCACACATGCACTATTGAAAGCTTTGCATTAAAACCAAGCCTAAGGCTTGGTTTTTCCTTGGAGATCCAACCCAAAGGTTTGGAGTTTATAAATAGGTCTGAGATGTGTTTTGCTGCAAACATACAAAAAATGATTGATTTTCCTTGTGTGCTCTCCTTCAAGGTTCCTCGTGGTTGGGCATCGATAAGATCAGGTTACATGACATCGTACATCTCTATGTTAGCTATATAACCATATAATTTATTTTTAATTTGAACTATTTCAATCCTTTCATCTATAATTTCTTTTGAATGTATGTCAATTTTTTGTCAAAAACAACCATGTACTAATTGGGCTATAGATTTTAGCTCATTCATAAAATTTTGTAACAACTTAGTTTCTTAGAAATTAGACTCCATTCTACAAATTTTGAGAAAAAAAAGTTTTAATTTTAGATTAGTTTTCAATTATTTCTAGGTGGAGAACATAGATATTTCATGTTTTTGGGATGTGTCTAGTTAAAAAATTTATTTAAAAATATATATATATATATTATAAAATTACCCAAAAAATCTAGGATAAACTACATAGTGTTAAGTAACTTTTAACTAGAGTGATTAAAGAATTTTTTTTAAAAAGTAAAAATTTTAGGGGGGCCACACTTTGTACTTTGTTATTTTTCTTGGAATAAACAGTACCACTTTCTGTAGCCCCCTTTTTTGAGGACCTAAAACTAAACCATTTTATAAAAAAATTAGTAGTTTAAAAACTAGATTCAAAGGACTACGACTTAAATTGATTTTGTCATATCTTAAAATTTTGAGTGTAACTATATTCAAATTCTTGTTGAAGTTCAAAAATTTTTAATTTCAGGAAAAAGGTGTCCACTTATACCCCACTTTTGGCACCACAACTTGGTGCACCTACCCTCAATATGTACTTCAAAATTCTTTAGTCTTCTTCTCTATTTCTTGGAGAAGCATATGGATTTGATCTATCTTTGTTTACACTTTCAAGACTTGAGCAGTATTATCTTCTCCACTTGTAACATGATTTCATGTTCAATCAATTTATCTTTTCAAAGTCCAACTAATCAAATGTCCATTTTTAGTTTCCTTTTCATAACTCAACCTATCCTCGAGACATTTTTTTTATGAAAAAATTCTCAAATACTCTTCATCAATCAAATAGACATGACCCTTAATTGAGGTAGAAAACTATCTCACCAATAGGTTTGACACCAATGACAACATAACAATTGTTCCAATTGTAGTTTCCATCAATCTCCCTATTTGGCATTGATGCTAACACCTCTAGACATCTCTTAGAATAATTCTAGTTATCATACAATATAAAACTTTTACTAACATGAAAAACTACCTCTTTGATCTTTTTCTGGGTAAGTGCACCAAGTTGTGGTTCCAAAAGCGGGGTATAAGTGGACACCTTTTTCCTGAAATTAGCAATTTCTAGACTTCAAAAAGAATTTGAAGATAGTTACGCTCAAAATTTTAAGATATGACAAAAACAAAAGTCATAGTCCTCTGAATCTAGTTTCTAAACTACTAATTTTTTTTCAAAATGGTTTAGTTTTAGGTCCTCAAAAAAGAGGGCCACAAAAAGTGGTGTTGTTTATTCTAGAAAAACATAACATAGTACAAAGTGTGTTCCCCCTAAAATTTTAACATTTTTTTTGAAATTCTTTAATCACTCCAGTCAAAAGTTACCTAACACTATGTAGTTTATCCCAAATTTTTCAGGTAATTTTATAATGTGTATTTTTTTTTTATAATGTGCACACATGTAAGTTGTAGTTTGAATTCTTGATTATATGTTATAAATTTAGCATGCTATGAAATATAATGTTATAGTTTAAGTTGTAGATTCATCTGACAGACATATTTTAACATACATAGGCTACAATCAATGAGGTACAAGCATTGCCAAGGACATATGAGAGGACTCGTGACTAGTGTAGGAGGTCGATGAGAGAGGTATTTATGATGAAATTTTATTACTATAAATCTTTATTAAAAAGAAGATCATTATGCATTTGAGTAATTCAATGTTAGATATAAAGAATCATATAAATTTAGTAGTCTAACTTTGAGTTTTCCTTTTTTGTTTATGTGGAAGGCATCTGATCCACCTAGTGCAAAAAAGAGGTTGCATTTTGATAATTCACCAATAGCCTTGGATAGTATAGTTATCATAGGATATGTCATGAGACATTTTGAGATGGCATATGCCACATTGTTTATAGAAACATTGCTATTATACACATTTTGATGGCATGATCAACCACATTTTGTATATGGATCTATGTATTTTGATATATATTTGTGTAATTTGTCTATGGATACATGTATTTTGGTATATATCTTTGTCATTTATTTACACAATGATATACATATTAATTTAGTATAGTATTGCTCAATTTTTCATGGATCATGTGTATTGTTCACTTTTACGAAATATCATTCATTTTGATCATGTTTGTTATATTTGATTGAAATGTAATATTTTGTGAATAACATTTTAATAACCTTTATTATCAAATTTTGATACAATGTTTAATTTGAAATGATCTCTGCAATCCACCTCCTTCACCCTGGTACATCAACTTTACAAGGAAAAATGAGAACAAGTGCTATTATGAGACTTTACTATATATTTAGCTTACCAAGCCCACATGACATTTTGGCAATGCAAGCGAGATTCAAGGCTTCCATCAACATCATGACATTGATATGTATGAGTTTGGACCAACCAATAGCTCTAAAATAACTAAAAGTCAATATCTCAAACAAATTTCAACTAGATGTTGTTGTTAGCACATTAAAATCATAGTCGTAGCAAGGTCTTTCACTCCTTATATAGGTGTTTCCAAACTTGTATGGTCATGCTCAAACCCCTAAATTTTGTAACTTTTGCAATTCTGAGCAATTTTTTCTATAACTTAAAATTCTTAATTAGATGAGTTCACCAATCTTGGTAAGGAGTTGTTTTAGGCCTTGACATGACTATTCTATAGCATTCAATATTTCATTAATAGCCCTCACAAGCTTTGAGTTACGACCCTCAGAAGATTGACCTCGATATGTACTTAGAGAACCTTGGAGACTCTTTGGTATGGGGTGGACACTGATGATGGAGGCCCTTTGTGGCTACAGCAAAGGTGTCACTAAGGTTCACCCACACATCTAGAGCTAATGGTGTTGATGATTTGATGCCAAGATCAATGGTTTCAAAGTTACATTGTGATGCACCTATGAACTAAAGCACACTATGAGTTTTGGCATCAAGTGAGATTGTTGTGCCAAATTCAAATAGAATGTGATCTCTTGAAAATGAGATAGGTTATTTAAGGACTCAACATGACCATCCGATAGTATTCAATATTTCATCGATAGCCCTTACGAGCTCTAAGTTACGACCCTCAAAAGATCAACCTACATAAGCACTTAGAGTACCTTAGAGACTCTTCTATACAGGGTGGCCATGGATGATGGAAGCTCTCTACGATCAGAACAAGGGTGTCTCTAGGGTTCAACTACCCATCCAGAGCTAATGGTGCTGACAATTTAATGCCAAGATCAACAGTTTCAAAGTTATGTTGTGATGCACCTATGGACTGAGGCACATTGCAAGTTTTGGCATTGAGCAAGATCATTGTGTCAAATCCAAATAGAATGTGATCTCTCAAAAATAAGATAGGTTATTTTATGACTTCACATTATTTCCCTATAGCATTTGACATTTCATCAGTAGCCCTCATAAGCTCTAGGTTATGACCCTCAAAAGATCAACCTCAATACGCACTTAGAGCACCTTGGAGATTCTTTCATATGGGGTGGCCACACATGATGGAGTCTCTCCATGGCTAGAAAAAAGGTGTCACTAGGGTTCACCTACCCATCCTGAGCTAATAGCACTAATCATTCGATGCGAAGATCAGCAGTTTCATAGTTATGTTGTGATACACTTATGGACTGAGGCAAACTAAGAGTTTTGACATCGAGCGAGATTTTTGTGCCAAATCTTAAAAAAATGTGATCTCTCAAAAATGAGATAGGTTATTTTAGGCCTCATTATGATTGTCTTGTTGCATTTAATGTTTCATTGATAGCCCTCACAAGCTCTAAGTTATGACCCTCGGAAGATCGACCTCGATACAGACTTAGAGCACCTTGGAGACTCTTTAGTATGGGCTGGCCATAGAGGCTGGAGGCTCTCCCTTGCTAGAACAAGGGTGTCACTAGAGTTCACCTACCCATCTAGAGCTAATGGCACTAAAAATTCAATGCCAAGATCAGTGGTTTCAAAGTTATATTGTGATGCACCTATGAACTGAGGCACACTACGAGTTTTGGTATCGAGTGAGATCACTGTGCCAAATCCAAACATAATGTGATCTCTCAAAATTGAGATAGATTATTTTAGGCCTCAACATGAATGTCCTATAGCATTCAATGTTTCATTGATAGCCCTTACGAGCTCTGAGTTACGACCCTCAGAAGATTGACCTTGATATGCACTTAGAGCACTTTGGAAACTCTTCGCTATGAGGTGGCCAAGGATGATGGAGGCTCTTTGTGGTAAAAATAATGGTTCCACTAGGGTTCACCCACCCATCCAAAGCTAATGGTGCTAACAATTCAATTCCAAGATCAGCAGTTTCAAAGTTATGTTGTGGTGCACCTATGAATTAAGGCACATTGCGAGTTTTGGCATCGAGTGAGATTTTTGTGCCAAATCAAAATAGAATGTGATCTTTTAAAAATGAGATAGTTTATTTTAGGCCTTGATAGGACCATCCTATAACATTCAATGTTTTATCAATAGCCCCCATGAGCTCCAAGTTACAACCCTTAGAAGATAGACCTCGATATGCACTTAGAACATCCTGGGGACTCTTCAATACATAGTGGTCATGGATGATGGAAGCTCTCTGTGACTAGAAAAAGGATGTCACTAGGGTTCACCCACCCATCTAGAGATAATGACATTGATGATATGATGCTAAGATTAGTGGTTTCAAAGTTATGCTATGGTGCACCTATGAACTAAGGCACATTGTGAGTTTTGGCATCAACCAAGATCTCTGTGCCAAATCCAAATGGAATGTGATCTCTCAAAAATGAGATAGGCTCATTTAGGACTTGGCATGATCATCCTATAGCATTTGACATTTAATCGATAGCCTTGACAACCTTCAAGTTATGACCCTCAGAAGATTGAACTTGATATGCACTTAGAGCACCTTGGAGACTCTTACGTATAAGGTGGTTGTGGATGATGGAGGCTCTTTGCAGCAAAAATAAGGGTGTCACTAAGGTTTTCCTACCCATCTAGAGCTAATGGATTTGATGATTGGATGTAAAAATTAGTGATTTTAAAGTTGTGGTGCATGTATGAACTGAGGCACACTGTGAGTTTCTACATCAAGAGAAATTGATGATTTGAGGCACAACTAGAACAAGGGTGTCACTAGAGTTTACCTATCCATATAGAACTAATGGAATTGATGATTTGATGCTAAGACCAGTGGTTTCAAAGTTACATTGTGGTGCACCTATGAACTGAGGCACACTGCAAGTTTTGGCATCGAGGGAGATCACTATGCCAAATCCAAATAGAAAATGATCTCTCAAAAATGAGATAATTTATTTTAGGCCTTAGCATGACCATCTTGTAGCATTCAATGTTTCATCGATAGCCCCCACAAACTCTAATTTATGACCCTTGAAAGATCAACCTCAACACGCACTTAGAGCACCTTGGAGACTCCTCGGTATGGGCTGGCTGCGGACAATAGAGGCTCTCCATGGATGGAAATAGGGAGTAACTAGGGTTATTATTAAGAAAAAATATTATTTTTTACCCCTGTGAAGATTTTGGCATTGGGCACAATGCAAGTTTGGTATTAGTATGTATTAAAATCATCATTTTTTAGGTCCCTCCATATAAATTACATTAAGTAAAATCATCTTTTTTTCTTACATTAAATCAACAAGTTTACATTTACAATATCTCAAGTGTTTCATCATTATTACATCAATACACAACTACCAAAAATTGTAGTGTCAAAAATAGAATAGATTTTTCTTCATTCTACTCCTTATTTAATTTTTTATCTTCATGCATGGCTACCTACTTTCCAATATCATAAAAAATATTACTAACTTATTGTATTAAACAAGATAATCATTAGTTTACTAAATCATCATAAATAAAATAACATAAGAAGTAAATATACCTAGTCAAGTGTTCCTATAGGTTCCTCTCTCTATTTTAGGGTCTCCAATAGGGCTTCATGATTAGCATTAGTAATAGTAAAAATTTCTTTTACTTTTCGTCTTGCTTGATGCTTCAACAATTTTACATTTGTTTCTATAATAAGATGTGAATATATGAGAATTATTTTGTGCTTCTAATGGTCTTTGAATGCAAGAATTCCATTCCTTCTAAGCATGTATGTATGTAGCCATGTTCCAGCAACAACCACTGAACTAGTAGGATATGTGAATCCATCATCATTTGTGATCAGTTGTGCAAGCTCTTTTTTACCTCTTACACAACATGCTGACTAATAATTTGATCTCTCATCATTCCCCTATGGTGCAACCAATCCAAAGACATGTCTTGGCTAAAGAAGATTTGATAGATGGTTATGCTCAATTGAACTTTCTATGTCATCATTTTTGATAGAGGGTATGATAGACAATGGAGTAAGATATTGTGGAGCCCATGTGTCCACCCACTTACTCGACTCACAATGATCTCAATCACATTGAAAAAAACTAGGACAAAAGAAAGCTAGTTGTCATGTCCAAATGGTCCATGTACTAGAATCAGAGCTCCGAAATGAATGCATTTTTTATGAGTCTCTCAATATAGCACAATCTGATCTATCACCTATGGACTCTTCCTTAACCAACCAAAAGATTCTATGTACTACTAAATCAATAGTCCCTTCCTATGATAATGTTAAACTACACCAATCCACAATGCTATGATTATCAAGAAGCTCTCCTGAAATCTTCAATTTTTCCTTAACTAGAGCTCTCTTCACACATGCTCCTGCTCCATCATGTTCCCCTTTCCCATGGCTGAACTTAGAAAAACTCCAAATATGAGGTACCCCCCTCTCTATGTGCATTGTATGCAACCAATAAAACATGTGAGCATTCTTGAATTGACTTGTACAATTATTTGACCAAATGATATGTATATCCATAGCAATTGCATACTCCTATAAGAAATCAATATAATTCTCAAAACAATGTTGCACAAAATTGTAAGAGTGAGATCTATCATCACTCATATAAAAATGATAATCTAATAATATTTTGATTATCTTCCACACTATTTGGGGCATGCCTATATGTTATGTGGACCAAAATAACAATATGAATGGAGTTGTAATACTAAGATTGTTTCTCATTTTGAGGCTGCAATGTGTAGTTATCAACAAAGTCAACAACTAATATAATATTTCCAATGGGAAAAGTCTCTTTAAAAATTCTAAATTGTTGATTCAATCATTGAGACCTATGACTATGTCTTGCATACTTGTAGAAAAGATTTGTCTTGAAATCTGAAATAAAACTAGCCACATTGATTTCTTTTATAACCAATTCACATCTAGAGCACTCAACCCCACTTTTCAATGTGTATTTCATCATTTCATATACCTTTTCTTTACTATTGTCTTCCCAAGATCTTGTTCACACCCCTCATGAAAATATGTGTCAAACTTGGATAAGTCACCACATTGTAAACACCTCTCATTTGAGCAAACATTTCTATTAAAAAAACAACCATCAACTCGACAACATTAAAAATGATCTAGTAAGTCTCTTGATGATTTTGGAAGACTACTATCACCACAATTCTATAACATTTCTTTACTATGCAAAGTAGAATGGATGTAGCATAATAGTTCATGGTGCATAGAAAACTCAACATGGTATTTGCAACAACATGTATTTCAAATTTTAAGTGCCACACAATAAAATGTCTTCAAAGATTCAAAAGCCCTTTGTGATATATGAAGACTTGGATGACTCTCTCTAAATTATTTGAACATAGTTTGACATACCTTCGAATAATATTTAGGATGTGGCATACAGTTTCTGATGCCAATTCTCAACTTTAACACCTCTTTAGCATTGGGTGATACTCTTGAGCTAGAGTGCAAAAATTGTGTGATTTCTTCCTTCACATCATCAGATAGCTTCTTATCAAAATGTGGAAGTCTTCCAACAAAAATCCATATTTCATTTTTAGAGGACCATTAATTCTCTCTCATCTACTAAGTGCTCTTCTCAAAGTAGTATGATTTAGGTTCAAGTCAATACAAGTTTGTCTCATATATCTACCCTTTCTCAAATGATGACTTATCAAAGAGGTTATAATAACCCTTCGAGCAGCTCTCTTATCCTTCCCCGTACTATTTTTTCCAATGCTATTAAGAGCATTGAAAAGATTCTTCAAAAAAATGGTATTTCTTTCCAATTTTTTATTGACACGAATCTTCAATTTGGAAAGCATAGGTCTCATCTTTTGCATCTTTAATAAGTGCATAAAAAGTTGACATTGCTCCACTACTGTCTTGTTGTCAAAAAGCATCTTATATAGTCTTGAAGCCCATAACCAAATGGTTCTTTCTAATTTTTTCCCTTCCAAATTGGTAATAATTGTTTCATCAATTTCAATTATCCATTTTGGTGTTCTAGAACCTTCATGTCAACTATAATTAGGAGATATGTAAGGTTCCTATGGATTGTCGTGTTCGACATGGTCAATCATGCAATTTACATTACAACCTGGTAGCATTTCATTCTCAAAATTTTTAATCCTAGAATTATTGTTATCAATTGATACATTTTCATTTTCCAACTACACATATTCATTATTTGACTCTATAATTTCACCTTCGAACAATACATCATCAACTAGACTCACATTTAACATACCTTGTCTCTTCCTTTGATGATTTGGCTTGTCCCTTTCCCTCTATGCTGCAATGTCTTCATTCGATACCTTCCTTTTGCATTTAGCCTTTTGATGACTACTACTCCCCATTCAAATGAAAATATCGGACACTTCATGATATATTATCAAACATTTTTAAATCATATGGGCCCCAAAAAGTCAATTTCCCAAAACCCGTGAAAATGGCCCACAAAAAGTGATATTGTCAGGTTTGCAATGACAGGGAATATGTTGGGAAAATTATGCCAGAATTATTGGGCATCAATCTCATATCAAATACCTGATTTTAAATTAGATATCTAATATCAGATAAAGTACCCGATATTCATTCCAAATTTTGAAGGAAATTATGGGAAATGTAAACAAATTTCATTACTATGTATGATATATATATTTCATTACAATGACTCTTCTTGATGCATTTAATGACAACACATGTCCATAGGGTCCCTCACAATGCATTTCATGACAATGAATGTCCCTGGGGGTGCCCCAAGGGACCTATTTGGTTAGTTCTAATGCATCAAAAGGAGTCATAGGTCAACCTATGACTGAGCTATCAACACATTTCTTGACAACATATGTCCCTAGGGTCCCTAGGACCATTAAGAATGGATTTGGTTGATTCGAATGGATTGAGAGGGTTCATAGGTTAACATATGACTCTTCTCGATACATTTCATTATAATGTATTTCCCTAGGGGCCCTAGGATCCCAAGGGACCTATTTGATTGGTTTGAATGCATCGAGAGGGGTCATACATTAACCTATGACCCCTCTCAACACATTTTATGACAACATATGTCACTAGTGACCGTAGGGCCCCTAGGGATGCATCTGGTTGGTTCTAATGCGTCAAGAGGGGTCATAGGTTAATTTGTTACTGCTCTTGATGCATTTAATGATAACATATGTCCGTAGCCACCCTAGGATCCCTAGGGATACATTTGGTTGGTTCTAATGCATCAAGAGGGCCCTCTCAATGCATTCCATGACAACAAATGTCCTTAAGGGCCCTAGGACAATTAGAGACCAATTTGGTTGTTTCAAATGTGTCAAGAGGGGTCATAGGTTCTTGATGCATTTTATGACAACATATGTCGATAGGAGCCCTTGGGCCCCTTGGGATGCATTTGGTTGGTTCTAATGCATCAAGAGCTATCATAGGTTGATCTATAACCCCTCTCAATGTATTTCATAACAACGTATATAATTAGGGGGTCTAGGGCCCCTAAGGACCCATTTGGTTGGTATTAATGCATTGAGAGGGGTCATAGGTTAGCCTATAACCCCTCTCAATGTATTTTATGATAACATATTCCCTCAGGGCCTTAGGCCACCTAGGGACACATTTGGTTGGTTTGGATGCATTGAGAGGGTTCATAGGTGAACCTATGACCACTCTCAATGCATTTCATTACAATGTATGTCCCTAGGGGCCTTAGGATGCCAAGAGACTGATTTGTTTGGTTTGAATGCATTGAGAGGGGTCATAGTTTAACCTATGACCCCTCTTGATGCATTTTATGACAATGTATGTCCCTAGGGGCCCTAGGGCCCCTAGGGACACATTTTTTTTTTGACCAATGCATCGAGAGGAGTCATAGGTTAATCTATGACCTCTCTCATCACATTTCATGACAATAGATGTCCCTAGAAGCCCTAAGATCCACACAGATACATTTGGTTGGTTCAAATGAATTGAAAGGGCCCTCTCAATGCATTTCATGACAACGTATGTCCCTAGGGGCCTTAGGGACCCTAGGGGTGCATTTGGTTGGTTCCAATGTGTGGAGAGGTGTCAAATATTAATCTATGACCCCTTTTGATGCATTTCATGATGACATACATCCCTATGGGCCCTAGGACCCCTAGGGATGCATTTTATTGGATCCATTGCATTGAGATAGGTGATAAGTTAGCCTATGAGCCCTCTTGAAGCATTGCATGACAATGTATGTGGTCATAGGTTAACCTATGATCCCTGATAATGCATTCCATGACAACATATGTCCCTATGGCCCCTAGGGCCCCTTGAGACACATTTGGTTGGTTCAAGTGCATTGAGAGGGGTCATTAGATAACCTATGATCCCTCTTAATGCATTCCATGACAACGTATGTCCCTATTCCCCTAGGGACTTTTGGTTGGTTCAAATGTGTTGAGAGGGGTCATAGGTTAATCTATAACCCCTCTTGATGCATTTCATGAGAACATATGTCACTAGGGACCCTACTACCCCTAGGGATGCATTTGGTTGGTTCCAATGCATCAAGAGGTGTCATAGGTTAAGCTATAACCCCTCTAAATGCACTTCATGACAACATATGTCCCTAGTGACTCCAAGACCCCTAGGGACACATTTTGTTGGTTCCAATGTGTCGAGAGGGGTCATAAGTTAACCTATGACCCCTCTTGATGCATTGCATGACAAAATATATCCCTAGGGGCCCTAGAACTCCTAGGGATGCATTTGGTTGGTTTGAATGCATTGAGAGGTATCATATTTTAACCTATGACCCCTCTCGACACATTTCATGACAACGAATGCCCCTAGGGGCCCCATTTGTTTGGTTCAAAATATTTGAGAGGGGTTATAGGTTTACCTATGACCCCTATAGATGCAATTCATGAGAATGTATGTCCCTAGGGACCCTAGAACCCCTCAGGATGCATTTGGTTGTTTCAAATGCGTCGAGAGGGGTAACAGGTTAATGTATGACCCCTCTTGATGCATTTCATGACAATGTATGTCCCTAGGGGCCCTACGACCCCTAGGGACCCATTTGGTTGGTTTGAATGTATCTAATATATTTACCTTCTTAATGCATTTTATGACAAAAAATGTCCCTAGATTCCCTAGGGCCCTTAGGGACCCATTTGGTTGGTTTGAATGTGTTGAGAGGGGTCATAGGTTAACCTATGACACTTCTCGATGCATTTTATGGTAACGTATGTCCCTAGGGGCCCTAGAAGTACTAGGGACACATTTTTGGTTTGAATGCATCAAGAGGGGTCATAGGTGACCTATGACCCCTCTCAATGCATTTCATGACAACAGGCCCCTAGGGACCTATTTTTTTGGTTTGAATGCATCCAAAAGGGTCATAGGTTAACCTATGAACCTATGACCCCTCTTGATTCTTTTCATGACAACGAATCTCATTAGGGGGCCTAGGGCCTCTAGGCACCCATTTTCTTGGTATTAATGCATTGAAAGGGTTTCATAGGTTAACTTATGACCCCTCTCAACGGATTTCATGATAACATATTTCCCTTGGGGCCCTATGCTACTAGGGACGCATTTGGTTGGTTTGGATCCATTGAGAGGGTTCATAGGGTAACTTATGACCCCTCTCGATGCATTTCATTACAACCTATGTCCCTGAGAGCCCTGGGACCCCAAGGGACTGATTTGTTTGGTTTGAATGCATCAAGAGGGGTCATAGCTTAACCTATGACCCTTCTTGACACATCTCTTGAGAACGTATGTATTTGTTTGGTTCTAATGCATTGAGAGAGATCAATGGTTAATCTATGACCCCTCTCATTGCATTTAATGATGACATATGTCCATAGTGGCCCTAGGACCCCTAGAGACACATTTGGTTTGTTCTAATGTGTCGATAGGGACCTCTCGATGCATTTCAAGACAACATATGTCCCTAGGGGCCTTAGGGACCTTAGGGATGCATTTGGTTGGTTCCAATGTGTCAAGATGTATCAAAGGTTAATCTATGACCCCTCTCGATGCATTTCATGACAACTTACATCCCTAGGGCCTCCTAGGACCCCTAGGGACACATTTTCTTGGTTCCAATGCATGAAGATGGGTCATAGGCTAGCCTATTACCCCTCTCAAAGTATTGCATAACAATGTATGTCCCTAGCAGCCCTAGGATCCCTAGAGACATATTTGGTTGGTTTGAATGTATCAAGAGGGGTCATAGGTTAACCTATGACCCTTCATGACACATTTCATGACAACATATGTCCCTAGGGGGCCCATTTGGTTGGTTCAAATGCATTGAGAGGGGTCATAGGTTAACCTATGACCCCTCTTAGCACATTTAATGACAACAAATGTCCCTAGAGGCCCTAAGACCCCTAGGGATGTATTTGGTTAATTCTAATGTGTCAAGAGGGGTCATAGGTTAACCTATGAACCCTCTCAACACATTTGATGACAACATATGTCCCTAGGGGCCCTAGGACCCCTAGGGACACATTTTGTTGGTTCCAATGCATTCAGAGGGGTCATAGGTTAATGTATAACCCCTCTCAACATATTTCATGAAAGAACATGTGCCTAGGCACCCTAGGACCCCTTAGGATGCATTCAGTTGGTTTGAATGTGTCGAGAGAGGTCATAGGTTATGTGTGATATCCCCATTTTGGCACATAAATTAACTAATGATTAAATATTATACATAAAGAGTATATAATATTAATAATCAATAGTATTATAATTATATTAAGATATAATTTATAATATTATAATAATCATATATTATATTATATAATTATAAATTATAATTATAATTATACTTATAAATATATCTATGAATATTATTATATATTAGATATTTATATGCCATAGATAATTAGTACATATCTATATGACAATAATATATGATATTATATCTTTGTTATATATTAAAGTAATATTTAATTATGATTCATATATAACATATAATCATATATAATATATAGTCATATATTATTATTGTAATATGTAATCATATATTATTAATATTAATATATGTTATTATTATATAATTATATATAACTATAATAATAATATAATATAACTACCTTATTGAATACATTAATATTAAAGAAAAGATGCAACCCTATGAAGTGTTTGATATATATATATATATATATATATATATATATATATATATATATATATATGAGAATATCAATCATAAAAAGGGGATCAGATAGGAATTATCATGAAAGCATGAGGAAGGAAGAAGCAAATCAAAAAATGTCCCGAATGGGATATTAAAAGTGGTATCAGAGAAGATTTTCTTGCCAACCTATGAAACTTTATCAGAGAGATTTTTAGAAGAAAAAAAGTTTTTACAAGCCTGAAGCTAATAGGTTGCCAAAATATTTTATCATAGCCTCAATAATGGGTAAAGACTATTATGAAAGATTAATATTTGCAAATATATATATATATATATATATATATATATATATATATATATATATATATATATATATATATATATATATTATAAAATCATCAGCAATTTATTTCTTGATAGACAGATGCAAATGTATTTAACAGAGATTAATGTTTCCAAGGCTTGTATGACATGATTGAGTGGAAGTTTTTTTTAATAAACAAAAAAGTTTTTTTTTACAAGCCATAGCTATTGTTTAAGAGGTGAAGAGATATACTTACATCTGTGGGACTGACACATTTTATACTTAAAACCGAGCATTTAGCATACCTTATAACATTAGGAGTAATAAAACTTTATGTTAATAATATTTGGGCTAGATGATAATGGATTTTTTTAAAATTCAGTGACAAGATAGTAGGAAATATTATAAAATTGATACAAATAAAAGGTCAAATCAATAAATCCCTATTATTACTTTCTTGAAATGTTGTAACTACATTCACAATTATTAAATTCTGGGTCATTTTTGGAGATGTTGGGCCTTCTGGGGGCTATTAGCTTCACAAGAATGCATAAAAATGATGAAAAATTGCTATCCAATTATAAGAAATGGTTTGAGGGAAAATTTAAACATGGGAAACATCATTTTTTACTCAAAAATAGCTCCAAATCCGAGGCTAAAACACAAAAATTTGATTCTACTCTTTGGACATCAATGTATAATTTGGCTTTCTAGTTTTCCAAATCCTTATGTTTTGAATATTCATTGGGTTTTGATTGAACCCCCCTGATTGGCAAAGATTATGCGTGATTTTTATGTAAATCATAATTATGTTTCAAAGTAATCATCCTGGGAGTTTTCATGAATGATATGATACCATGATTCAGCCACATGATAAGACATCAACCTCAAGATGAAAAAAGGAGATCATCAATTAGAAAAACATCACAACTTTCATCTAGCATTAGTAAAAGGAATGGTCAACAATGAATACACCTATTAAGAGTTAAGGAATTTCAGTTGCTGATGTTTACAAAGATCTTCAAAGAAATGTAATCTCATTAATGCAAACTCCTGTGCATAATAGGATGAAACAGAATTATTTAAAATCACTCTTAGTTTCATAAAGAAATAAACATATTAAGAAGGCTCAAATTATTAAAATATTATTAAAATTGCTCTGGTGGTTATGTGAGCATACTGTGTGCCTGTAGAGAAAATTGGAAAGAGAAATGGTCTAACTAAGATCAATATAGTGATCACTCATGCCACAGTTTCCTTACATATATATATTATATATATTTATAAGAAAAAAGTTATGAAAGCCCCATAAAATTTTATTCATCAGACAAAGGTTCTTTTTCTTATTCTCAATCAGTGAATATGATGAATCAGAGCTTATTTCTTACAGGCATGGAAAAAAAAACATTATTATAACCAAAAACATTTAGACAAGATCTACATAGAGTATCACAAGGAAAATCAATTAAGAAATGAAGTTTTAAAAGACCAAGTCACTCCCACCTCAACTGGTCTGTGCGTCATACGAATCAACATGAGATACAGTGGTGGAAAATACTATATTTTCTATTAAACTTGGACACCAATTGTTGAGGAGATATATGTAGAAGAGGAAGAATTTTTACATGCTAATCAGTGAACCAAAGAACATAATTATGAGAGGAGTAACTAATCTATATATGCAATTAGTGTGACCAGATCTTGTCCCTTGTCCATAAGTGATGAGACTTGGACTTTGTACTCCTCTTGGCCATGGATTTATCAAAATAAGGATGTGTTAACTATTTGAAAATCATTGTGGGTGATGAAGAAGAATTCATATAATTATATAATTCTCTATGTTATCATTCGAGTAAAATATCCCAAACTTATATTCGGATGGTAATGTTTTATATGGGAAAAAACTATATTGTTGAGCAAGGAAAAGGAGGCACATGATGACGTGGACTAAGGGAAAGAGATACATGTTAATTTTATTGAATAATACATGTAGATAAAAATTGAGGAGACTTTCTATGAACAACATTGCATAATTCATAAATGGAGTTACAGAAGAGAAGAATACATTACAGTGTGCATGGAAAAGTAAGTGGGACCCATTGCTTACTAGCAAGGGTTAAATGAAATAAATTTAAAAGAGGTTCATATAGCATATGAAAGGTAAAAGTAAGGTATGAATTTATTTTGATTTTTGTTCATTTTACTTTTTATATTATGTTATTGTATAAAGATGAATATGTATATATATATTTTCTATTGAATATAATCAATAATTATGATTGTGATATTAAAGAAAGGGGAATATGCATTTTTCATTTATGAGATTTTCATTATAAATAATTATTGTTGTTATTATTATTATTATTGGTATTATTAGAAATGTATCAGGGAATGGAGTTTCAAGTGTAATCAAGAAAAGACTTGAGTAAGATTCCACTTGCCACAAGATTAAGACTTTAATATATTATGAGATTCATTTATACATGCAATATATAAGGGAAATTTAGATTTGAAATGGCTAATCAAAGGATAAGTAGATTTCTCCTCCATGCTCTAATCTAAATTGAAGGTTTAATAAATTAAAATGTAGTTAAGTAAAAATGATTAAATTATCTAAGGTCATCATCTTCCAAGATAAGGTAAGGCCTGCGATGGAATGGGTTGGGTGTCGCCACTCGAAGGTACTGGGTAAAACCTATGGGTACCGGGTAAGGCCTAGGGTGGATTGAATATCCTAGGGTACATCATACAAAGGCACTATCTTGGAGATGATGGTTGAGGAGAGGTAACGATAATGAGGGAGAATGGTGAGGTCCACTAATTTGGGTAACAGGGCACCCCATTATGGTTACTCCTCCTATAATTGAATGATAAGATTAGCTATCTGATATTTCAAAGATTATGCTTTAAAAGACTTCTTATTGGAAAATAGTTGATAGAATCACCTTAATATCATGATTCTCCAAGTCGAGATAAGGCCTGCGATGGAATGGGCTAGGTGACATCACTCAGGGTACCGGATAAAGCCTATGGGTACTGGGTAAGGCCTACGGTGATAGGATATCCCAGGGTACATCATACAAGGGAACCTTCTTGGAAATAATGATTGGAGAGAGGTAACGATAATGAGGGTGAAAGGTGAGGCCCACTTGTTGGGTAACAAGGCACCCTATTATGGTTCCTCCTCCCATATTTAGAAAATGATGAGTTAATAAATAGATTGAGACTTTAAACACCTTATCAGGAGATTGATTTATATATAATGTGTACTAATGATTTTTTTTGGTTGTAGGTTCACAATTAAGGAAATGCATAATGTGTGTCTTATGCGTTTGCATCATGTTTGCTATGTGTCTTCATCTGTCTATGGTTAGTTCATGATTTTTCTACATCATGTATGCTTTGTGTTTTCATTCAATGTATATTTCATAAATCTTTTGGTCTTTTGAATGCAAATTCAAGAGGGGAGGTATGTGATATCCCCATTTTGGCACATAAATTAACTAATAAATAAATATTATACATAAAGATTATATAATATTAATAATAAATAGTATTATAATTATATTAAGATATAATTTATAATATTATAATAATCATATATTATATTATATAATTATAAATTATAATTATAAATATAAATATATTTATGAATATTATTATATATTAGATATTTATATGCCATAGATAATTAGTACATATCTGTATGACAATAATATATGATATTATATCTTTGTTATATATTAAATTAATATTTAATTATGATTCATATATAACTTATAATCATATATAATATAATAATATATAATATATAGTCATATATTATTACTGTAATATATAATAATATATTATTAATATTAATATATGTTATTAATATATGATTATATATAACTATTATAATATTATTATATAACTACCTTATTAAATATATTAATATTAATGAAAAGGCACGGCCCTATGATGTTTTGGATATATATATATATATATATATATGAGAATATCAATCATAAAAAGGGGATCAGATAGGAATTATCATGAAAACATAGAGGAAGGAAGAAGCAAACCAAAAAATGTCCAAAATGGGACATTACATTATGACCCCTCTCAACGCATTTCATGACAACGTATATCCCTAGGGGACCTATGACCCCTAGGGACTGATTTGCATTTCATGACAACATATGTCCCTATGAGCCCTAGGGCCTCTAGGGACTGATTTTCTTTTTTCAAATGCATTGAGATGGGTCATAGGTTAACCTATGACCCCTCTTGACACATTTCATGACATCATATGTCCCTAGGGGACCTAGGGCCCCTTGGGATCCATTTGGTTGGTTTCAATGCATTGAGAGGGGTCATAGGTTAACCTATGACCCCTCTCAATGCATTTCATCACAACATATGTTCATAGGGGCCCTACGAACCCTAAGGATGCATTTGATTGGTTTCAGTGCATTGATATGGGTCATAGGTTAACCTATGACCCTTGTCAATGGATTTCATGACAACATATGTCCCTAGGGGCCCTTGTACCACTAGGGATGCATTTGGTTGGTTTGAATGCATCGAGAGGGGTCATAAGTTAACGTATGACCCCTCTTGATCCATTTGAACCAACCAAATACATCCCTATCGGTATAAGGGCCCTTAGGGACATACATTGTCATGAAATGCATCGAAAAGGGCCATAGGTTAACTTATGACCCTTGTCAATGCATTTCATAACAACATATGTCCCTAGGGGTGTTTATACCCCTAGGGGTGCATTTGGTTTGTTCAAATGCATTGAAAGGGGCCATAGGTTAATCTATGACACCTCTCAACGCATTTTACCATAATGTATGTCCTTAGAGGCCCTTTGGCCCCCAAGGACCCATTTGGTTGGTTCAAATACATTGAAAGGGGTCATAGGCTAATCTATGACACCTCTTGATGCATTTTGTAATAATTTATGTCCTTAGAGGCCCTTTGGCCCCTAGGGATCCATTTGGTTGGTTCAAATGCATCGAGAGGGGTTATAGGTTAACCTATGACCCCTCTCAATGCATTTCATGACAACATATGTCCCTAGGGGCCCTAGGACCCCTAGGGACCCATTTGTTTGGTTCTAATGTATCGAGAGGGGTCATAAGTTAACCTGTGACCCCTATTGATGCATTTCATGACAACATATGTTCCTTGGGGCCATAGGGCCCATAAGGATACATTTGGCTAGTTCCAATGCATCGAGAGGGTCATAGGTTAATGTATGATTGACAACATATGTCCCTAGGGGATCTAGGACCTGTAGGGATGCATTTTGTTGGTCTGAATGTGTTGAGAGGGTCATACATTAACCTATGACCCCTTTCAACACATCATATGTTGTCATGAAATGCACTCTTAATGCATTTCATGACAACATATGTCCCTATGGTCCTTTGGACCCATAGGGAAAAATTTGGTTGGTTTGAATGCATCGAGAGGTTTCATAGGTTAACCTATGACCTGTTTCGATGCATTTCATGACAACGTATGTCCCTAGGAGACCTAGGGGCCCTAGGGATGCATTTGGTTGTTTCCAATGCATTAAGAGGTGGTGTAGTTTAATCTATGACCCCTCTCGATGCATTTCATGACAACATATGTCCTTAGGGGCCCTAGGACACCTAGGGACACATTTGGTTGGTTCCAATGCATCAAGAGGGGTCAAAGGTTAACCTATGATCCATTTGGATGCATTGCATGACAACGTATGTCCCCAAAGTCCCTAGTACCCCTAGGGACATATTTGGTTGGTTTGAATTCATTAAGAGTGGTCATAGGTTAACCTATGACCCTTCTCAACGTAATTTATGATAACGCATATCCCCATGGGCCCCTTTTGTTCTGTTCAAATGCATCAAGAGGGGTCATAGGTTAACCTATGGCCCCAGTTAATGCATTTCATGATAATGTATGTCCCTAGGGGCCCTAAGACCCATAGGGAAGCATTTGGTTGTTTCAAATGCATCCAGAGGGGTCATAGGTTAACCTATGACCCCTCTTGATACATTTCATGACAACGTATGGACCCATTTGGTTAGTTCAAATGCATCTAATATGTGACCCCTCTTAGCACATTTCATGACAACAAATGTTGCTAGGTGCCCTAGGGCCTGTAGGGACCCATTTGGTTGTTTTGAATGTGTTAAGAGTGACCCATTATTTCTATGACACATTTTTCTCTAACATCAATGTTCTAGCATGGTCCATAATTTATTTATTTCTTTTTTCAACTATTCCATTCCAAGGAGGGGTCCTAGGTGCAGAGATTTGTCTTTTGATTCCTCTATCATTGTAGAATATGTTGAACTCATTAGAAATGAATTTACCATCTCTGTCAAATCTCAAACACTTCAGAGTTTTCCCTATCTCCTTTTCAACTCTGACCAAGTACCACTTAAACAACCAAAGAACATCATATTTTTCAAAAGACATATCATAGTCATCATTCTAGAGTAATCATCAACAAATAGGATGAAATATTTTTCTCCACAAAAGATTTGAATGCCAATAGATCCACATAATTTAGTATAGACCAATTCAAAAATATTATTTTATGATTATGTTTTTCTCTTGAAATTAGACTTTATCATTTTTCCCAATGAACATTCTTTACACATAGTATTGTCAAGTTTCCTTAGTTTTGGAAAACATCTCACTGTTTTCATTTTACTAATGCTAACCAAATTGTCAAAATTTACATGACATAACCTCTTGTTCCATAACCAAAAATTTTCATGTTGTGCAAACAGACATGTCTCATAAGATAAATCTAGATAGAACATGTTACCTCTTGTTTGATCACCACTTTCCATCAATTTACCATCAACATCAAATATTTTGGCCTTTCTGTGATAGAATTCAACTTTGTAACCTAATTTGTTTAATTGTGAAACACTCAATAGATTATAGTTAAGTCCTTCAACCCAATAAACATTGTCACATTTGATCTTATCAATCAGTTGTATTAATCCTTTACCTTTCACAAGACATTGAACATCATTACCATGTTTAACATAGCTACCCTTGTATGGTCATATGTCCTCAAATTTACTTCTATGACCAGTCATGTGATTAGCACATCCATTATCATTTATCCATCTATCGCTTTTGTTTACATAAGAAATTAATGTAGTTTTCTTATCCTCATTAGAATCTTCTTTCATACCAAAATAGACTACGTCTTCATCATTACTTTCAAATTCAGTTTTACTTTCTTCTTCAATAATATAAAATATTTCTTACCATTTTCCTTCTAGTCCTTGTTCCTCTTGTTGTCTCGGTCATCTCTTCTTCCTTTGTACTTGCTTTCTTTCCTTTCATCCTTGTATTCTCTATTACATCACCTTGTAGCAATATCACCAACTTTTTTGCATTAAAAATAGATTATGGGAAGCTCACCTTTTTATTTTCCTATGCCTCTTCAGAATATCCTAACTATCAATGCTTCAAGTTCATTAATTTCATCATCAGAAGTATCACTATCACTTTTCACATGTATTCCTTTTCCTTTCTTACTAAGAACTAGTTTAAATTTAAAATAAGATTCAATAGTATTAGGAGTGTAAAATTCAAAATTAGACATCTCAATAGAAATAAGCCTACCAATCACACCTTCTAGACTTTATCTATTACTTGGAGTACAATTCAGTCCTTGTATTGAAAAAACCCTAATAGCATAAATAGGAAGTAGAGTTCTCAATAGCTTGCTTATTACTATTTCATCTTCAATCTTTCCATTTGGTCCTCTAACAAAATTGATAACCTCTTTGAATCTTGCATGGTATTGGACCATGTTCTCACCTTCTAACATTTCCAATTCATCAAACTTTCCTCTTAGGCTTTCTAATTTAACTCACAAGACATTATCATCTCCTCTATATATGGCCTTCAGTTTATCCCACATTTCTTTTGCATTCTTTCATTCTTTTATGTCATCAAACTCATGATAGCTTAGGGTTGAAGCAATTTCCAACATTGCTTGATTGTGCTCTTTCTTTTCTCTCAGTTGTCAAGTAGTCAGAGGGACTATTGTTATATTCACATATGAATTATCCAGAAACTCTATTATAGCATCACGAATACTAGCTATGTGTAACCTCATCAACATCTTCCATGCAAGAAAAAATTCTTTGTTCAACTTTGGTACCTCCCTTTCGTATGCTATGATCTTTAGCTTTGAGTACCTTTAAACTTCTCTCCATAAGCACCAATGTTGTAATACCAATTGTTAGAATATTTAGAATAACTAATAGGGGGTGAATTAATTATCCAAGGTCCAAATGTACCAATTTAACAAAAAAACAATTTAAAAACTTTAGATCTTATCATTCCACATCTTAGTCTCTACTTTAAATATTTAGTAACATTAGCTAGCTATCCACTATTATAAAATAACAAACTTGTAGAATGTAATCAATAATTAGTAAAATACCATACTAAAATCTACACAATTTTTACAAGTTAGCATTTAACATGGAAACCCAGTTTAGGAAAAACTACAAGAAACATAACACCATTTTTAATTCTTCTTAAGTGAGCTCTTTTAGGAGCCAATCTTGTTAAAGGTTACAAAAAAACACTGTTAAATGTGACCTTGTTAAAGGATTTAATCATCTTGTTAAGAGTGGCCTTGTTAGATTACTTTAGAACATTCCATTAGAGTTTCACCCTATTAAAAGATTTATATATGAATGTTAGGTCACTATGACTCTTAGGTCAATCTTAATTAAAGGAAATAAAAAATTGTTCCCAATGGTTAGAAAGTAACAATAGGGTTTTGAATTGTTAAATACAACTCACTTTGCATGTACAAATCTCTATTCATCTCTCATGAATCGATTCATTTTCTGGCCTCCATTGTCATTTTTTCTCTAGTTCACTTGGAAACTCTTCAAGCAATTGCTCTTCTTCTCAACTCTTCTCATCCTTCTTAGATTCACTAGTTAATAAAATTAGTAACTACTTCTACTTCACAAGCATTTTCATATAGGCACATGTACAAACACACTATAAGTTCACCTTTGTACCTCCTTAAATAAGTAATTATGATCTTTTGCCTCTTAAACACCATTGTAGATCTTAGGGTTTGTGATTCGATTCATCACATATAATGAATCTAATTTCCATTTCATTTTTCCTCTTCATTTTTAGAAACTTCTCTTGGAATCCAATGCTTAGGTCATTTACCTAAGCCTCCCCCTAGAGTTAAAGGATCAAACCCATCGATCCTTATCTTCAATACACTTTCCATATCCCAAGAAATCAATTTAGTTGGCTAGAAATTACAATTTCTTATAAACAGTTAAAATGTTATTCCTTGGCCAACACTTTTTTTTGATACTTAGTCATCACTAGGTTACTTAGTCACCATTAAATTGTTTTCTCGATGCATACGTTGTTACTTGGTCGATACTAATGCTTGGTCAAGAATTATTTTTCTTGGCACTCACTGTAGATTAGTTGACACTAGCATCACTTGACATGTACTTCAAATTTCTTTAGTCTTCTTCTATGTTTCTCATTCTAGCCTATGTATTTCATCTATCTTTGTTTACACTTTCAAGACTTGAGCATTACTGTCTTCTTTACTTGTAACATGATTTACAAAATCAATTTATCTTGTTAAAGTCCAAGTAATAAAATGTCCATTTGTATTTTCATTTTCATAACTCAACCTATCCTTTGGATGCTTTTTTTATGAAAAACTTCTCAAATCCTCTTCATCAATCAAATAGATATGACACTTAGATTAGGTAGAAAATTGTCTCGCCAATAGGTTTGACATCAATGATGACATAAAAATTGTTCCAATTTAATTTCTAATAGTTGATCTTATGCATCATTTTATTCTTGCAACCAAAGACTTGCCATGCAATTTCCACATGAATCAATTTTTCTCTTGTAGAACAATCAAGTGGAACTCAAAGTTTAGAAATAAAACATAAAATGCATCTTGTAAATTGCAATGTTTTAACAATGAGTTTAACTTTTTATAGTGGGATGCATATGAGCTATAAGATCTATAAAAAAAATGATTCTTTTGATAAGCAACAAAATCAAAAGAAGAGCAGCCTACAATGTGTAAAAGATCAACATGGAAGAGCAATAGAAAATTGTGATTGTGTAAAATTCTTGAAATGCTCTATTTTCTTTGTTTCTCTATTCTTTTTCTCTATTTTAGATTCTTTAAGTATATGTATTCCATAAACTTTAGCATCAAGCATACCATTATTCATCTTAAACACACAGTTATTTCTCAAATTCTCATTCTATGTCAATAAGGATATATGACTAGTAGTGTAACCTAGGAGGGGGAAAATCTAATTTATGGGTAAAAGAACAAACCTATATCACTCTTTTGTAAAGGAAAAGGATAACAAATGTATAGGTATTCACCTTCAATGACATAAAACTAGTATTATTATATAGAATTTGAAAATGAAGTAAACTAATGAAATGTGTAGAAATGGATGATGTTTAGGATTATAATTTTTAACAACTATTTGGAATAAGAATTGATATATTTTCTTAATTTTTATAGATAATATTTAGTTGTTGGAAAATGCTAAAAATTAGTGGTCTAGTTCCCACCAAAAAACTATATAGAAATAAATGTATTTCCCTTTAATCTTAGACTATGTTATATATAACATATATAGCTAGAACAATAAAAAATGGAAAATAGCTTTAGACTTATATTTTTTCTTTTATAATGATGCAAATTTAAACTCGCCTGAAATAAATAGTTTTAATCTCCCACCACATTTTTCAAAAAAAATATATTATAACCAAAAGAAAAATTATACATTCGGGAAGAGGACTCTCTCCTTTAAAACATCACATAATTTTTATTTTTATTTTTATATGATTTGATATGTTTTCCTTTCTCAAAATTGACATCTTTTTTAGTGTTAAAATATGTGCTTGTAAAATTTTTTAATTACAATATACTATATCTAATTAAAACACTATAAACTCTATATGAGAATATTCTTGACTTTTATATCTATAAATTATTTTTTATATGTTGTTAGAAAAATATCGTAAAAATTAGTAAGAGTTATTAAAATGTCATTTTTTTGAAATAATTTTATTTCTTTAGTAATTTGATACAAACTAGTATAAAACATGCATTTAATAGGCATTTCTAATTGGAAATGTGTGAGAGCATATATAACTCAATTAGAATGAATTTATCTAGATCATATGTTTGAACAAAATTGATTTTTAGATAGGTTGTAGATTATAAATTTTAAGATCCTTCAAAGAGTATCAATTCATAAAAACATTTTATATCTTCTCGGTTTCCTACCCATTTAGAATCATTAGTTCCTCTTCTTAATTTTCATTTACCAAAAATTTAGGAGAAGTGCCCCCGACTTTTAGAACTAGTTACATATATTTATTATTCACTCTCTCTCACCTTAACTATCTCTTGTTCTGGTAAAACATATCTTCCCCTTTTTACTACGTTTCACTATTTTCTTATTAATATAAAATGAAAAAATCTCCCATTTCTCATTGTATTCATTATTTTTTTCACATATTCAATGGATAATAAATATACTTCCTATACATTAACTTTTGGTTAGTAAAATTTTCTTTCAGATAAGTTACCTGATACAATAGAATAATTCTTCCAATCAACTTTAGTTAACATTGCATACATAGTCAATTAAAGATTAAGGTATAAGACACGATGAATAAATAATGATCAATCTAACAAAGGAACTAGCCTCCTCTACCCTAACCACACTATCACCTTCACCCCAACAAAACTTAGGCACTTGACAACATGACAATGAGCTAGTATCTAGGAAACACTACAATCCATAACAAACAAAATACATCACTCGTGCATATTAATAATTATTAAACATGCATGAATCATTATCATAATATACTCATATAACCACTTCCCCATGCTTGATAAATTATGTCACAATCATGAGAGATTTGTACAAAAGTGGTCATCACTAGTCATAAGTATTAAAAATAAGATTAATGTCATTAGTCTAATATGTAAGATAACTAACATCAAATTATCAATCAATAAGTCTAAGACAAAAGTATTTCACCATAAGTCGAGTCATCTAACAATATTGACTACTAGTCTATCATCGTACGACTAAAACATATCGACTCAAAGTCAAAACATAAGAACTGAGCCAAAGTATTGAAATGTTGGAAACATCCTAAAAACTAAGAGCCATGAGGATTTGGCAATATATAGTTAAATTATATCATTTAATTTTTTTAATTTTTTGCTTTATTAAAAAAATTAACTTTTATTATCGATAGACAATAGTGACGCAAACTTTTAGAAGACATTCAATTGATTGTCTAGATAATAGGAAAGGAGGTGAGGAAGTCATATATGTACGTTGTGAAGCTACTAAAGATGCTTGTTTGGTTACTTATACAACAAAAAAAAGCAGGATAAATTGGACAGGGAAAGCTAACAGAATATCCCAGCTTTGTTGATCTGGAAAGCAAACAATTTTGTTCTTAGACTCAATGTAATGTCCTCATTTTAGCAGTTGACCAAGTGTGTGTGCATTAGCCTTGTTCTACATGGTCCCAAGGGCTAACGAAGGGTTTAATGGGATCTTGGAGTGTTTTGGCCTAGTCATTTCCAGTTTGGGCCGAAACAAAGTTGATTTACTCAGTTTCAGGCATACTTACTATTTTTAGTAAGTCGGCAGGACACAGTGCAGGTCAATTTTGGTGATTGGATTCGATACTCCTCGGTGAGAGCTTTCCAATGAGCTATCACTCACATTATTCAGAGTCTGATTGCTAATACATTTTAATGCCTAAAGTTTTATTAAAGTAACATCTAATTTAATTGTAAAATATTAAAGTGTTACTTTAATATTTATTTTATGGTGATGTGTACCCAAGGGAGACATAAGGGGTATTTTAATATATGTTTTATATTACACATGTTTTATCCCACATTGCTCATTTGAGTTGAGCAGACCCATGGGAATAGAATAAAAGGAAGCATTTGTGGCTTCATTAGATAGGTTGAATATGAGAAGAAATTGGTGTGTGAGTTGCAACTCCGTTCTTGGCATTTGAGGACGTCTATCCTCTCTTGTAACATTCTAGACGTCATTCCCTTGGGGTTTGGCCTTTGGAATTCTTTGTTATTGGCTTCATTATCAAGTAGTTTAGTTGCATTTTTGGCTACAAGCAGATTTGGTATTTTGCTCATATCTTCTTCACTACTTGTCCGATGCTTATGCCGCTTTGAGGGAATGGTATTACGAAGGTAGTGGACTGATTGAAGGACAAAGTATTGTAGCAGCAAGTTCAAAAGCATGGGCTGGAGTATTATGTCAATACTGCTGAAGTAATTAGTGAGTTGTTAAATCTACCATGTATTTGATTTTATGAATTCTGAAAATAACATTTTATTAGCAGCAGTTCATTTCCACTTTGCATATTATTGTAGTTTCTTTCTTGTTTATGTTGTATGATACCAATTCCATGTACAAAACACAACAAAAAAATAAACATTTGATTTCCGTAGTTATAAGGGGTTTAAAACATTAAACAGAGAAATAAGAGGTTGCATGCAAACTGTTTGACAAAATTCCTTTCAGCAAATTGGTTTAGTTTTTGGGACATCCAGGGGTGCCCATTACAGTGGTATCAGAGCTATAAGTCCTTCCATCCTGTGGAGGTCTTATAGGGAATTTGGAACAGTTGGATAGGGGGAAAAAGTTTTTGACGAAATGTCAAAACACTAAAATCAGAAATAAATAAAAAAACATAGGCTAAGCATTTATGTTTGAGCATGCGACAGGGGTCTTATAATTTCCACGATACCAGAGCAAGAGAAAATAGGATTTTAGACTTGCAAAGCAAACAGTCTAGTACATCCGTGTAGGGGGACATTGAATCTAACCATACAGACACAAAGGAGATATTCTGTGATCAGGACAATAATATGGGTGATCGAGATGACAGGAATATAGGATTAGGCGGAGGCAGAAATGCTGGTCTAGATTAGGGGGAGGTACTATTTCGATAGTTACTGGATACATTAGAGTAGGGGCAGCGTATGTAGCAGGAGCAGAATAGGTGAATGGACATGATGTTGCAGCTCATGGCTAGACAGATGGGTGTCAATATTAATCCAGGTGATGCAAACAACAGAAACAATAACAACGAGGGAAACAATAACAACGGGGGAAACAATAACCATGAAGGCCAAGGCAACAACAATGGTCCTGAGAATAACATTAATGGTAATAATGGACATGGCAACAATGGCAATGAGGCTGATAACTTTAGACATGTTGCACGCCCAGCACAGACTATGAGCTCGAGACCTCTTCTACCCACTTTCCCACCGAGAGATCCAGTTCAACCAATAAACGAACCGCAGATTACTGAGTTACAGGATCAGTTCAGGAGGGACTAGGAGGCTAGTGGACCAGTGTTTTAGGCGGATATTTCTCTTAGAGATTATATGGACTTGAGGATGAGACACATGCCTAAAGCAGGAAGGAGGAATCAAAACTTTGAGCTGAGGAAGAAAGTTGGAAAACTTTCTTTACCTTATTATGATGCTTCAGGGAAGATGACTACATGAGCTTGGGTGCAGAAGGTAGATACATACTTGCAGCTAAATCCTATGCCTGAGGAGGAGGCTATCAAGTATGCGGCTATGCACTTGGATGGCATTGCACATGAATGGTGGCATCATGGCATGGTGACTTTGGGGCATAATCAGATTACATCCTATGAGGAATTCATCGAAACATTGATTGGGAGATTTGACACTAAGGATCCTGAGTTACATTTCAAGGAGCTAGCACAGTTAAAACAGTCAGGTTTTGTGGATGCTTACATTGCCGAGTTTCAATGCCTGTCTGTACTTATTATTGATATCTCTCCTAGGAGATTGGTGGTGTTATTTTGTGATGGTCTTGCTGATCCATTACGAGGTTGGGTGAAGGGACATGATCCACTCACATTAGCTGAAGCAACTAAAAAGGCATGAGATTTAGCCCCTTCGGTATACAAAGGAAAAAACCATTCAATAGATTCTTCCTACCGCAAGGACAAAGACAAAAAATCATTTCAGAAAGAGTATAGCAAACCCAAAGAAGGATCAAAAGGACTAGACAATGAAACCTTGAATGAACTTCGAAAGAAGAAGTTGTGCTTCCATTGTAGAGAGCCTTGGGACTTATCTCATAAATGTTCTCTCAAGGCTAAGGCAAATCAAATGGAGTATTTTTCAGCAGAAGAGTCAAAGTTAGAAGGGGAGGATGAGCACTCTGATTCAGATGAGGGTAACACTATAGAGGAGAGCAACATTCCTAAGGATGATAGATCGTTGGCACGCTTGATAGGGGCCCAAAAGGAAATCACATTTAAGGTTAGGGGTACTATCCAGGGGCAGAAAGTGATATCTCTTATTGACACTGGGGCTACACATAAATTCATAGATGCACGATTGGTAGCCAGGAGAGGGTTACAGACAGAGGAGCATGATGGGTTTAGAGTCATGGTGGCTAACGGTGATAAGTTATTATGCACTCGGAAGATATCTAATCTTCGCATCAGGTTTGGAGATGGCTACGAGTTGGAGGATGAGTTCTATGTTGTGGACATGGGAGATTATGATGTCATCCTCGGCATGACATGGATGGCTTCACTAGTTGAGTTCACACTCAATCTAGCAAAATTGAAGATGAGATTCTAGCATGAGGGTAGAACTGTGGTACTTAGAGGGCTTTCAGATGGAGGTTGTAGAGTAGTGTCCTTGAGGAGAATGCAGAGCCTTTTTCGTCATGATGACATAGAGTGAGCGGCAGAGTGCCACATTATGCCAACTTCACCAGAGCCACAAGAAAAGAGTTATCCACTAGATGTCCAGAAGATACTTGATAGACACGCTAAAGTATTTAGCGATATTCCTCATGGGGTTCCTCCTGACAGAGGGATGGAACATGTTATTGAGCTCGAGGAGGGAGCTAAACCAGTTATGATTACTCCCTATCGTCATCCTAAGAAACACAAGGATGAGATAGTGAAGGCGATTAAGGATTTGTTGGAGATGGGGCATATCAGGCCCAGTAAGAGCCCCTTTGCTTCAGCAGTAGTATTGGTAAAGAAGAAGGATGGGACGATGCGCATGTGCATCGATTATAGGGCACTGAATAAGAAAACAATTAAAAGCAGGTATCCCATTACTAGGATTGATGAGTTGCATGGGGCATGCTTCTTCACCAAAATTGATTTGCGATCCGGATACCATCAGATCAGGATGAGAGAAAAGGACATTGAGAAAATAGCCTTCTGATGTTACTATGGCCACTTTGAGTTCATGGTTATGCCATTTGGTCTAACCAATGCACCTGCTACATTTCAAAGTTGTATGAACTAGGTATTTAAGAAGCAGCTGAGGAGATTTGTCTTGATCTTCTTTGATGACATCTTGGTCTTCAGTAAGACCTAGGAGGAGCACTTACATCATCTGGAGGAGGTGATATCTATTCTGGAGAGAGAGTCATTGTATGCCAAGGAATCTAAATGTGAGTTTGGCATGACTGAGCTCCTTTACCTGGGGCATATCATTAGTGTAGATGGCGTTCGGGTTGATCCCGAAAAGATTAGAGCTATTATAAAGTGGCCTACTCCCACAAACCTTACACAGCTTAAGGGATTCTTTGGTTTATGTGGTTTTTATAGGAGGTTTGTTAAGGGATTCTCACAGATTGCTACACCCTTGACAGATCTTACCAGGAAAGGAGCCTTCGTGTGGACAGGGGTAGCATAGAGGTGTTTTGAGCATTTCAAGCAGGTAATGTCTCCATGTCTAGTTCTAGCTCTACCAGATTTCATGAAGCCTTTTGAGCTTCATTGTGATGCATCAGGTGATGGGATTGGAGCAGTATTGATGCAGGAGAAGCATCCCATTGCATTTGAAAGTAGGAAGCTCTGAGGAGTTGAGAAAATTTATTCTATCTATGACCGGGAGATGTTGGCCATAATGCATGCATTGGCCAAATTTCAATCATATTTGCTAGGTGGACGTTTTGTGATCAAGACTGATCACAACAGTATTAAATACTTCATGAGCCAGCGTGATCTTAATGATCGACAACAAAAATGGGTGACTAAATTGCAGGCTTATGACTTTGACATAGATTTTGTCAAAGGTAAGAAAAATGTGGTGGCTGATGCCTTATCTCGGAGACCTCACTTATGTGTTCTAGTAGAGATTTCAGGAGATTGGAGAGATCGGATTATAGCAGAGTATGTCGAAGATGCTTGGGCTTTTGGATTAATTTCAGGTACCATACAGGATGATCGCTATGAGGTGATAGATGGATTGATCAGAGTTCAGGACAGGGTTTATTTGATTCCGTCATCACATTTGAGAGAGGCGATACTGAAGGCATTTCATGATGCACCCACAGCTAGACATCCGGGGGTCTTCAAGACCTACATGCAGATCTGAGAGCGGTTTTCATGGAAAGGGCTCAAGGATGATGTTCAGAGGTATGTCAGGGAGTGTGTGGTTTGTCAACAGAATAAGGGAGAGCATGCATTTCCTGCAAGTTTATTACAACCCTTGCCCATTCCTAATAGGAAATGGGAAAGTATTTCGATGGACTTCATCACTGGTTTACCACGAGTGCAGGGAAGGGATTGCATCTATGTGGTGGTGGATCGCTTGACGAAGTTTGCTCACTTCTTTGCTATTCTATCCACTTACACAGTAGCACAGGTGGCAGATCTTTTATTTAAAGAGATATTTAGGTTACATGGGCTACCCAGATTCATTGTCAGCGACTGGGATAGTAAGTTTATGAGTGTTTTTTGGCAAGAGTTGTTTAGGTTGTGTGGTACAGATATTACACCTAGCACTAGTTATTATCCACAAACAGATGGGCAAACAGAGATTGTGAATAAATGGGCGGAAGGATATTTGAGGAACTATGTAACTACACAACAAAAGGCTTGGATCAGATGGTTGCATATGGGAGAGTATTGTTATAACACCACTTATCATATGTCCATCAAGATGACTCCTTTCATGGCACTCTATGGTTATGAAGCACCTAGCTTCATGGATTTAGTTTTGGGGGACAGTAGAGTGCCCAAAGCCAAAAATTTATTGTAGGATAGTCAGGACATCCTGAAAGTGCTCAAAGAGAATATACAACAGGCCCAGAATCAACAGAAATTGTATGTTGATCAGCACCGAATAGAGCGTAGCTTGGAAGTAGGGGATATGGTTTACTTGAGGCTACAACCATATAGACAGTCATCGCTTAAGAAGAGCGGAGCTGAAAAGTTGAAACCTAGATTTTATGGTCCCTACAGGGTGATTCGCAAAGTGGGCAAAGTCGCCTATGAGCTTGAGCTTCCAGAGGGCAATCGAGTGCACAATGTGTTTCATGTGTCTAGGCTTAAGAAATCCATTGGTCAGAGTGTAGTGCCTTCTACAGATTTACCCCCTTTGGATGAGGAGGGGAAGCTTGTGTTAGTACCTGAGGCTATTCTAGATACCAGAGAGAGGAAGCTTAGAAACAGGATAGTGAAGGAGTATTTGGTCAGATGGAAAGACTTGCCGGAGGAAGATTCTACATGGGAGAGTGAGCAGGTTATTCAGCAGGCTGGACTGAGATTGCTTGAGGACAAGCAATTTCAAGGGGGGCGGACTGTAATGTCCCCATTTTAGCAGTTGACCAAGTGTGTGTGTGTTAGCCTTGTTCTACATGGTCTCGAGGGCTAACAAAGAGTTTAATGGGATCTTGGAGTGTTTTGGCCTAGTCATTTCCAGTTTGGGCCGAAATGAAGTTGATTTACTCAGTTTCAGGCATACTTACTATTTTTAGTAAGTCGGCAGGATACAGTGCAGGTCAATTTTGGTGATTGGATTCGATACTCCTCAGTGAGAGCTTTTCGATGAGCTATCACTTGCATTATTCAGAGTCCGATTGCTAATACATTTTAATGCCTAAAGTTTTATTAAAGTAACGTCTAATTTAATTGTAAAATATTAAAGTGTTACTTTAATATTTATTTTATGGTGATGTGTACCCAAGGGAGACATAAGGGGTATTTTAATATATGTTTTATATTACACATCTTTTATCCCACATTGCCCATATGAGTTGAGCAGACCCATGGGAATAGAATAAAAGGAAGCATTTGTGGCTTCATTAGACAGGTTGAATATGAGAAGAAATTGGTGTGTGAGTTGCAGCTCCGTTCTTGGCATTTGAGGACATCTATCCTCTCTTGTAACATTATAGATGTCATTCCCTTGGGGTTTGGCCTTTGGAATTCTTTGTTATTGGCTTCATTATCAGGTAGTTTAGTTGCATTTTCGGCTATAGGCAGATTTGGTATTTTGCTCATATCTTCTTCACTACTTGTCCAACGCTTATGCCGCTTTGAGAGAATGGTATTACGAAGGTAGTGGAATGATTGAAGGAAAAAGTATTGTAGCAGCAAGTTCGAAAGCATGGGCTGGAGTATTATGTCAATACTACTGAAGTAATTAGTGAGTTGTTAAATCTGCCGTGTATTTGGTTTTATGAATTTTGAAAATAACATTTTATTAGCAGCAGTTCATTTACACTTTGCATATTATTGTAGTTTCTTGCTTGTTTATGTTGTATGATACCAATTCCATGCACAAAACACAACAAACAAATAAACATTTGATTTCCAGAGTTATAAGGGGTTTAAAACATTAAACGGAGAAATAAGAGGTTGCATGCAAACTGTTTGACAAAATTCCTTTCAGAAAATTGGTTTAGTTTTTGGGACATCCAGGGGTGCCCATTACACTCGAACTAGCTACTTATACTCTTTCCAGTCTAAGGATTGTCTCCTTGCAGCTGTGGCCGCTGCATGCCTCTAACCTCTCCAACACCTCTCTCATAGAAGGCCTCTGATTTGGTACTCTGTTGGTACAAACCAAACCCATATGTAATACTCGTAACATTTGTTCTATGCAAATATCTTCAACCGTCCGTTCATCTAGCACTTCCATTTTCTCCCCACCCATTTGTATTATGTTACAAATGCTAAATAATCTTTTAGGATATGTTGTTTAGTTCAAGAAGTAGTCTGGCAGTTTGATTATATAACGATTAATTTAGTTTTCTCAACTGCCCAAACAGTTTTTAGGTTGTATATATTCTTTTGTTATTTTAATAAAATTTTCTAGTGTGTGTGTGTGTGCATTTGATTTCATTTTCTTTGGGCCTGTTATAGTGGTATCAGAGCCAAGTTGTTGGAGAAAATAATTTAGATTGAATTGTGATTCCAATGCATTCTTTAATTTCAATTGTTGGAATAGTTCTTTCTGGAAAAGAGAATTATCATGAATGGTTTCGAAAAATTTAAAATACCCTTATTTTTAATGATTTGTGGGATGATGTTTGTGAAAGAAAAGATGACAAAGAAGAGCCAGAGTAGCCTACAGATGCAAAGGAACTCGTCATCTGGAAGGGTAAAGACAAAAAGGCTTATGCTCTCATTGCTGCCTCCATTACTAAAGAAGTAAGTAGACATATAATCTCTTGTAAGAGTGCATTTGCAGCATTAAAGAAATTGAAAGATCTGTATGATTCTCATTCAGAACTTGAAATCATTCAATTATTGATGAAGTTATTCAATTTAGAAATGAAAGATAATGATCCAATGAAGTTAGCCTCTGAAATTAGGGCTTTATTTCATGACATTGAAGCCACGGGTGTAAAAGTAGATTTACAACTCACTACTTTTATTAAAGCTCTTTATCCTACCTATTCACACTATCTTGAATCTCTTCAAGCTAGTGAAAAGATGAAAGATATAACATTTGACAAACTTGTGGAGAAGATTGTAGAGAGGGAAAAAGAAATTGGAAAAAAAATTCACTTTCAAATGCAGAGACTTTGTGTCTTACATAGAAACAACAAGGGCAAACATCCAAAGATGAGCCTTCCAGACATGACAGTAGCAACAGAGGTCATGGAAGAAGACAATCTAGAGGCAGGGGGAAATAAAAATTATTAAGGTGATAGACAATATTCTCAGCCACAACACCAGCATAGGGATTATCAACCAAAAGAAAGGCAATCTATACAACGCTATAGATGTGGAAAAATGGGTCATAGTGCCAATGCTTGCAGAACTTCATGTGAGAAGATTTGTGAAAAGAAGGAGAAGCCACCAAAAAGAGGTAACCCTCCTGAATCTACACATTATGTTATTGCACATTGCAATGTTGGGATTGAAGAAGTTTTTAGTACTTCAAATTCTTGTTTGAATGATAATTGTTTGTTAGATACTGGAGCCACATGTCATATGACCTATAGAAGAGATTTTTTTGAGACATTCAATGATTAAGTGGATGGAGTAGTATATTTTGCTGATAAATCTAAGATAAAACCTTCAGGCATTGGGTATATTAGACTTAAATTACTAGGCCTTGCTGATTATATACTTTCTAATGTTTTATATCTTCCACAGTTGAAGAGAAATTTAATATCACTTGTGCATATTAGACAACAAGGTCATTCAATACATATGTTTGATGGTATTATTGAGATCAGAAGAGATGATGATCATGTGATTGTAATGAATGGAGTTGAAGATGGAAAACTTTTATATTTGAAAGGTACTTCATCAAGTTCTCAGAATTATGCAAATTTCTCACAACAAGGTGGTAATATTTCTTCCAGTTTGTTATGGCATGCAAGATTTGGTCACATTAACTATGATAGTCTAAAACTTCTGAAACAAAATGGAGTTCAAGGACTTACCACTATCCCAAAACAAATTTCTCAATGTGATGCTTGCATTTTAGGCAAACACAGTAAACAACCTTTTCATGCTTCTACGTTTAGAGCTTCTAGAAAGTTGAGTCTCATTCACTCAGATTTGTGTGGGCCTATGCCCTTTCCATTAGCAAATGGAAATAAATACATAATGACCTTTTATTGATGACTATACTAGGATGTGTTGGGTTTATTTATTAAAAGAGAAATCTCAAGCTTTTGATACTTTCAAAAATTTCCATTTGTGCATTAAAAATGAGACTCAACTCAATATTGGAACCCTAAGAAGTGATAATGGTGGTGAGTACACTTCTAAAGATTTTTAAAATTATTTGCAAGAAAATGGTATTAAGCATCAAAAAAGTGTTCCATTTAACCCACAGCAGAATGGTGTAGTAGAACGTATGAATCGAACACTCTTGAATATGGTAAGATCTATGATGTTTTTCAAAAATGTTAATTTAATATTTTGGCGAGAAGCAGTTCTCTGTGCTGTCTACATAAAGAATAGAAGTCCTTCTACTGGATTGCAAAATAAACCCCCCTATGAAATGTGGTACGACCATCTTCCAAGAGTTAAGCATTTTAGGGTTTTTGGTTGCACATGTTCTGCTTTAATTCCTGCTCACTTGAGAAATAAATTGGAAGCTAGGAGTAGAAAGTGCATTTTTTGGGGATATTCTACTACTTTCAAAGCTTACCATTTATATGATGAGGAGAATAAAAAATTTGTTCTTTCTAGAGATGTTATATTTCTTGAATTTGACAAAGATGCACACAGTGTTGACAAAAAACTTTCTCATCTTGATAAATTTCAATTAAATAAATTCTATCATGAATGGGATAATGAACTTCCAACTCTTGAAGGGGGGATTCCCTTTCTAGGTGAATCTTTGGAAGTTACAAAGAATGAAGAACCTGTTGAAAGAGAAGACAACAATTCTAAAAAAAATTAGAATTTGAAATAGTTTGTGACAAAGAAGATAACAATTCCAAAATATCAGGAATCTTTTGTGAAGAACCTATTGCACAAGAATGTAAACCATCTGAACCTGTTGCATAAGAATGTGAACCAGCTTGTGAAGAATCTAATTCAAAGGCTCTGGAGGTTGATAAAACATCAAAGCAATCAATTCATAAATCAATGCGAACCAAGAAAATTCCTCAGAGGTATGAAGATTTTGAATTAAATTTTTCTATTGTTGATAAACCTTCTTCATTTCAAGAAGCAACAACAAGTAATGCATGGAGAAGTGCAATGCAAAGGGAGTATGATGCTCTCATTAAAAATGGAACTTGGAGGTTAGTGGATCCTCCAATTGGTGGCAAACCTATTGGCTGCACATGGGTATATAAGAACAAATATAAAGTTGATGGTTCACTTGATAAACATAAAGCAAGACTTGTAGCAAAAGGATATGCTCAGAGAGAAGGTGTTGACTACACTGAAACTTTTGCTCCTACAGCTAAGTGGGGAACTATTCAAGTATTGTTTTCTTTGGTAGCACAAAAAAGATGGCATATACATCATATGGATGTTTAAAAAGCCTCTTTAAATGGAGATTTGAAGGAAGATGTCTATATGCTGCAACCTCAAGGTTTTGTTATCAAAGGCCAAGAACAAAAGGTATGCAAATTGGTAAAATCTTTGTATGGTTTGAAGCAAGCACCACCTGCTTGGTATGAAAAATTGACTGAGCACCTCCTAAAATTAGACTACAAGCATTTAAGTCTTGATGATGCAACTCTCTTTGTCAAAAAAATTGGTAGATTAATTGTGTATCTAGTTGTATATGTTGATGATCTTCTCATCACAGGCAATAATGATGGTTATATAGAATCCATTAAGAGAGAGTTGAAAAAATGTTTTGATATGACTGACTTGGGATTACTTCATTATTACCTAGGTATTGAAGTGATTCAAAATCCTAAGTTCATTTTTATCTCTCAAAAAAAAAAAATATTGGAGATTTATTATACAGATTTGGCATGAAAGATTGTAATTCTGTTTCCACTCCAATGGAGCAAAATATGAAGCTTTCGTCCAATGAAGGAAATTGTTTTGAAGATCCAACCAAGTACAGGTAGCTTGTTGGAAGTTTGATTTATCTCACCACTACTCGCCCTGACATTACCTTTGCAATAGAAATTTTGACCAGATTTATGCATAAACCATGTGAGGGGCATTGGATTGCAACACAACGAGTTTTGAAATATTTAAAGGGAACTCAAACGCTTGGCATAAAATATTCAAGAGTTTCAGATTTCCATCTTACTGGCTATGTTGATTCATATTTTGATGGTGACAAAGAGCATGGGTTATCTACTTCTGGTTATTTGATGACCCTAGGATCAGCGGCTATTACTTGGAGATCAAGAAACAAACAATTCCTGCTGACTCTACAACTAAAGCAGAATATGTAGCAGCAGCTCAAGCTACAAAGGAAATTGTACGGCTAAGAAAAATTCTTGATGACTTGCAAGAGGCATAGACAGCTTCAACACCTTTATTTGTTGATAATAATTCTACAATACAATTGGCAAAGAATCCTAAATTTCATGATCGAACCAAGCATATCAACACCAAAAATCACTTGATTCAATATCATATTGAGGCAAAAACTATACAGCTGAAACATTGTTCCACTGAAGAACAAATTGCAGATATTTTTACTAAAGCTGGGACGTGTTAAATTTGAACAATTTTGAATGCTACTTGGAATGACAAATATCCCTTCAAATTAAGGGGGGAATGCTAAATAATCATTCGGGATATGTTGTTTAGTTCAAGTAGTCTGGCAGTTTGATTATGTAACGATTAATTTAGTTTTCTCAACTGCCCAAACAATTTTTAGATTGTATATATTCTTTTGTTATTCCACCTCACCCATGACTAGCTCTAACAACACCACTCCAAAGCTATGTACATCCCTCTTCTCATTCACTTTTAGCCTCTCCGCATATTCTAAACATCACATTTTCATATGCGGGAAAAAAATATGAGATAAGTTGTGCAAGCCAAAAAATTTTAAAAATAGAATTTGTGGAGAGAAAGTTTCGTACCTGAGGCTATATATCCATGCGAGACCACATAGCCAGACACCGAATGTGCTTTCCCCAACCTCTGAAGCACTCTGGAGACGCCAAAATCTGCAATTTTAGCCCCAAATTCGTCATCCAGCAAGATGTTGTTGGATTTTACATCGCTGTGCAATATTGGAGGGCAGCAATCATGATGCATATAACTCAGCCCCCGAGCTGCGCCAAGAGCAATTTGATATCTTATCCACCATTCCCCTGCCATTCCCTATCCTGCGCCTTGCCGGTGCAAACGGTCAAACAAGCTGCCATTTGGCATGAACTCGTATACCAAGAGCTTGAAATGTGCTTCTTCACTCGAAATGCAACACAGAAGCTTCAAGATGTTCTTGTGTCGGATGTGCCACAAGATATTCACCTCCACTTTCCCCATTTTACTTTCCTTTTCGTCACTTTTTCTCTTCAAACTTCAACTGATCTGCTGATATTACGGACCTTCTTCATGGCCACTACTTCTCCATTCTACAGATGGACCTTGTAAACTTTTCCAGCACTACCAAATCCAATCATGTTACTTTCTTTCAAATTTGGGAAGATGTATCACTCGTTCACTGACATCGAGTGGAATGGAGTTACTTTCCACAATGGTGTGCTTTTTGGCTTCTTGTAATACAACGAATGATATAGATAGACGGAACACAATGCAACGACCAGTAAAACTAAAAAGATCGATAGAAGAGTAGCCAAACTGCGAGGCGAGAGATTGTGCTAATTAGAGGAACACAAAGGAAGCATCAAATTTTGACCTCCGCATAGCCCCGAGTTTCCCACAAAGTTGTCCTTGTAAGCTAGATTGTCTAAGCCATTAGGAATGCGTCCGGACAAGTGATTGTTAGAAACATTGAAAAGGTAAGTATTCGATACTCCCAAGTCAGGAGGAACCCCTCCAGAAAGAAAATTGTTTGACAAATCAAGACTAGTCATGTCACTCAGAAACAATGCAGGGATTTTCCCAGTAAGTCTATTGTGACCCAAATTGAGCTCACTGAGATTCTTGAGAGATATTTTTCCTTAGGAATCTCATTTGACAGAAAGTTGTGGTCCAGCATAAGAATATTTACCAAAACCAAGCTCCCGAGCTCGTGGGGAATGGGGCTTGACAAGCGATTGTTGCCAGCTTCAAATACCAGAAGACTTTTCAACTGTCCGACTTGAGGAGGAATTCTTCACCCAAACAGATTGTTGCTTATCTTCAATCGACTCAGCTCCTTCGCTTGGCCAATTGCAGGTGAAATCTTCCCTCGAAACTTATTGTTGTTTAAGAACAATCCTTGGAGATTAACAGCGCCCCATAGCCCTGGAGGAATCTCACCGCTCAGCTGGTTGTTCTCAATGTAGAGAAAGTGCAGAGACTTACAGTCTTTAAAAGTAGAAGGCAGCGAACTGTTGAAATTGTTTGAAGTGATTTCGAAACCATACAACACTCCTCCCATGCACAGATTTGTCGGCAGAGGACCTTGTAATCTGCTTCTGGACAGATCAACTTTAATGAGATTTGAGTACATACCCAAATTGTGGGGCAACCCACCATTGAACTTATTGTCATCGAGCATCAAGTTATTCAAGTAACGTAGCTCCCTGAGCTGAGCAGGTATCATCCCCGTAAGCCGGTTGGAACAGAGTTGAAGAAGATTCAAGTTTGTGAGATTGGCAATCGCTTGAGGAATTGTGCCATTAAGCTGATTCCTATATGTTGGGTGATGCAACGCGCTCCCCTGCCCACAGGTGGTTAATTATGTGGTGCTCCATGTTCACTAACAGTCATGACTTTTGGTGCAACGATAAATGGGCCCTACAATTGGTATCAGAGCCTGGTTTTGGCTTGGTCATGGGTTCAAATCTCTCCAGTGCTTTCCCGACCCGTGTAAGCACTTGGTATGCGCGTCGAGGGGGAGATTGTTGGGTGATGCGACGTGCTCCCCTGCCCATAGGTGGTTAATTATGTGGTGTTCCATGTTCACTAACAGTCATGGCTTTTGGTGCAACGGCAAATGGGCCCTACAATTGGTATCAGAGCCTGGTTTTGGCTTGGTCATGGGTTCAAATCTTCCTGGTGCCTTCTCGACCCGCGTAAGCACCTGGTATGCATGTCGAGGGGGAGATTGTTGGGTGATGCGACGCACTCCCCTGCCCACAGGTGGTTAATTATGTGGTGTTCCATGTTCACTAACAGTCATGGCGATGATTTGACAGATCAAAAAGTTGTTGAAAAGATACTTTGTTGTTTGCCTAAAAAATTTGATGCCATTGTTGTTGCCATTGAAGAATCTAAAGATTTGACAATACTATCTATTGATGAATTGATGGGCTCACTTTTATCTCATGAATCAAGAATGAATAGAAATAACAATTCTTCTTTGGAGAATGCATTTAGATCATAGGTATCTTTTGGCAGAGGAAGAGGAAGATCAAATTACAGAGGAAGAGGAAGAGGTAGAAGCATAGATGGACGTGGAAGTCCAAATCAAGAAGAGAGAACAAATCAATCCATTCAGAGTTCGAATAGAGGATGTGGCAGAAGTTCATTCCAACACCTATCATCAAGGTTTGATAAATCTCGAATTCAGTGTCATTATTGTAAGAGATTTGGTCATATTGTGAGTGAATGTAGAAAGAAACAAGAGTATATTGAAAAGAATGGTGCTAATTACTCAGATGTATCTGATAACAATTCAGGAAGTTTATTTATAACTTGTAATGTTGCTCAAGAAAGCTCTAGTGATATATGGTTCCTAGATAGTGGATGTAGTAACCATATGATTGGAAATAAAGATTTGTTTGCTAGCTTGGATGATTCTATAAAATCTGAAGTAAAGAAAGGAAATGATAGTAAAGTCTTTGTAGTGGGAAAAGGTGTTATAAATGTCTTGACAAAAAATGAAGGAAAAAGATATATTCCTGATGTGTATTTTGTGCCTGCATTAAAACACAATCTCATGAGTGTTTGTCAACTAGTACAAAAGGGTTACAAAGTTTCTTTTGATAATGATGTTTGCACAATCTTGGATAGAAATCCTGGTGGCAGGTTAATTGCAAGGGTCAATATGACACAAAATCGAATGTTCCCCCTCCAGATTCATTACATTCAAGGAGGAAAACAAGTTAGTTTCAAGATAGTATACTCAGATCAGTCATGGCTATGGCATTTGAGGTATGGTCATCTTCATTTTGATGCTTTAAGCTTATTACAAAAGAAGAATATGGTGAAAGGATTGCCTCAAATATTGAAACCACCAAGTTCATGTGAAAGTTGTATTTTGGCAAAACAACATAGAGAAAGCTTCCCAATAGGAGGTTCATATAGAGTAAGAGCACCATTGGAATTAGTTCACACTAATATATGTGGACCTATGCAAACTCCATCTTTAAGAGGAAGTATATATTTCCTAACATTTATTGATGATTTTAGCAGGAAGATTTGGATATACTTTCTCAAACAAAAAAGTGAAGTTTTTGAAAAGTTCAAGGAGTTTAAAAATTTGGTTGAAAAACAAAGTGGTCACTACATCAAGGTATTGCGATCTGATAGAGGTGGTGAATTCAGTTCTAACAATTTTCTAGAATTTTGCAAATTTCATGAAATTAAGAAGCAGTTTACCACAAGGTACACACCACAACAAAATGGTGTAGCAGAAAGGAAGAATAGAACCATAATGGAAATGGAAAGGAGTATGTTGAAGGCCAAAAATCTATCCAATCAGTTTTGGGCAGAAGCAGTAGCATGTGCTGTATACATTTTGAATAGGAGTCCTACAAAGAGTGCTAAGAACACAATTCCACAAGAAGCATGGAATGGTAAGAAACATACAGTATCCCATTTTAGAGTTTTTGGATGTGTTTCTTATTCATTAGTTCCATTTGAATTGAGAAAGAAATTGGATGATAAAAGTGAAAAATGCATCTTTATTAGTTATAGTGAAAAATCAATGGCTTATAGATTGTATAATCTCGTTTCAAAGAAATTGATCATTAGCAGGGATGTTAAATTTGAAGAAGAAGATGAACATTGCATGAAAATGATATCAAACAAGTCACAAGAGGAGCACCAATATTACAAGGTGATGATGAATTCAAGGAACAAGGGACTCAATCAACACCCAATACTCCACCAAGGAACTTTGTGCAAGGTGCCTCACCTCCAAGTTCAAATGTAAGTGATAAATCTGATTCAAAATTCTCAATATCCAGTTACAAAGGTAAGAAGACAAGAAGTTTAAAATAAATATATGATCAAGAAGAAGAGAATGTAGATATTTACTCAAATTTTGCTTTATTTTCTTGTGATCCATTATATTTTGATGAAGCAATTAAAGAAGATAAATGGATCAAGGCAATGGATGAAGAAATTGACTCTATTGAAAGAAATAACACATGGGAATTAATGGATTTACCTAAAGGACAAGAATGTATAGGAGTCAAATGGGTTTACAAAACTAAATTTGATGAAAAAGGTGAAATTGTTAAGCACAAGGCAAGACTAGTTGCTAAAGGTTTTTCACAACAATATGGAGTTGATTATAATGAAACATTTGCTCCAATTGCTAGACTTGACACAATTCAAACTATTTTAGAAATAGCAACACAAAATGATTGGAAAGCGTATCAAATGGATGTAAAATCGGCTTTTTTGAATGGTTTTCTTGATGAAGAGGTATATGTTAAACAACGACCTAGTTATGAGGTTAGTGGGCATGAAAACAAGGTATATAAACTAAACAAGGCACTTTATGGTTTGAAACAAGCTCCTAGGGCTTGGTATAAGAGGATTGATTCATACATGATAAGTAATCAATTCAATAGAGGTAACAATGAGCCCACATTATATTTTAAGACTAATAAGGAAGGTCAGATTTTGATTGTATGCTTGTATGTTGATGACTTGATATTCACTGAAAATCTATCTATAGACATGTTCAAATCAAAAATGATGAAAGAATTTGAAATGACAGATTTGGGGTTGATGAGATATTTCTTAGGTATTGAAGTTATTCAATGTGACAAATGTATCTTCATTTGTCAATCCAAGTATATAAAGGATGTTTTAAAGAGATTTAAAATGATAAATTGCAATCCAGTGTCAACTCCAGTTGCAACAGGAACAAAACTTAGCAAGGAAGAAAAGGGCTCAAATGTTGATCCAACTATGTTTAAAAGACTTGTTGGAAGTTTAATGTATATGACAGCTATAAGGCCAGACATCATGTATAGTGTCAGTTTGATCTCAAGGTTCATGGAATCACCACAAAATTCTCATTGGCAAGTTGGAAAAAGGATATTGAGATATATTGTAAGAACAATGGGATATGGAATCCTATATTCCAAAGCTAACAATTTTGGTTTGATTGGTTATACTGACATTGATTTTGCAGGTAGAATTGATGATAGGAAGACCACTTCTGGATATATCTTTCACCTTGGATCAGGATCCATGTCATGGGCATCAAAGAAGCAGTCTATAGTGAGAATCTCATCAACTGAAGCAAAATATGTAGCTGCCACTTCCACAACATGTCAAGCAGTATGGATGCGTCAATTTTTTCTTGATCTTCACCATCATCAAGAGGAACCGACACCAATTCTTTGTGATAACAAATCAGCAATAACATTATCTAAAAATCATGTATTTCATAAGAGGAGAAAACATATTGATACAAGGTACCACTTCATTAGAGAATTGGTCAACAATGGAGAAATCTACCTTGAGTTCTGCAAATCTGAAGATCAATTGGTAGATATTTTCACTAAGGCATTACCAATGAATAACTTTGAATATCTGCGAGAGAAATTGGGTATTACTGATGCAAAATTTTTTAATGAAAAAAATTAAGGGGGAGTGTTAGTAGTATTAATTTTTTCCATTAATAGCAGACAACCAACCCACTGTCCAGCCCACAACTCAGTCGTCCATCCACCATCCACAATAAATTGCATAGCAGACACTCTATCCTCCTAGTCGCCCATGTTTTTAATATATGTTTAATATAGTGTAACATTTGTAAAATGTGTTGTGTGTAGAGAGTTCTCATACCCTCTATAAATAGAGGCCTTATGTAATGCATTTGTGCAAGGCAGTAAGGCAATAAAATCAGTTTTATTTCTGTGTATTTGTCTTTCTCTTTGCCTTCAAATGGTGCCATTGAAAGTGTTATTTGCTAAATCCAAGACTCTCAACTCACTTAGTTGGGAGACATGAGTGGGTAGCCTTCCAGCGAATTTGTTAAGCGACAAATCGAGCTTGCACGAACACTTGTAGTGCAAGAGGCCAAGTGGGAAGGGGTCGGTGAAAGCATTGTGATGGAGAGTCAAGACAGTGAGATTGGGTAGGAAAATCTGTGTACGTAATAATATGGGACTTTTCTTTTCCCAATGCATTCACTAGTCTTATATACGAAAGTAATTTATGTTTTATTCTAGTTAATGAGAAAAATTATTATGTGTATCAATTTAGAATCATATTTCATTATAGGTGATAAGGAAAGAAGCTTTTAGTACAACATTTTTCTAGTTTTGGATTTACATGTGGTAATAATAGTATGAATGTATTATTTGCAATTCATTATGTAGTTTTCACAAAGACTTAAAATTAGTCCAAGTCTTTCCTCTAATTAGACAAAAATCTCTGTACATCTAATAGAACCAAACGATTAATATCAATACAAAATAGTATTCAATGTTACAACAAAAGGAAAGGACATCTTATGATAGCATTCATCTATTTTGAATGTAGATATGGTGGTAGTAACATGAGACTATTATATGCAACGGATTCAATAGTCTTACTCATGACTAAAAACTAGTCCACATCTTTCTTCTAGTAGGATTAAAAAAACTAGGTGTGATGTCAAATAGGTTAGGAATAATAATTATAGATTTAGAGTCACATTTCATGTTAGGAAAAAAGGAAATGAGCTTTTAGAATATAGCATTCATCTATTTTTGGATTTATATGGTGGCAATAATATAAGATTATTCTTTATTTCTTCTAAGAGGCACCTAACATAGCTTACTCTTATAGAATTCAAATTTGGAATGATGACCAACAAAAAAAATAGTATGCACTTAGCAATTTTTTAATTTTTATTTTATTAAAATTAACTTGTTAAACTAAGAGTTGATTTCTTTTCTTTTTTCTTTTTATAACTTTGGGTTTTTGAAATATTATTTGTGTACACTATTTATTTATCTCTATTTTATTAATCATTCAAAATATAATGTGTCTATACTATTATTCAAATTATCTAAAAAAAATTATGATCAAATATAGCATGCATAAAAAAAGTGCCAATTTTTAGATATGACAACTCATCATATATGCTATCCACAATTAAAAAATGCACACCCTTCATTTCTACTTGGTCTTTGTAGTCAATGATATGGATTTAATAGTTATTATCCAATTGTGCTAAACCCTAAAATATTAGCTTTTCAAAATTTTATGAATTATTTTTCTATAGAGTGCCCCATTCTATTTTATTTAATAGAGGTTTATTTGAGATGGAATAAAAGTTCTTTATTGTCATAAATATTATCTTTAATTCTATGTATTTAATTATCATCTTTAATTATTGTCTCTTGAAGACAATATAAAACCTGTAATTATCATCTTCAATTATTGTCTCCTAAAGACGATATAAAACAAGGTATTTATTCTCTTGTAAAGACATTTTCACTTTTGTCTTTATCTAGAGATAATAGTTCTTTAATTGTAGAGATATAGCTATTGTTTAAAGAGAGAGGATATCTTTTTAAATATCAGTTATATGAAAAAATATAATAAAAATAATAAGAATTAATTTTAACATAATTTTTAGTATTTAATTTTTCCAAACATCTATAATAGAACATTCACTGTAAATATTTCCAATATTTTATTCCTGGAAAAAATTTACAAAGTCGTATAAAACTAACTTGAATAAATAGGAGTATATTCTTTTTCGCAATGAGAAAAAATGTTGACAAGTGATTGAAGAACTATAGAGCCCACCAAAGAGCCCATCACTTTTTTGACAAGTCATTGAAGAAGCATAAGAGTTAAAGTAATTGCTAGTAGTTAGAAAGGCTTCTTAACTTTATGAGAGTAGTGAAACTTCAGCTACAAAATCTTCAAAGCTTGTTCTGCTACATCTTCAACGGAAGCCTCCCCTAGTAGCATTGAAAGTGTCAGGCTCCTTAATGGTTAGGAAGAACTCATTCCTTGAGTGCACAAAAGGGCCACTTGAATAACCCTCAAAACCTCTTGTACATAATAATTATCTCCCAATTTTGAATCTACAAGATCCATAAGGTTGCCTTCACTAAGTAATTCAAACACATGCATTGCATAAACTTCATGTTATCTATTTGTCACAATAATTTGTCAAAAACCACTTCATGGAGATGTACAAAAAAAAAAAAATTTCTTTAAAAAAAAATTCTCATACTTAAAAAATTCGAAGTGGAAAGATGTCATACACAATCCTAGATATTTACCATTTTGATGATCTAAATACCTAATAAAGCTTGTTAATGGCACATAATTGCGCATAGGCAAACCAAGCTCTTGTTGCAATGCAAGTTTACCTACAAACTTGCAAGTTTCAAATGTTTTAATAGAATAATTAACATAACCATCATTATTGAGGTGGACATATAATTATGGTATTAACTCTATGACCTTATTTCTTCAACATTTACAATTGATTTCTATCGTACATCATCATAAAAGAATAGATTAAAACAAGAGTGAAAAAAAAATGGATAAATGATTGAATAGTTAAAGTTTGTACCTACATAGTATTAGAGAATTCCAAGTGCCATCAACATACTGAAAAAATTAACAACATCCAAATGTTTCCTGCATCACATCTTTGCAATGATGCAAGTTGTTCATAATGTTATTGAATTAGATTTGTTTTCTCAATGTGCAACCCCTCTCTAGGAATCACAATTTTTTTGTTTCATTATTGAGTGGTGATATTTAACTACACAAATTTGTATGATAGACACAATATGTAATGGAATCAGAAACTACTATATGAACTTAGTGATTGGTTTTTATGAATGAATATAAGAAATTATATCAAGGTCTATAAAGAATAGAGCTTAACTACAATAAAATATTAGATCATGGAAGAAGGGAGATGATTTGGCTCTCAACATCATAGAAATAAGAAAAAAAATCATAAATGATGCATATAAAAAAAATCTTGGTACAATTCATCAAAAGAAAATTCAATTTTTACATATAGAAAATTAGGGGTGGTCTTAGGCTATTGAATAGTTCTTTGTTGACAGAAGGTTAGTTTTAAGTCCAATTTTAAAGATTGAATGTAGAAGCTAGTGTATTTAGTAATTTTCTTAAGAAATTTGAAATATAGGTTAGCCACATCTTGTATAAAGTATAAAATCACAATACAAAAATTGAGATTTTATAGCCAAACAATAGCAAAATAGTCCAAGTTGTAAAACATACCATGCAATAAAGGGAATGATAGGGAACTTCTAGTTTTTTTCTTTGAGAATAAGCCTTGAAGATTTCAGCTTCAAATGATATTTTTTATGAATTTTATCAAGCAACTTCCCTGAACATGCATTTTAAAGTATAAAATATTCAAAAGTAGTCAGTTATCTGACTTAAATTTAAGTTCACTATTTCCTATACAGAGAAATAATTGTATGAAACTAGAGAGAACAAAAGGCCCTCTTTCACTATTATCACAAGAAAAAGGTGGTGATTTGTACAACTCAAATACTTTAATTTGTTAAAATAAAAATTAAAATCTTCAAGCTTGTATCCCTTACTCTTATTTTACAGATTCCTTTTAGCATTCCTCTCCATCTAGCCACTAAATTGATTTACAAAATTAAGGGAGAAAAATGTAGTCATAATCACTAAACTTGTAGCTTTTGACTTAGTCTACAAGTAACAAGGGTGAATTAGAAAATTAAGCATATACAATGGTTTGCCCTATCAAAAGAAATAACATCATCTTTCAAAATGAGATAAAATACATTGAAAACTTGAGGTTGGGGCTTAAGAGTATATTAGTTCCAGTAAGATTATCGATTTGGGTCATATTCCCTCACCTTTCCATGACTTGCGGTTGTGACAATTTTCATGGAAATGCACAATTTAAGGTCCATACACAACACTTGACTAAAAGTGGTCATGAATTATTCAGCAAAATGGATGGAATGAGAAAGGAAGAAGTGCAAAGATATAGGAGGAAGAGTGAGGTCATGATAATTTGGTGAAATGGTAGTTTCCTGAACTCAAGTTACCATACTATTTAGTGTAGGTTTTGGAAATATTTAAAAAAAAATTGGTTACCAAAAAAGTTACAAAAAATAATTGAAAGAATTCAAAACAAAGATCAAAGACGAAAAATAAATTTTTTTAATTTAAAAGCAATTATTCTAATTTCTTAAAGCTCTCTCAAAAGAGATAAATAAGTGATCTAATGGGATAATCTTTCAAGTTGGTCAACTTAAGCCTTAAAATATTGGTCCACAAATCTATAATAGATTATAGCATCCACCTATCCTACTTGTAGTAACCAGAATAATCACAGACATCAAACATGTACAATAACACTTTCTAACTCAAAGAAGGGCTATTAAAACAACTTTAGTGAAAGAAGCAAACTTTCTCGGCAACCTGCTTAAATAAGTCCCAAGTACATTCCAACTTACACCCCTTATGCCTATTTACGAATTCAACCAAATCTACACAACCCACCAACAATCTAGATCTACATCCTAAGAATCTCTACTGCTATCGGCAGATTCACTTGCACATGAAGTTCTATCCACTCCTAGTCCCCATCTTCTATCATTCAAACAATCTTTTGCTCTCCCACCCATCACTTCATTGTTAATCTACCATTTTTTATTAATAGAATATTATTTAGCTATCTAAAATATAACATATATGCAATTTAAATGGATCAAATAATAATTATTAATCTTAATATTGTTATATATATAATTTTTATATCTAAGACAAAAGGAAAAATGCTACAACACAATAAATTTAAGTTTTATTATAAAAATAACATATTGTTATATATAAATTCTAATATATATCCAACATGAAGGGACAAGTAGTTGAACCGTAACTTTTTTTGACAATCTCACATATTTAATGGGAAAACACAAGGATTTTATTAATATTTACCTTATATATTTTTGATAAGATGAATTGTTAATATGAAATATTCTAATACATATAAATTGCTATCCCACTAGCTGTAGACATTAATACTATTGTACTCTAAGATATCAATATTTATCTAAGCAAACCTTTGATTTTTTATAGTAAGCATATAGTATTTTTAAGTGAAACACATATAGTAGATAACTATGATATTTTATTTGAAATAAAAACTTATTTAAATTTCATTTGTTAATATTTTTTTATGTGGTTTTACTATAATATTTGTAATTTCTCAAGTGTTGAAGTATTGGTTTAGTTCTATTAGTGTTTGTATTTATTTATTTATAGTTTACATGTAGTTTAGTTAATTACATTATATACTAAAACCTTGTGGTAAGACTAGATATTCAGTCAATAGGCTTTACTTCTAAGTTTTCTCAAGTAAAACTTTTATAAAACCTGTCTCATGGTTGAAACCACCAATTATCTAGAAGTGAATTGTTTTGGTTGGAATGTGGTTTTATCCTATAGTATTGGACATTGAAGGCATACTATGATGTTAAAGTTATTTGATGGGTTGCTTGATTCAAGGGATGAAGGTGTAAGTCTTTAGCCAATTTCCTTCCTATTACCGCTCTTCCTCCACACATTATCTCTTTGTACCAAAACTTGCACTACACTTTTCTTCCTATTTACTCTTTTCCCTTATACCAATTTTCATAATCCCCACTATCCCTACATCTATCAGATAACATGTTGATTCATGTCATACTCATCATCTCATCAAAAATTGTATTGTCAAGGGTAGTTGTTAGTGATTTTATTGTTCCTAGATAATATAATCACACAATAATTAATAATACTATTTCTATAAGTTGAATAGTCCATGTCATTATTGTGCATACTTGGAATTAATAGTTTTTAAAAAAAATTGAAGCTTTTCTACAATTTTGCAATTTTTTATTTAAAGTTCAAAAATAAAATTTACTATTATAAAAGAAATTTCCTAAATAGTTTTTGTTTCAATAACTTTTTAAAAATAGTTTGGCTATATGAAATATTTTAAATTATTTAATGTATAGTTTAAACAATTTAAATTTCATATTTTCTTTCTTTCTTGTACATTTATCTTTTCCAAATATTCCATAATTTAAAATGTTTGGATTAAGTTTTGAATTTATTTTTAAAAACTTTCCCCTCTTTAAGTGGAGTCTATTTCTCCTACCTTTCTCCAAAAATTTGAAACTTCTCAAACTCAAATTTGTTTCTCCTTCAATTCAATGAAATTCCAAATTCATTATTCTAAATGATATATGTTAGTTATTTGTAGAATCAATTTAATTAATTCTAAATTTTTATTTTTTTAAATAATAATAAATATTAGATCTCAATTGTCCATAATGATGAGAATTTAGTGTATAGTGAGTAATAGTGCTCTTTAAGCTCATTGCAAAATTTTCTTTTCTTTTTTCTTTTTCTATTAATATTGTTCTTAAATACATATGTATCCCTCTTTTGAACTTTTATCTTGATTTCCAACTCTATGTACAATCTCAAAAAACATAAATGATTTGTTGATATTAAAAGATTCATTTAAATTAACTATATTCCTCTCATTTTTTAAAAAAAAAGTCTTAACATTTCTTTAAATTTTCTAACTAAATATGCTACTCTATGTACAATCTCAAAAAACATAAATGATTTGTTGATATTAAAAGATTCATTTAAATTAACTATATTCCTCTCATTTTTTAAAAAAAAAGTCTTAACATTTCTTTAAATTTTCTAACTAAATATGCTCATCATTTTAACTAGAGTTGCCTAAACATAGAAATTATTGTGGTCCCACGAATCTTCCTTTCTGATTTTCCGCAAGATTACTTACTCTGTTATAATTCGTAACATCAAATTAAAATAAGAAAAGAGTTCGCTGTGTAGAAACCCTGGTGTAGCACTTCCGCATTTAAAGTGTTGTAAATATGTTACTTTCCTTTCTCGCGTCAGCGATGATGAAATTTCGTGGTGCTCACTTGCAGACATGGATTTGGCTTTTGATCTTAGATGGATTTGATATATCCGAAAAATGCGAAGACGTGAATGACCCGCAATGCACTCGATAGGCTTGACTCGTGACTTAAAAGTAGCCTGCGCTCGTTACTCCACTTGGAGGAAAATCTGTGTACGTAATAATATGGGACTTTTCTTTTTCCAATGCATTCACTAGTCTTATATACTACGAAAGAAATTTATGTTTTCTTCTACTTAATCAGTAAAATTTTTATATGTATCAATTTAGAATCATATTTCATTGTAGGTGAGAAGGAAAGAAGCTTCTAGGACAACATTCATCTGGATTTGGATTTACATATGGTAGTAATAATATGAATGTATTATTTGCAATGCATTATGTAGTCTTCACAAAGACTTTTAGTCCAAGTCTTTCTTCTAATTAGACAAAAATCTATGTGCATCTAATAGAACCAAACAATTAATATCAATACAAAATAGTATTCAATGTTAGAACAAAAGCAAAGGTCATCTTACGATAGCATTCATCTATTTTGAATGTAGATATGGTAGTAGTAACATGAGACTATTATATGCAATGGATTCAATAGTCTTACTCATGACTAAAAACTAATTCACGTCTTCCTTCTAATAAGATTAAAAAAACTAGGTGTGATGTCAAATAGGTTAGGAATAATAAATATAGATTTAGAGTCACATTTCATGTTAGAAAAAAAGGAAAGGAGCTTTTAGAATATAACATTCATCTATTTTTGGATTTATATGGTGGCGATAATATAAGATTATTCTTTATTTTTTCTAGGAGGCACCTAACATATCTTACTCTTGTAGAATTCAAATTTGGAATGATGACCCACAAAAAAAATACTATGCACTTATCAATTTTTTAATTTTAATTTTATTAAAATTAACTTGTTAAACTAAGAATCGGTTTTTATTTTTATTTTATAGCTTTGGGTTTTTAAGTTATTATTTGTGTATGCTATTTATTTATCTCTAGTTTATTAATAATTCAAAATACAATGTGTTTATACTATTATTCAAGTTATCTAAAAAAAATTACGATCAAATATAACATGTATTAAAAAATGTGCCATTTTTTTGATATGATAAGTCATCATAAATGCTCCCCATAACTAAAAAATGCGCACCCTTCATTTCTTCTTGGTCTTTGTAGTCAATGATATGGATTTAATAGTTATTATCCAATTGTACTAAACCCTAAAATATTAGCTTTTCAAAATTTTATGAATTGTTTTTTTGTAGAGTGCCCCATTCTATTTTATTCAATAGAGGTTTATTTAAGATGGAATAAAAGTTGTTTATTGTTGTAAATATTGTCTTTAATTCTATGTATTTAATTATCATATTTAATTTTGTCTCTTGAATACAATATAGAGAATATCTTTTTTAATATCACTTATACAAACAAATATAATAAAAATAATAATTATTAATTTTAACATAATATTTAATATTTAATATTTTCAAATATCAATAATAGAACATTCACTATAAATATTTCCAATATTTTATTCTTGGAAAACACTTTACAAAATAGTATAAAACTAACTTGAATAAAAAAAATATTTATTGCATAAATATTATCAATGTTCTCTTAACAAAAAATGTGGGAGTTAATCCACATGAAAATGAACATAACATGAACATGGCATTAAATACTGGCATTGCACATTTATGTATGTACAACTAAGAGCTGATAGGAGTATATTCTTTTTCTCAATCAGAAAAAAATGTTGACAAGCAATTGAAGAACTATAGAGCCCACTAAAGAGCCCATCACTTTTTTGAAAAGTGATTGAAGAAGCATAATAGTTAAAGTAACTGCTAGTAGTTAGAAAGGCTCTTTTTACTTTATAAGAGTAGTGAATCTTTAGCTACAAAATCTTCAAAGCTTGTTCTTCTACATCTTCAATGGAAGCCTCCCCTAGTAACCTTGAAAGTGTCAAGCTCATTAATGGTCAGGAAGAACTCATTCCTTGAGTGCACGAAAGGGACACTTGAATAACTCTCAAAACCTCTTGTACATAATGATCATCTCCCAATTTTGAATCCACAAGATTCATAAGGTCACCTTCACTAAGCAATTTAAACACATGCATTGTATAAACTTCATGTCAAATATTTGTCACCATAATTTTTCAAAAACCACTTCATGGAGATGTACAAAAAACAAAAATTTTCTTTAAAAAATAATTTGCATACTTAAAAAATTAGAAGTGGAAAGATGTCATACACAATCCTACATATTTACTCTTTTGATGGTCTAAATGCCTAATAAAGCTTGTCAATAGCACATAAAAGTGCATAGGCAAACCAAGCTCTTGTTGCAATGCAACTTTACCTACAAACTTGCAAGTTTCAAACATTTTAATAGAATAATTAACATAACCATCATTCTTGAGGTGGACATATAATTATGGTATTAACTCTATGACCTTATTTCTTCAACATTTATAATTGATTTCTATCACACAATATCATAAAAGAATAGATTAAAACTAGAGAGAAATTAAAAATGGATAAATGTTTGAATAGTTAAAGTTTTTACCTACATAATATCAGAGAATTCCAAGTGCCATCAACATACCAAAAAAACTAACAAGATCCAAATGTTTCCTACATCACATCTTTGCAATGATGCAAGTTGTTCTTAATTTTATTGAATTAAATTTTTTTTCTCAATGTGTGACCCCTCTCCAAGAATCACAAGTTTTTTGTTTCATTATTGATTGGTGATATTTAACTACACAAATTTGTATGATAGACATAATATTTATTGTAATTAGAAACTATTATATGAACTTAGTGACTGGTTCTTATGAATGAAAGTAAGAAATTATATCAATGTCCATAAAGAATAGAACTTACCTACAATAAAATATGAGATCATGGAAGAAGAGAGATGATTTGCCTCTGAACATCATAGAAATAAGAAAAAAAAAATCATAAGTGATGCATATAAACAAATCTTGGTACAATTCATCAAAAGAAAATTCAATTTTTACCTATAGAAAATTAGTGGTGGTCTTAGGCTGCTAAACAGGTTTTTGTTGATAAAAAGTTGATTTTAAGCCCAATTTCAAAGATTGAAAGTAGGAGCTAGTGTATTTATTAATTTACCAAAGGACTTTCTTAAGAAATCTGAAATATAGTTTAGTCACATTTTGTATAAAGTATAAAATCACAATACAAAAATTGGGATTTTATAGCCAAATAGTAGCAAAATAATCCAAGCTGTAAAACACATGGTTTGCCCTTTTAGAAGAAATAACATCATCTTTCAAAATGAGATAAAATACATTGAAAACTTGAGGTTAAGGCTTAAGAGTATATTAGTTCCAATTTTTTTGACAATCTCACATATTTTTTTGACAATTTCGCATATTTAATGAGAAAATACAAGAAATTTATTAATATTTACCTTATATATTTGTGATTAGATAAATTGTTAGTATGAAATATTCTAATACATATAAATTACTATCCCACTAGTGGTACACATTAATAGTATTGTAATCTAAGTTATCAATATTTATCTAAGTGAACCTTTGATTTTTTATAGTAAGCATATAGTATTTTAAAGTGAAACATATATAATAGATAACTATGATATTTTATTTGAAATAAAAACTTATTTAAATTTCATTTGTTTGTATTTTTTAATGTGGTTATACTATAATATTGGTAAGTTCTCAAGTGTTGAAGTATTGGTCTAATTTTATCAACATTTGTATTTATTTATTTTTAGTTTACATGTAGATTAGTTAATTACATTATATACTAAAAACTTGTGGTAAGACTAGATAATTAGTCAATAGGCTTTACTTCTCAGTTGTCTCAAGTAAATTTTTTATAAAACCTATCTCATGGTTGAAACCACCAATTATCTGGAAGTGAATTATTTTGGTTGAAATGTGGTTTTTTCCTATAGTATTAGAAATTGAAGGCATGCTATGATGCTAAATTTATTTGATGGGTTGCTTGATTCAAGGGATGAAAGTGTAAGTCTTTAGCCAAATTCCTTCCTATTACTGCTCTTCCTCTACACATTATCTCTTTGTACCAAAACTTGCAAGTCTACATTTGTCTTCCCATTTACTCTTTTCCCTTATACCAATTTTCATAATCCTCACTATCCCTATGTCTATCAAATAACATGTTGATTCATACCATACTCATCATTCAGTCAAAAATTGTATTGTCAGGCGTAGTTGTCAGTGATTCTATTATTCCTAAGTAATATAATCACATAATATTTAATAATACTATTTCTATACACTAAATAGTCCATGTCATTATTATGCATACTTGGAATTAATAGTTTTTAAAAAAAAATTATAATGTCTTCTATAATTTTATTTCCATATAAAATTAGAAGTTTTTTCAAAAAAATATAATGTCTTCTACAATTTTGCAATTTTTTTATTTAAAGTTCAAAAATAAAATTTACTATTATAAAAGAAATTTCCTTAATGGTTTTTGTTTCAATAATTTTTTAAAAATAGTTTGGCTATATGAAATATTTTAAATTATTTTATGTATATTTAAAAAAATTTAAATTACATATTTATTTTTTCTTTGTTGTACGTTTATCTTTTCAAAATATTCCATAATTTAAAATGTCTGGATTAAGTTTTGAATTTATTTTTTAAAATTTTCCCCTCTTTAAGTGGAGCCCATTTCTCCTACCTTTCTCAAAAAATTTGAAACTTCTCAAACTCAACTTTGTTTCTCCTTCAATTCAATAAAAATCCAAATTCATTATTCTAAATATATATTTTAGTTATTTGTAAAATCAATTTTATTAATTTTGTATTTCCATTTTTTAAAATAATAATAAATATTAGATCTCAATTGTCCATAATGATTAGAATTTAGTGTATAGTGGGTAATAGTGCTCTTTAAGCTCATTGTAGAATTTTTCTTTTCTTTTATTTTTCTATTAATATTGTTCTTAAATAAATATTTATCCCTCTTTTGAACTTTTATTCTAATTTCCAACTCTATTTACAATCTCAAAAAACATAAATGATTTGTTGATATTAAAAGATTCATTTAAATTAACTATATTCCTCTCATTTAAAAAAAAACAAGTCTTAACATTTCTTTAAATTTTCTAACTAAATATGCTCATTATTTTATCTAGAGTTTCTAGTTATTTCAAATTATTTTAGTCAATTAATTTCTCTATCGATTTAATATTTTATTTATTAGTTTAAAATTGGAATTTCTATTTAAAATAAATTTGTATATACATATAAATAGATAGTTTAAAAAGTCTAATTAATGAAATTGAATAATTTGGTATAATACAATTAATTAACGATCAAATAAAACCAATTTAATTGGTACACACTACTATCAATAAAATTATTTTATTTTTCTATAATAATTTGGATAATGAAGGAAAGGGAAGGGCCCTAAATCCAAATAACAACATTAAGCTACATTTTAATAACAACTCTCTAGTCCATTACATCTAACTAGTGTGCTAGAGTAGTATAGTCCAACTATGGAACCAAAACCTTCAAGAAAAATTTAATAAAAAACCATATTGAACTTGTGAAAACTAACAACTCTCAATAGTAACTAAGCATAAACATAGAAATTAATTTCCCAGATAATAAGAAACTCAAAGTTTAAACAATATAGCATCTTAGTATAGAAGATATAGAACAAACACCTGAAACATAAGTTCTTTAAACCAATAAAATAGGATCATCGCAATAATGTTCAAATATTTTTTGTAATAAACCTAAGTAAGACTAATAGTGGTGAAATAATTTTAGATATTATAAATTTAATTTTTATTACAATTTCATAACATTTGGCATTGTTTAATATGAATGATGTTTTACATTTTTTGTAAAATTAAATTACTAAATTGATTCAAAAAAAAGCTTTCACAATTATTAGGTTCTTTTTTTCCTATTTTATTAATAAAACCTACACTACTTAAGTTTAGAAGAAAAATAACAATTTTAATAATTCTATGTAACCAAAGCATACTAAAAGTTTGTCGCTAAGAGACTTTAGTGCACAATAAACTTGTCTTGTGCTACAAAAATTGCCTAATGTTATTCACAATCATTGATTTATATCACTCATTGTTGGAAAAATTATTTTGAACCACCTAGAACACACAAGCAATGATAATGACATGTAATCTAGCTACATACAAGCTTATTTGCAATGTCAAACTCACTTAGACCTTGTTACACTAATTGAATCAATGAGATCTTACAAATGTGCTACCAATTGCAAAGGGTGCACATGTCATTGTGGGAAGGAAAAATTAATAGTCCAAGACTTTCCAAAGTTTATTTATATTAAATTATAATACAACTATGAACATTTTGATACTTTTTGTTTGAGAAAACTTCTATTGTACAAATATTTTCGAGCAAAATACCAAGAAATTGGCCTAAAAAAAAAAGAAATCATTACTAATTAGAACCACTTGAATTCACAAAAGTATAAAGTTTGGTCTTTTAACTGTACAGAGAAAACTTATGCGACCATTGAAGATGATAATAATTTTATGGCGACATGGACAGACCTAACATTGTACCAATGAATGAGTGGGAGTTATCATTGCAAATAGGTCTTGCTAAGAGTGTCAACTTAAATTAACTTAATAGGTCTTGGGAAAACATGATTTTTATGACAACATATTGAAAGAACATGTTGTTCCTTTAAAGTTGCATGAAATTGTTATTCAAGTTGTGGGCAGGAGTAGGCTATCTCAACCAAAATTGTATTCATGTCTAACATTTCTAATTGGAACTATACTTGATTGGCCTCAACACCATATAGCCCTTTCTCTCATTAAGGACCATTTCATAAAAAATTACACAACACAAGCATTGTACATTTTCATACAAGTGACAATAGTAACTTGCAAATCATATATAATTAATTGTATGCAAAATTCACTTCATGCCTACATCCAAAAAATGGAAAAGCCAATCCTTGTTCTTTCCCCAACTTGAATCCCAACCTTTAATATAAAAGAATCAACCATATATGCATCCCTCAATATTTGAATTAAATAAATGAAACCACTAAAAGTATATATTTTGACAACATTCTAGGAAGACATGAAAACTATATGATACATTCTCATTGATGATGAAATATATTATTGGAAATTGATAGTAGATTGTGAGAAGAAATCCCACATAAACAACAACTTCCCTTTGGTGGCATTTCTATAACTCTAATAAGAGACCTTTCCCAACTTCCACCTATTATGGATAAGCTTATCCATCCATGACACACACAAGCCATAAATATGAGGAAAAAATTTAGTATTGATGTAACATTACATATAATATTTTGACAAGAGGGTGATGATCATTACAAAACATGCCTAATGTAGAACAAATTGAAAATGATTGATAATATTTAAGGGCACACACAAACAAGAAACTAAGTATAATTAAATGAAAAGAGTTTGACCAAACAATATATTTAGTTTCTACTAATGTACTTGTGGCATTACATAATAGGATAGGGCTAAAAGAGCTACACATACCTATTACACTCCTTGTTGCACTAAATTCACACCATCAATTTATAGACCTTGATAATGATGAGAAAATTTTACAAGAATTCTTCTTATGTTGACTTGAATATCTCTAACTTATTGTAAATCTATGGATATAAACTAGCCTTGTTAATGGGTCTCTTGGAGAAGTCAAAGAAACTATACATCCCTTTGAATCTAAGCCTTCACAATTACCATCTTGTGTGATTGTTGAATTTTCTAACTATTGTGGTTTGTCCTAGGATAAAATACATCCAAAAATTATTCTAATGCAACCCATCACTCGAGTAAAGAACAGATGAATACCTTTAACTATAGTCTAAGCTATCATTGTAATGCAAGAACATCCTGGGCTTGCTTGCTATATTGCATGTTTTGAGGCATTTTGGCTTGGATTTGTGGACTTGATAGCTGAAGTGTGTAGTTATGGCCAAGGAGCTCAGTCATTGAAGGGGCATGGATGCTAAAGGAGCTCGATAGATACACTTTTCTTGGCATGTTTTGGTTGCTCAACATGCACTGTGAGCTTGGCAATGCTTGTGGTTTGGCTAATGCTTAGCTTGGTTTCTCTGATGTTCGGTTTGGTCTTGGTTCCTATGAAAAAAAAGTTTCATTTCACAAAAATTTGTAGGAGAGGAAAGTTGTAGAAATATTATGATGGCTAGCACTCTAAAAAGGAAAGAACCTAAGGATTGTGATAGATGGGGGAAAGAACAAACCGTTTGGGATAAGTTGGATAAGGGCGATTTGGTGTCCTATATGAACATAATGAAAGATAGAAAAGCAAAGATCATTGAGGTCTTTATCAATGGCTAGGATGCAAGAATAGTTAGCTTAGTAATGAGACATCTTAATATTGAAATGGACATTATGGTGATGATAACAGGGCTTAGATCCAAAGTATGAAATTGTACTAAAATAAAGAAATTGTAGGGGAAGTGATTAAGAAATTCTCAAAATTTGATGATTGGGCTCTACTTAAAGATAAGGGAGGGGTCTTTTCTATTTCTTCTGTAAAAATTCTCTTAAATTTTGTCCTAAAAGAAGTAATTCAGTATATTACTTTGGCTAGGATATATGATAGGACTTTTAATTTCTTTTTTGTTCTATTAAATAATTTCAAACATAAAATTAGGGTTTCCTTTCTACTTCACTTGCTTTTCTCTCTGGTTCATCGAATTAATAATTTCAAGGAGAAACTAAAAAATATATTCTCCAAGAAGGGTTAATCTAGGATTTATTTTTGAGTTTATGATAGATAATGTTAAGGAGATCCTCCCTTGGTTGTTTTCTTTAAGATTGATAAAAGCCTCAAACTCCTAGTAATAACAAAAGAAAAGGCAAGAACTTGATTGCAAAGTTTGGAGAACCAAAAAAGGAGTCCATGAAAATAAATAAGATTTTTTTTTTTTTTTATAAAGGAGGTAGGGAGATGGCCCTAAAGCTGAAGTTACAAACATAGAAATGAAAAGCCTAGGGAAATTACAATCAAGCATCTTGCTAGAGAAATGATAACCAACAAAGAGATCACTCCCACAAAATAATAAAAATTAGATACCAAGAACTACTATAGCTACTAATACACATGATGAGAATATCAATAAAATTAATCAAAGATGGCATCAAACTAATCCTACTAAACAACTTGTAATCACATAAATCAACCTAAAATATAGGAACCGATATAAATTGTTTGTATATAATAGAGCTACAATAGTATAAAGTCTTAATACAACATAAGTATGTTTCCTCGAAAAAATTAAAGGTCCTAAATAAATGAAATTTCAAAATAAAAAAAAGCACATTAAAATTACTATTAGTAAATGTTTTAACACCTTTGCAATAGTCGATCAAAAGACTAAAATTGGAAAGATAACTAAGCTTTTTTAATAACTCTTCAATATTTGATTAGTTGGGATAACACCCCTTGCTAATCTGTGATGTCTCTAGCCTCCTATTCATGATTCTTCTCCTTCCATGTGGAGTCCATGTCCTTAGTCTTCCACAACCTAATTTTTCTAGTAATTACCCCTAGAGCCATTTTTCTATTATCTCCCTCTGGACTCTATAGATAGTCTCAACGAAGATCCCCATTTCAAGGTTTGTGATGGTATCTTTATACATTTTTTTCTGGGGAATCCATTTTGATCTATAGAGCATCTAGGCTACTTAAAATCTTTCTTTCATGCTCTTTAACCTTGTTGATAAGGACATTCTTTTTCATGTTTTTGTCCCACTCTTCGTCATTGTGGCCTTTGTTGTTCTAGTTTGTCTCATTGAGATCAATTAGATGAGTCTCATTCTTATTAACCCCTCCCATGTTAGCCTCAATAGTTTCCTCCTATTCAACCATATCCACATCATCATCCTTCCCATCATAGCTAACATCCTTGTCCTCTTTGTCATCATTTTTAGTCTCATCCTTTGCTTCATTCTCCACCTTAAGGAATTTTTATTCCTCTAAACCAATAGAGGTGTCCTTCTTTGCATCCTTTTTTTTTTTAAATCTTTCATCTTTTGGTTCCTTTCTAATCTTCTCTTTGTACAGGTTTCCTCTTGTTGACCACATTTCCCCACGATATTCATATCTTTTATCTCCTTGTCTTTAGTCAATTGCTTATCAACTTCAATGACGTATTTTTTAGTCTTTCTCTTTTTAGGGGTGGGGACTTGGCTACTTCAAGGATAATTCTTCCTTTTTGAAGGGGTTTCAAGAAGTAGATTTTCCTTAAGGGAAATTTGTAGGGTGATTAAACGGCATAGACGAATCAACACTAGTTTGTTTCTTGGTCCTTGATGGCCTTTATTTTCATCATTCTAGTTTTTTTAATAAATATTATGAAAATCAAGTAAATTTATGCAAGTAGGGTTTCATTTATTTTATTGCAAAGTTTTAGAAGAGAAACCCTAGATTGATTAGCCCATACCCTATGTTATTTTTAGATTTTATATCATCTTTTATAACTTGAGATTATGTTGAGTGTTAAATAACCATATTGTTCACCTACCCAAAAAAATTTATCCTATGATTGACACCTTACCTTTTCTTAATTTTTATACTAAGTGAGAAGTTGTAATCCATAATAGGAATATTCTTTATCCTTTCCTTATCTCATATCTCAGAATGAAGTGTTAAGCATAGAATCCTAAAAGATATTAACCAAGTATTCTGACCTTACATTCTAAGGGTTGAGCATAGGTTCATAAGTTTAAATCGTAAAGTATAAAAGTGATTTCTAATAATAGAGCTAGGTCTTGAGCATAAATGTGTAAGTGGTTTTCCCATAGGCCACCAAATCTTTCAAAAATATGATTAAAGGTTAAGCATTAGATTGTAAGGTTAATTGAAAGGTCTTTCGAAGCTACAACTAAAGTAAAACATAAGATCAAGGGATTATTTTCAAGGGCAACATTAATAGACTGATGCTATAGCAAGAAGACTTTAACAATTAGCCTAAGTTTCTAGCTACAAGGAGGATATAACAGTTACAGTCTTTGACTATACAATAAGGTGTGAAGCGTATGATCAGAAGGCTATGACATTAAGCTTCACGACATTATGATGAAAGTAAAATTCAGTAAAGTGTAAGATCAGAACCCTAACTAGACAAAAATACATAAAGTGACTTCACTAAATTGAAAAATGATGAGGGTTTCTGGTCAATTAGAATTTTTTTCATAAAATAAGAAGCCTTAATTGGTTGTTAATGTCACCAAATTCTAAATTGACACTTGTACTAAATTTTTCTAATCCTCATGCATGCATACATTTAATGGAGTAAAGGAAGTTGATGAAGCACATACATACATAAAGATATTCTCTATGATAGGGAAAAGTGCCAGTTTCCAAGGTTAATGAAATCATTGAGTTGGAAAGTGTTCAAGTTATTAAATTGTTGAATTATTTCTTGTTAGTTTCAGGGTTCAAGGTTTATTTTCAAAAAATATGTCTAAGATTGGAGGTGACAAGGGAAAATCAAAGGACATAGAGGTGGTCCTATTGGAAATATTATGATAGGCTAAGTTATTGAGAGGGGAGGGGTGAATCAATAACTAATAAAACTTAATCCTTAATTAACAATCAATCCTTCATGAGTATTCTGATCTAATTGTATGCATAAGAAACTGAAAAACATTAAAGAATTCATAACACTTTGACACACAATTTGGTGACCCAAAAACCTTCCAAATAGGAAAAAAAACTAGGGTGGGGATGATTCCCACAAGCTTTAGTACTGCGGTATAAGGTTGGCCTATTAAGACCTACAATGATCACTTCTAATGATCTACCCTATTAGGAGCAATAAGGACTACAAGGTCTACCTTGCAAAAGGATTTACAAACATACAATAAAGTATGCACTAGGTAATGAGATTTACATAAGACTGTTAAGTCTACCTTGTCAAAGGATTTGACTAATCCACTTGTTAGGATGAAATAGTAGTTGATCTATAATTTACAACTTGATTTTTTGAATGAGATTCCTTTGAATGTAGTAATCACCTTGTTGTGATAGATAAATCTTTGTTGCTCCTTATATTGTTGTAGCCTTTGTAATTCGCTCTTCTAATCTTCTTCTCTTATTACATTACTTCATGCCATACATTGGATGTGATACAATACATTACATATATACCAATCCACTTACAAATTACAAAGTTGGCCACAATACAAGTTTATACAAAAATGACAAAGTTGGCCCAAGTGCAGGAACTTGGGTTCTGAAGACTGGCTTGGTGAAGTTTTGATACTCAACATCCATTGTCAATGGTCAACATCATCATGCACTCAGTAGACATAGAAGCTTGGTCCATATTGATCACTTTTTAGTAGTCTTGAACATGGTTTGCACTGGTGACTCAATGAATACTATGAAACTCAACATATAAACTGAATCACTTGATTCACACTACATAGCTCTATCAATGCCATCTGTATGAGCTTCGTATAAACTAAGTCACTTGGTTAACACTGAGTAGGTTGGTTAACAATAGACTTGCATCATATTAACTATGAACTCGATAAGCACTACATAGCTCGGTTTGCACTGATAAACTTGGTATACACTGAGTTGCTCAGTTTATACTACTAATCATCACCTATTTAGTAATTGCTCGATGCAAATTGAAAACTACTCCTTGGACTTGGTAGAAATTGTAGAACTTGGTAGATATTAAAATGCTTGGTTAACACTGTTAATTGTACCATGTGCTTGATAGATACTTACAATTTGAATAAGTGTATGTGACTAATAACAAACATGACTATAATGTCAACAATCTCCCCCTTTGGCATTAGTGACAAAAACACTTATCAGTCAAAACTGAATTCAAAATGTTAAAAACATCTTTAATCTATTACCTTATGTCTCCAACTCAGTAGAGTATACTATTTTTGAGATTTTTTGAAATTGATTTTGTAAGAGATGTACCTCTAAGTATTTGTACATGAATAATATTATAATGCTACCCCATACATAATATACAGTATACTATACATCTTTTCACATCTGATATATACATTTTCTCCTCTTTTCTGTACATCTTCTTCCCTTTACACAATATGCTTTTTCTCTACAATATACATCTTCTCCCCCTTTTTGACATTAATGCCAAAGATGTATGCTATATATACTATATAGTAATGCCAAAATGTGACAGGAAATTTGAATGTTCCTTCAAAATTAATGCCAATGTTTTGTCCCAATTCTCTTGCAACACCTTGCATGTGTGCAATGCAATTTGTACTTCTGCTGATAGTTCTATCATGTGGTCTACAATGGATAATTTGTTTTCATGGATGAGCATTTTAACATGTGCAATGTGTTTATGCAGTGCATCCATGTGTGGGAGAATCATGCCCTATATATTTCTCAATGTAGCTCTTATTCTTGCCTCTTCTCTTAGCAATTCTACCTACATATTAGTTAGGAATGTGATCTTATTTTAATGGGCAAAGTTGTAGCTTGGGTCAAGTTGCAACTGCTATGCACTTGCCTTCAGATCTTCACCAATCTTTGATAGTTTATATTTTATTTCCTTAGTGAAAATTGAAATATCATAGAGTTTATTGAATAATAAAGATACATTGTTATAGGAGGTCTCTAGTGAGACTAGAATGGTAGATAATTCTACTTGATGGATAGTAATTTGTTGAGCAATAAGTTCCAAAACTTTATTCTCAAACTTCTTCTCAGCTCTCTGCAATAATTTCTCTTGTCCATTCAAATCATCATTGAATTTTCAGACCACCTCTGCTAACTAGTTCAACATTGATTAAAAAGTATCAAACTTTGTATTTAATGCCTCTACAAGGATATTATTTTTATCTTCTATTATTTGGAATTCCTTGATCCTTTCTTCTCTAAGCCTCTATTTCTTAGCTTTCTTCTGAAGAATTTCTCCAAAAATGTGCATCTGATCAAGATTGAGATTTGAGATGTCCCAATTAGGTATAACAATCTCCTCACCAAGATCTATGTCTTCTTCCTTCTCTTTTCCTTTGCCCAAAAATTTTGTACTCATTTGAGACTTGGTCTCAAATGTCTTTGCACTTATTAATTGCATGTTAGGAATGGAAACAATTGTAAAAATGGTAGGACTAGCTTATAAAGTAGATACTACACTTATTATCGAAATACCTATAGTAGAAATACTTGGATTTACCAAAACTGATGTAGAGGGAAGTGTTAGCTGCTTGGTAGATGAAGTACTTGTCACTTTAGTCAATGTGGTGCTAAGCTAGACAGGTGCAAAGATTGATTGAGTGCTTGTGCTTTCAGTGTTAGTCACAATCAATCTTGCTAAAGCTTTCTCCAGGCTTGATGTTTTTAATCTTTTTCTTGGAGAATAAGGAAGTGAGGCTATGACCACTATAGAAATTTTCTCTAGTTCGGTCTCCTCAATATCTTGAACATCTAGTAAATCTTCCTTAGTAGCTTCATGTCCCTATTCTTCTTCCTCATCATCTACATTGTCAAAATGTTTAACTTCTTCATTATCAATTTCCTCATCTTTTTCTTGCTCATCATCATCTTCATCTTTGTCACTGACACTAATTGTGAAGAAGATAAATTTTCTTCCGTGTGTTTATAGAATTCTTCACTACATGTTCAATGTCTTTCAATAGTACAAGACAACTGTTGAATCTCAAAGTAAACTTTTCTTCATTCTTCTTCAAATATTCCTTTACCTCCATGTCATCCAAACTCAGCATGAGTTGCCTCAAGGTCTACTCATATATTTTTTTGGTAGTTTTCATGGCATTCTCCCATCTTGGCTTGATCTTCTCCATTAGAATATTAGGAATCTATTGAGCAAGCTAGTTTGGAGAATATTTCCATTTACCCATTTTAGATATTATCAAGTCCTCTATTTCCTTTTGCTCCTATGTACTACTAGTCTCATACTTCAGTGCCTTGAAGTTTGTTATGCTAGATCTTGATTCTAGATCTTTCATCCTTTCCTCAAAAGTAGGTGGAGGCCTCTTGAAGATTATATATCCTCCTTCTTTATACACTTTCTTCCTATATGATCTTCTAGTAAACACAACAGTAGATGTCTTCGTAGGATTGGTAATAATTACCTTACCTTTCTTCTTCAATGGATCTTTATCCTATGATTTCTCTTCATCTTCTACTTCTTTTTCCTCAATATCATCTCCTTTTCCTTCAATCAACAGAAGAGTGGAACTGGTTTTCAGTTTGGCAATTCTCTTCTTTCCTTTGTTGATTTCCCAAGGGAGTTTGATTTCAAGTTCTATTCTAGCCTTTGCCTCATCATAGGTGCCAAATTATGTAGCTTTAGGGTCAATAGGCTTATTAATAAATGCCTTAATAGTGTCCTTGGTTTCATCTATGTTTACCTCATAACCAAGAGGTTTTTACCATACTATCCTCAATCTAACTACCTAAATATATACTTTATCACTATAAACCATGAAGCAAACTTCATCTTTGTAATCATCAACTAGTTTCTTGGGAATCCTAAATCTATTATTCATCTTCTCTTTGAATGCATCAAAGTAATTGTCCATAATACTTACATAGATCTCTCCCATTTCATCTATATACTCACTGATCTAATAAAGAACATGTACATCCTTTCTTGAAACTATTGTACCTTTAGATGGGAAAAAATTTTGTACATAGAAAAATAGACAAGTCAAAAGTGAACCGAACTTACAAGGATTGTTCTTGAAAGTTCTTACACTCTCCATGTTCTTGTTGAACTAGTTCAACATCAACTTGACAAAGTCAAGTGATAGATTATTCTTGACCACTCTGTATGCTAAATCCATTGCTTCACATGACAAGATGTTCAGTCTACTCGAGCTATAAATCTTGTGAGTGATGACATGTATCCTGAACTTGAATTCCATGTCTATGACACAACTAATTTTTATTCTCCTTCCATCCCACTCTAAAAGGGTTTTCTTCTCCAGTTCTACCTGACTTAGGGTTTTGGTCATTTTTGCTTTCACCAACATAGGAAGACTAGTGATCTTGTGGATCATCTTCTTGGTTATCAAAACAAGTTGTTCCAACCATAACTGACCATTGTGCATGTAACTAAGAATATATCTTATCCATTTTGTTTGAAAATCCTATGGCATACGTGGAATGTGAATTAAACCTTTTGTTTCAAGATGTTGATGTTTTGGTTTCAACACAACATTAACACATAATTCATTCAATGATTCATCCATCTCCAATGTTCCAATATCTTGAATAGAACATTTAAAATGTGAATGGATATGATTGATCAACAATGCCTTTGGTGGAATTTGTAATTGCAATCCGCTCGAATCTAGGGTTTCTACAATGGTAGGACTCAACTTAAAATTGGGTACCCTCCACTCCATGCCTCGAACTAACATGTCTAAACCTTTCTTTAATTTTTTTTTGGTGGATGCCATCTTTACTTTGTAGGGTTTGAGAGAATATGAAAATCTTTAATAACGATTTGCTCAAATCACTTGAATGCTCTAAAGATTTTCTTGCACAGATAGGTCTCAAAAATTTGCAATGAGAAATGACTTTGATTTCTCTCTTTGTCAACAAGTTTTTCCATAAATGTCTGGTATGATTGTTCACTCAAATGACAAACTGTCATCCACTTCACTTGCATTGAATTCTTGGTAGAGTCTTCCATGACTTGGCAACCACACAACAAATATAGTAGCTCCCAACCTTTCTCAATAGGGTCTTACAACCCAACCTCGCTTGGTAAGGTCTTCAACCTAGCCATGCTTGATAAAGACTAGCATCTATTTACTCAGTGATCTGTTTACATCTTGAATGCATTTTTGGATCATTTCATTTTGCTAACTGGAACTGATGTGAGATATCTTCAAAATCCTAGTTCCAGTTCTCCTTTTAGAGATCAAGTGGAAATGGTCGAGTCACCGAATTCTCGAGTGACATTATCATCATTGCTCAGACTTGCATTCTCAAAAGATTTTGGAACCCATTTCTATCTCATCTGCTTTCTGATGTTATTAGTCTTTACCTTTTTTTCATCTTCAACTCTTCTAGTATTCATACAGTTCTTGGCAAGATGACCAAGTTCTATATAAATTAAACATCTTCTAGTAGTGTCTCTTGTGCTAATGTGATGTTTTACACAATTCATTCCAATGTATCCAAATTCTCCATAGTAATAACATATGTCCCAAGTGTTATAGTCCCAACCAAATATAGCTTTCATAATCTGTTTTGCTAGGTTCAATATCTTAGTTTTGCATTCTAAGGATTTGTGCCCATGCTTCTTACTTTTGTGGCATTTTCCCTATGGCCATGCTAATTGCAATTGTAGCACTTTCCATTGAATTTTTCTTTCTGATTTCTCCAACATTTGTTTGATGTATGACCTATCTTACCATAGTGATTACAAGTAGGTCTTTGATTCTTTTGAGCTCCTTGCTTAGATGATTCACCTTTTACTATATATTCAATTCCTACTTTTCCTTTTTTTTGTGATGCCTTTGTTCATTCAATTGATTCATGTCTACTTGAGATTTCATCATCCTCTCATTGATTTTCTTTTTAGAGTTTAGATCATTATGAAATCTTTCATTCTCTAACCTTAGATTCATGATTTCTTCATTTGCATTGGTGAGCTAATCAATGAAGTCTATCTACTAAAGGGATAGGTATTGAATTTCGTTATTCTTTCCTTCTATCTCTGCTTTTATCTTATTTTTCTCTTCCATGACTTCACACAATCTTACTGACTGAATTTCTTACTCTCTTCTCAGTTTTCTTACTTCTTCTTGAAGACTATTATTCTTTTCAAATAGTTCTTTGATTGCTTCATTAGCTTCATCTAAATTTCTTGAATGGATTTCTTCAATATAGAGTTGGTAATTCATCTAGATTGCAAGATCTTTTCTTCTTTTCAGGGATTGAGAGAGTTTCTCTTTTGCTTTCTTGAGTTGTCCAATAGCCAATTCCAAATATAACTTCTCCTTGTCAATAGCCTTGTCAATTTTGAATACCTCCATAGCCTTTGATCTTTGCTCAAGTTGTTAAACTTATTTCTTGTGAACCAAAAATCTTTGATACCAATTGTTGGAAATATTAGGATGGGCTAAGTTATTGAGAGGGGACGGGTGAATAAGTAACTAATAAAACTTAATCCTCAATTAGCAATTAATCCTTTATGAGTATTTTGATCTAATTGCATGCACAACAAACTAAAAAAATTAATGCATTCATAACACTTTGACACATAATTTGGTGACCTAGAAACCTTCCAAATAGAAAGTAAAACTAGGTGGGGATGATAACCACAAGCTTTAGTACTATAGTATAAAGTTGGCCTATTAAGGCTTACAATGATCACTTCTGATGATTTTCCTTGTTAGGAGCAATAAGGACTACTAGGTCCACCTTACAAAAGAATTACAAACATACAATGAAGTATACACATTGTAAAGAGATTTACATAAGACTATTTAGTCTACCTTGTGAAAGGATTTGACTGATCCACCTGTTAGGATCAAACAATAGATTATCTTTGACCTACGACTTGGTTTGTTGAATGAGATTCCTTCGAATGTATTATTCAGCTCGCTATGATACATAAATCTTTTTTGCCCCTCATACTATTGTAGCCTTTGTAATTCGCTCTTCTACTCTTCTCTTCTTATTACATTACTACATGCCATACATGGGATGTGATACAATACATTACATATATACCAATCCAATTACAAATTACAAAGTTAGCCACAATACAAGTTTACACAAAAACCACAAAGTTGGCCCAACTACATGAACTCGAGTTCTAAAGACCGGCTTAGTGAGGTTCTAATACTCAACATCCACTGTCAATGCTCAACATTATCATGCATTCAATAGATGTAGAATCTCAGTCCATACTAATCAGGGTATATGCAGGATCATGGTGTGCCAAAAACTGGCATTGTGAAAAATGTAGAGTTTGAAAACGTCTAAAAGTGTTCCAAAATATGCTCTAACTTTTTTTGACCCATCCAAATACCAAACTTGGAATGTAAGGTGCAACCCTTATTGGATATCCAGTTTGATATCTGATACCTACTATTATCAAATACTTGATATTATATCAGATATCCAATAATATCGAGTATCCGATATCAAATTGGATACCTAATATCTGTTAGTGTTATTAAAAGAAAAGCACAACCTGGAGGTTGTTTTCATAGTCATATTTTGGGTTTTGTGGCACAAATATTAGGTTTTCAATCGGATACATGATATAAGGTTACTTTTTTTTTGTTTTTTATCAATTTTAATATAAATTTAATAAATTTTCTTATAAAATTGTTAGTTTTAGTTGAATTTTTTAGAATTTAGGATTTTTTGATAGAAATTGTTAAAATTTAGGTTTTTTTAATATAAATTATGTTTTGCAAATTAATAGGAATGGATGATCAAAATGATGACCATGAGGCAAGGAATACTATTCCTCATAATCCCCCACTAAATGATCCAATGCCCCCAAAAAATTGTCTACCAAATGATCCTTTACCCCCTTAAAACCCTCCCCGAATCAAGGATTTGATAACTAACAATCTCACCCAATTAAGGGCTTTGTGAATAACATATAATAATGTACCCACATTGGCTCCTATGTTATCCATGTTAAACACCATAGTGGATAACATTGAAACCCTTACCAACCAACAAAATGCTACTCTTCGTTGGCGTAACAAAATGCATGAGATGTTTGATGATGACTTGGACTATGATGAGGTTGTGGCCCTCAATATAACCAAAGATGATTTGGTTGGCCTTTTTTGAACCCAAAAACTGATATACTAGTTGACTGCAAAAAACTCAAACTATCAATTAAATGGTGCACAAATGATGCCATACATGCAAAGTTTTTGGATCATTGGTGGATGGTTTTTGATATCCCTCCACATAGAAATTTAGAGGTGCCATTTTATTTCCTTATAAAATTGTATGTAAAATTTGTGTTGAAACACAAAGTGAACTATTGGAGCATGAAGCCCAACATGGGTGTAGAATTAGGAGCTCCTTAGGATAGACCCTCTTCCCAATGGAAGAAAGCTGGCACTTTTATGCCCCCTACTAATTTTTCCCCCCCTCCTCTTGTGTAGAATCCTAATATTATGGAAGAGGCTAGCTCTCAAACCATTAGAGCTATTAATAGACTGAGTAGCCTATTGATATCTCAAAATTGGTTAGAACTACCTCCTTGTGTTGATGATGCTAGCACTAGTTCATCATTAGCTAGCTCATCACACATTTTTGTTTCTCACACTTTCATTACATGCAAGAATATTTGCTTGGGCCCATAGGTGATCTTCCTACATATCATTTTATATTGGACGAGGATACACTAGACACACATGCAGAGGTTACAGACCCTGATGTGAGAGAGGAGGGTAATGCAGAGGCATGGACTCCTTTTGCGTTAGTACATGTATACATTTTTTTGTTATGACATATGTGATTTAAAGTTAAATTTTATAATAGAGTAATTTGAATTTTTAAACCATGCTGACTTATACTGTATGTATGTGATCTTCATTCATGTTTAGTTGATGACCAAGGAGGAGTTGAGACAAGTTTATGATGTAATGCTCTCGGGCATTTCGTTTGGCCTTGAGACATCTACGATACATTATGTTGTGTTCTCCATATTTTTCCCATTTGATATTGTAGCATATATGGTTGCTAATCTTTTTTTTTATCTTACAGGTACCACTTGTCCCTAGGGGACAAAGTGCGAGGGATGAGCCAGCACCCATTGACAAAGAAAAAGTAATTAGGTGCTTTCTATTTGATTAAATATCAATGCATTCTTGTAAAATGTTTTTGGTAATGAAATTTAATTACATTCTTTATTGTATATAGGGCGTGGCTACTAGCAATGAGCCCATATAGATTCTACATCATAGACGCTCAAGCATTTCCATTCACACCAACAGCCGCATTGTATGTATACGTATCATTTTGTTTTTTAGTTTCCTTATCTTCATAAATAAATTCAAAACTGATTTTTGTGATATTAAAAACTACTATTTTGTATCTCATAGGAGACTCCTAGTGCACACGAGGTTTGACGGGAGAGTTTTGTAGATTTGGTAATGCAGCCACTATATCCTGAGGAGGAGCCTCCACTAGTAAGTTGTAGTTTGAATTTATGATTAAATATGTTATAAATTGAGCATGCTATGAATTATAATGTTATAGCTTAAGTTGTAGATTCATCTGAAAAACATATTTGAACATACATAGGCCACAATCAACGAGGTACAAGCTTTACCAAGGGCATACGAGAGGACTCCTGACCAACATAGGAGGTTGATGAGAGAGGTATTTATTATGAAATTTTAATAGTATAAATATTCATTAAAAAAAAGATCATTATGCATTTGAGTAATTCAATGTTAGATACAAAGAATCATATAAATTTAGTAGTCTAACTTTGGGTTTTCTTTTTTTGTTTATGTAGGAGGCATCCAATCCACCTAGTGTAGTGAAGAGGCTACATTTTGATCATCCACTAGCACCCTAGGATAGTATAATTGTCGTAGGATGAATCATGAGACATTTTGAGATGGCATATGCCACATTATTTATAGTAACATTGATATTATACACATTTTGATGACATGATCAGCCACATTTTGTATATGGATCTATGTATTTTGATATATATTTGTGTACTTTTTCTATGGATGCATGCTCTTTGATATATATTTGTGTCATTTGTCTATGGATACATGTATTATGATATATATTTTTGTCATTTATATGCACAATGATATACATATTAATTTAGTATCTAGTATTGTTCAATTTATCATGGATCATGTGTATTGTTCATGTTTATGGAATATCATTAATTTTGATCATGTTTGTTATATTCGATTCAAATGCAATAATTTTTGAATAACATTTTAACAACCTTTATTATCAAATTTGGATGCAATGTTTAATTTGAAGTGCTATCATGACATAAACACACTTGTTAACCTCCTACACAAGGTTCAAATAACCCCAAATCTGATTTTAAACTCCACCTTCAACCTTGAAACTAACTGTTGGCTTCAAATCTAATGTCAACACACTTAAGGAATCCACTCCTCAACCATTGATTCTATTCCCAATGAAAAACTCATTCTTAGAATCATAATCTTTGATAACTAGCACTTCACTTTATTACTATCCTCATACTACAACTTTTCAATTTCAACATAAGCTCAAAATATCCCAACTTAAGAAACTTGATTAGATCAAACCTTTTTAACTTGGTTTCCCAATATCATATCCATATGAATAACATATATACATTTATCACATTGATCAGATTACCCATACTGATCCACTTAACAAAACTAGCTTCATTAATGCATGTTATCATTTCACACCTTATATAGGTGTTTCCAACCTTGTATGGTCATGCTCAAACACCTAAATAACTCTTTTCATTCATTTTAACTTTGCAAGAAAATGTTACAACTCATTTTCCTATAGCATTCAATAGTTCATTGATAGCTCTCATGAGCTCTGAGTTATGGCCCTTGGAAAATCGATCTCAAAATGCACTTAGAGCACCTTGGAGTCTCCTTGGTGTAGAGTGACCACAAATGATGTATGGTCTCAATAGCTATAAAATGGGTCTCACTAGGGTTCACCAACCCATCCAAAGCTAATGGCATTGATGATTCGATGCCAAGATTAGTGGTTTCAAAGTTATGTTGTGCTGCACCTATGAACTGAGGCACACTACAAGTTTTGGCATTGAGAAAAATCCTTATACCAAATCCAAATGGAATGTGATCTCTTGAAAATGAGATAGGTTATTTTAGGCCTCAACATCATCATCTTGTAGTATTTAACAATTCATCAATAGCCCTTATGAGCTCTGAGTTACGACCCTCAAAAGATTGACCTCGAAATGCACTTAAAGCACCTTAGAGACTCCTTGGTACGGGGTGGCCATGGAAGATGGAGGGTCTCCATGACAACAAAAAGGGTGTTACTAGTGTTCACTTGCCCATCTAAAGTTAATGGTGTTGATGATTCAATGCCAAGATCAACGGTTTCAAAGTTACGTTGTGGTGCACCTATGAACTGAGGCACACTGCGAGCTTTGGCATTGAGTGAGATCATTGCGCCAAATCCAAATGGAATGTGATCTCTCAAAAATGAGATAGGTTATTTTAAGACTCAACATCATCATCCTATAGTATTTAATGATTCATCAATAGCTCTCATGAGCTTTAAGTTATGACCCTTGGAAGATCAACCTCGAAATGCACTTAGAGCACCTTGGAGACTCCACAGTAGGGGGTGGACGTGGACAATGGAGTGTCTCTACAGCCTAGAAAAAGGATGTCACTAGGGTTCACCTACTTATCTAGAGCTAATGGAATTGACAATTCGATGCCAAGATCAACGGTTTCGAAGTTATACTATGGTGCACCTATGAACTGAGGCACATTGTGAGTTTTGGGATCAAGTGAGATCGATGTGCCGAATCCAAACAAAAGGTGATCACTCAAAAATGAGATAGGCTATTATAGGCCTGAACATCACCATCCTATTAAATTTGACAGTTCATCGATAGCCCTCACGAGCTCTGAGTTACGACCCTCAAAAGATCGACCTCAAAACACACTTAGAGCACCTTGGAGACTTCTCGGTACAAGGTGGCAATGGATGATGGAGGGTCTCTACAACTAGAACAAGGGTATAACTAGGGTTCAACCACCCATCCAAAGCTAATGGCACTAACAATTCAATGCCAAGATCAGTGGTTTCAAAGTTATGTTTTGGTGCACCTACGAACTGAGGCACACTACGAGTTTTGGCATCGAGCAAGATTGATGTGCCGAATCCAAACAAAAGGTGATCTCTTAAAAATGAGATAAGTTATTTTAGGCCTCATTATCACCATCCTATAGCATTTGATGGTTCATAAATAGCCCTCATGAGCTCTAAGTTACTACCTTTGGAAGATCAACCTTGAAACGTACTTAGAGCACCTTGGAGACTCCTCGGTATGGAGTGGCTGCAGATGATGGATGGTCTCTATGGCTAGAAAAAGGGTGTCACTAGGGTTCACCTACCCATCCAAATCTAATGGAGATGATAGTTTGATGCCAAGATCAACGGTTTCAAAGTTATGTTGTGGTGATCCTATGAACTAAGGCACATTGCAAGTTTTGGCATCGAGTGACATCGTTATGCTGAATCCAAATGGAACATGATCTCTTGAAAATGAGATAGGTTATTTTAGGCCTTGACATCACCATCTTCTACCATTTGATGTTTCATCAATAGACCTCATGAGCTTCGAGTTACAACCCTCAGAAGATTGACCTCAAAACACACTTAGAGAACCTTGGAGACTCCTCAATATGGAGTGGCCATGGATGATGGATAGTTTTTGTGACTAGAACAAGGGTTTCACTAGGGTTCACCCACCCACCTAGAGCTAATGGTCCTGATGATTCGAAGCCAAGATCAGCGGTTTCAAAGTTATGCTGTGGTGATCCTTTAATGTCATAGAATATTATTTTTATGAACTTTTATGGATGTTTATTTGGAAATATGTGTTGCATTTCTTGTGTTGTGCTTGGCATCCAATTGATCAACAAATGATTAAGTTTCCAGTTACAAGGCATACAAAATGTCAACATCATACACCATTCACATACATCACAATGAGAATAATTTTAATAAGAACATTAAGAAAGCACATTTACAATTTCACATTTAGTAAAGAACCATTGAGGCATTGCAAGAGCCAAGTGTATATAGATTTTCATGACATGTACCAAATGCATACACAAGATGACAAATCACATAAAGTCAAGACCCCCAAATAGAAAAGTGAAGACTAGGAAACAAAGCATATCAACAAATCAACACATGAGGAACCAATGTTTAAATGAACTCACATGCCAACTTGAGACCACTACATGCATCATACAGTAGATGATGCAACCGGTTCACAACCACAACATAGGAAGCGAGGGCTTCAATTATCACCACTTGGTAAATGATAGGCCAAAATAAACAATATGTCAATTGTTACCCAAACCATCAATGATAATTATGGATAAGGAAATTAGTTGGTCATTCGATTAACTCCACATTTAACCACCATCTTAGTTATTATATATATTTTTGGGTATGCTAGCTCATCCCTATGAATTAAAGGGAATCCATTAATGTAGCTAGGTTTTATTTCATTCACAATTATAAAATGGCTATACATTAACGCTAGTACATTGGTATAATAGTTATTATTATCACTTTCTACATCCAAGCTAGAGTCCATGGCTACATTGCCTTCACAAGAACTGAGGTTTGGGTGGCACTACAATATTTTTTAATAAGTATGTTCAACCAATGGTGTCATTACAAATCTCATGTATACTTGCTTGGTGTTCCATGTACTGATGTGATAAAAAAGTGCATGGAATGGTTAGTGATTGTGCATACCTCATGTATGTGTTACTTGATTATTTTTTGATGACATGTGGTTGGTATGCGATCAATTAACAAGCTTTCTTAGCATGAGAATTGTTGGATAACCAATCAATTTTCCTACTAATTCAAATGGGTGGGCCTAAGGGCTCAACATGTTTGGGTGATATTGAATCCACATAGAAATCACTAGCCCTTCTAGAGATGCTAAAGGGTGTGTGTAAATGGACCAGCATCCTTTAATATTGTAGAATTTTATTTTTGTGCATTTTTATGGATATGCATTTGGGAACATGTCATGCATTTTCAAAAACTATTTTTATTAGACGTACTAGGCATGTGAATGATCAACAACCTTGTATTTCATTAATGTTATTGGACTAAGAACTAGTTTTCCTCTCAGTTGGAAGGGTGGGCCTAAGGCTTCAACACTAATGGGTGATGTTGAACTACCTTGGTAATGACTAGTTCATTTGGGGAGGCTTGGGACTACATGCAAAGGGATTCTTTTCAATTTTACTCTTATTTCAAGGGGTGGGCCTAAGAGCTCAACATGTTTTGGTGATGTTAAATCACCATATTAATGAATAGCTCATTTGGAGATGCTAAAGAGTGTGTTCAAATGGACTATTGTCCTTTAATATCATAGAAAGTTATTTTTATGAACCTTTATGGATGCGTATTTAGAAATATGTATTGCATTGCTTGATTAAGTTTCCAGTTGCAAGGTATACAAAAATCTCAACATCATAGACCATTCACATACATCACAATGATAATAATTTTAATAAGAACATTAGAAAACCACATTTATAGATTAATGTGTCAAAAAGGACATTGGGTCAATGTAGAACATAATGCATGCATATAATTTCATGAAAGGCATTGATTAATGTGTGTTCTTCCCGATCTTGGAATGCAATGGTACCTACAATGTCTTGTAAATGCATTGATGATGTCATTACAACTCCCTTGGTGTTCCATGTAAGCATGTGCATGCAATGGTATGTGATTGTGTATGCAATATTACAAGTAAACTCTCTTTTTTGAGATGTGTTTGGTATATGAATGATTGACAAACATATTTTGCAAGAACGTTGTTGGGCCAACCAATCAATTTTACTCCATTTTCTTCATTGATAATCATGGGCATCCCATGACAATGAAAGGATGAACATTCTTCATTAATTTGGCATGAGGAGTTACAAATAAGAGTGTTTCATCATTTACAATATATCAAGTCTTTCATCATTATTACATCAATACACAACTACCAAAAATTGTTATGTCATAAATAGTAGTCTCAAAAATTGTAGTATCAATAAAAGTATTGTAAGAAATCATAGTGTCAAAAATAAAATTGATTTTTCTTCATTATGCTCCTTGTTTAGCTTTTTATCTTCATGTCTACCTCCTCTTCATGATGCACCTACATTCCAATATCATAAAAAATATTAGTAACTTTTTGTATTAAGAAAGATAATCATCAATTCATTGAATCATTATGAAGAAAATAACATAAGAAATAAATATACTTTGTTGAGTGTTCCAGTAGGGTCCTCTCTCTATTTTAGGGCCTCCAATAGGGCTTCATGATCAGCATTAGTAATAGCCTCTATGAGTCCTAGGACCCCTAGGGACATATTATAATTGTTTATATGTGTTGAAAGGGGTCATAGGATGACCGATGACCCCTTTTGACATATTTTATTACAACATATGTCTCTAGGTGTCCTAGGACCTCTAGGGACATATTAGAATTGTTTATATGGGTCAAAAGTGGCCATAGGATGACCTATGACACCTTTCAACAAACTCCATGATGACATATGTCTTTAGGAGTCCTAGGACCCCTAGGGACATATTATAATCATTTATATGTGTCGAAAGGAGCCATAGGATAACCTATGACCCCTTTCGACACATTTTAGTACAATATATGTCTCTAGGGCTCCTAGGACCCCTAGAGACATGTTAGAATCATTTATATGGGTTGAAAGGGGCCATAGGATAACCTATGACCACTTTCAACACATTCCATGATAAAATATGGCTCTATGGGTCCTAGGACCCCTATTGACATATTATAATCATTTATATGGGTTGAAAGGGGCCATAAGATGATCTATGACCCATTTTTACACATTTCATTACAACATATGTCTCTAGGTGTACTAGGACCCCTAGGGATGGATTAGAATGGTTTATATGGGTTGAAAGGGGCCATAGGATGACCTACAACCCCTTCTGACACATTTCATTACAACATATGTCTTTGGGGGTCCTAGGAACCCTAAGGACATATTATAATTGTTTATATGGTTCAAAAGGGGCCATAGGATGACCTATGACCCCTTTCGACACATTTTATTACAACATATGTCTCTAGGGGTCTTAGGACCCCAAGGGATAGATTAGAATGCTTTATATGGATCCAAAGGGGCCATAGAATGACCTATGACCCCTTTTGACACAATCCATGATGACATGTGTCTCTAGGGGTCCTAGTACACTCAGGGACATATGATCTCTTTTGACACATTTTATTTCAACATATGTCTCTAGGGGTCCTAAGACCCCTAGGGACATATTAGAATCATTTATATGAGTTCAAAGCGGCCATAGGGTGACCTATGACTCCTTTCAACACATTCTATGATGACATATGTCCTAGGGGTCCTTGGACCCCTTGGGATATATTATAATCATTTATATGGGTTGAAAGGGGTGATAGAATGACCAATTACCCCTCTCAACACATTTCATTACAACATATGTCTCTAGGGGTCATAGGACCCCTAGGGACAAATTAGAGTGGTTTATATGGGTCGAAAGGAGCCATAGGATGACCTATGATCCCTTTCAACACATTTCATTACAACATATGTCTCTAGGGTTCCTAAGACCCCTAGAGACATATTATAATTATTTATATTGGTTGAAAGGGGTGATAGGATGACCTATGACCCCTTTCGACACATTTTATTACAACATATGTCTCTAGGGGTCCTAGGACCCCTAGAAACATATTATAATTGTTCATATGGGTTGAAAGGGGCCACAAAATGACCTATGACCCCTTTCTACACATTCCATGATGAAATATGTCTCTAGGGGTCCTAGGACATCTAGGGACATATTATAATTGTTTATATGGGCTGAGAGGGGCCATAAGATGACTTATGACCCCTTTTGACACATTTTATTACAACATATGTCTCTATGGGTCTTAGGACTCCTAGGGACATATTAGAATTGATTATATAGGTCAAAAGGGTCCATAGGATTACCTATGACCCCTTTCAACACATTTCATGATGACATATGTCTCTAGGGGTCTTAGAATCCCTAGTGATATATTATAATTATTTATATGGGTCCAAAGGGGCTATAGGATGACCTATGATCACTTTTGACAAATTTTATTACAACATATCTCTTTAGGGGTCCTGGGTCCCCTAGGAATATATTATAATTTTTTATATGGGTCGAAAGAGGTCATAAGATGACCTTTAACCCCTTTTGACACATTCAATGATGACATATGTCTTTGGGGGTCTTAGGACACCTAGGGATGTATTATAATCATTTACATAGGTTGAAATGGGCTATAGTATAATCTATGACCCCTTTTGACAGATTTTATTACAACATATGTCTCTAGGGTTCCTAGGACCCACAAGGACATATTAGAATCATTTGTATGGGTCAAATTGGGCCATAGGATGACCTATGACCCCTTTCAACACAATCCATGATGACATATGTCTGTAGTTGACCTAAGACCCCTAGGGACATATTATAATCATTTATATGGGTCGAAAGGGGCTATAAGATCACCTATGACCCTTTTTAACACATTTTATTACAACATATGTCTCTAGGGGTTCTAGGACTCCTAGGGACATTATAATTGTTTATATGGGTTTAAAGGGGCCATAGGATGATCTATGACCCCCTTCAACACATTTCATGATGACATATGTCTCTAAGGGTCTGAGGACCCCTACAGACATATTATAATTTTTTATATGGGTCAAAAGGGGCCATAGGGTGATCTATGACCCCTTTCAACGTATTCCATGATGACATATGTCTCTAGGGGTCCTAGGACCCCTAGGGACATATTATATTCATTTATATGGGTTGAAAGGGGTCATAGGATGACCTTTGACCCCTTTCGAAATATTTTATTACAATATATGTCTCTAAGGGTCCTAGGACCCCTAGGGACATATTAGAATTATTTATATGAGTCAAAAATGGCCATAGGATGACCTATGACCCCTTTGGACACATTCCATGATGACATGTCTCTAGGTGTCCTAAGATTACTAGGGACATATTATAATTGTTTATATGGGTCAAAAGAGGCCATAGGTTGACCTAAGATTTCTTTTGACATATTTTATTACAACATATGTCTCTAGGGGTCCTAGGACCCCTAGGAACATATTAGAATCATTTATATGGGTTCAAAGCGGCCATAGGGTGACCTATGACTCCTTTCAACACATTCCATGATGACATATGTCTTAGGGGTCCTAGGACCCCTTGGGATATATTATAATCATTTATATGGGTTGAAAGGGGTGATAGAATGACCAATTACCCCTCTCAACACATTTCATTACAACATATGTCTCTAGGGGTCATAGGACCCCTAGGGACAAATTAGAGTGGTTTATATGGGTCGAAAGGGGCCATAGGATGACCTATGATCCCTTTCAACACATTTCATTACAACATATGTCTCTAGGGTTCCTAAGACCCCTAGAGACATATTATAATTATTTATATTGGTTGAAAGGGGTGATAGGATGACCTATGACCCCTTTCAACACATTTTATTACAACATATGTCTCTAGGGGTCCTAGGACCCCTCGAAACATATTATAATTGTTCATATGGGTTGAAAGGGGCCACAAAATGACCTATGACCCCTTTCTACACATTCCATGATGAAATATGTCTCTAAGGGTCCTAGGACATCTAGGGACATATTATAATTGTTTATATGGGTTGAGAGGGGCCATAAGATGACTTATGACCCCTTTTGACACATTTTATTACAACATATGTCTCTATGGGTCTTAGGACTCCTAGGGACATATTAGAATTGATTATATAGGTCAAAAGGGGCCATAGGATTACCTATGACCCCTTTCAACACATTTCATGATGACATATGTCTCTAGGGGTCTTAGAATCCCTAGTGATATATTATAATTATTTATATGGGTCCAAAGGGGCTATAGGATGACCTATGATCACTTTTGACACATTTTATTACAACATATCTCTTTAGGGGTCCTGGGTCCCCTAGGAATATATTATAATTTTTTATATGGGTCGAAAGAGGTCATAAGATGACCTTTAACCCCTTTTGACACATTCAATGATGACATATGTCTTTGGGGGTCTTAGGACACCTAGGGATGTATTATAATCATTTACATAGGTTGAAATGGGCTATAGTATAATCTATGACCCCTTTTGACAGATTTTATTACAACCTATGTCTCTAGGGTTCCTAGGACCCACAAGGACATATTAGAATCATTTGTATGGGTCAAATTGGCCCATAGGATGACCTATGACCCCTTTCAACACAATCCATGATGACATATGTCTGTAGTTGACCTAAGACCCCTAGGGACATATTATAATCATTTATATGGGTCGAAAGGGGCTATAAGATCACCTATGACCCTTTTTAACACATTTTATTACAACATATGTCTCTAGGGGTTCTAGGACTCCTAGGGACATTATAATTGTTTATATGGGTTGAAAGGGGCCATAGGATGATCTATGACCCCCTTCAACACATTTCATGATGACATATGTCTCTAAGGGTCTGAGGACCCCTACAGACATATTATAATTTTTTATATGGGTCAAAAGGGGTCATAGGGTGATCTATGACCCCTTTCAACGTATTCCATGATGACATATGTCTCTAGGGGTCCTAGGACCCCTAGGGAGACATATTAGAATTATTTATATGGGTCAAAAGTGGCCATAGGATGACCTATGACCCCTTTGGACACATTCCATGATGACATGTCTCTAGGTGTCCTAAGATTACTAGGGACATATTATAATTGTTTATATGGGTCAAAAGAGGCCATAGGTTGACCTATGATTTCTTTTGACATATTTTATTACAACATATGTCTCTAGGGGTCCTAGGACCCCTAAGGACATATTATAATTTTTAATATGGGTAAGACGGGGTCATAGGATGACCTATGACCCTTTTGAACACATTCCATGATGACATATGTCTGTAGGGGTCCTAGGACTCCTAGCAACATATTATAATCATTTATATGGGTCAAAAGGGGACATAGGATGACCTATGACCTCTTTCAACACATTTTATTACAACATATGTCTCTAGGGTTCTTAGGACCCCTAGGGATATACTAGAATTGTTTATATGGGTTGAAAGGGGCCATATGATGACCTATGACCCCTTTCAACACATTCCATGATGAAATATGTCTATAGTTGTCCTAGAACCCTTAGGGACATATTATAATTGTTTATATGGGTCAAAAGGTGCCATAGGATGACCTATGATCCCTTTCGACACATTTTATTACAACATATGCCTCTATGGGTCCTAGGACCACTAGAGACATATTATAATTGTTTATATGGGTCAAAAAGAGTCATAAGATGATCTATGACCCCTTTTGACATATTCCATGATGACATATGTCTCTAGGAGTCCTAGACATATTATAATTATTTGTATGGGTCAAAATGGGCCATAGGATGACCTATGACCCCTTTCAACATAGTTCATTACAAAATATGTCTCTAGGGTTCCTAGGACCCCTAGGGATAGATTAGAATGGTTTATATGGGTCAAAAGGGGCCATAGGATGACCTATGACCCCTTTCGACACATTGATGACAACATATGTCTCTAGAAGTTGTTGGACCCCTACAGACATATTATAATCATTTATATGAGTGAAAAGGGGTCATAGTATGACCTATGACCCCTCTCCATGCATTTCATCACAATCTATGTCCCTAGGGGTCCTAGGACCCCTAGGGATGCATTTGGTTGGTTCCAATACATTGAGAGTGGTCATAGGTTAACCTATGACCTCTTTCAATGCATTTTATGACAATATAATATAATATTGTATATTTTAATATAATAATATTATATTATTAGAATATATAACAATAATAATCATATATATTACTATATTATATTTATTTATAATTATTATTATTATATTTATAGCTATATTATATTTAATAATAATCTTACATAATACTATCATATAATAATAATCATACATATTACTATAATATAATAATAATTATAATCATATATAATAATAGTATCTGATTTAGCTCGATATTTACCAAGCCTATTTCGTCAACCCAAAAACGTGATTGAGAAGGTTTTCACTGACACTCAAACTTTGGGTACCCATCTAGCAATGTTATTTTCATCAAAATTGAATAAAATGAAAAGGGTTTTTTTATAACACTCTTGAGATTCCATCAATATAATTGCCATCAAATATTGAGTTTGATAAGTATTTATTAGTTAATTTTTAATGAAGATGATTGTAAAGTGTTGATTTACATATTGATTGAAAAATAGCTATAACTTTCAAATAGTATAACATTTTTTAAATCCAAAAGTTGCATCACATTCTATGCTTCGCCCAGTATAAGAAAAATAAACTAAAAATTAAATTTGGTAAAGTTTTCTATTAGTTAAGGAGGTTAGACATGAGAGTTTCTTTTAAAAAGTTTTAGTAGAAAATTCACATTTAATTATTTATTTGGAATAAAAATACCCAAAAATATGTGTCACATCTGGGCATGAGTCTACTTTTTATATCTATAATTATATTAAAAAAATATTATCATTTGATTTTGATTAAGGTAGTCAAACATACCAATCAAATTTTTTCCCCTCCAAATAAGGCCTAATAGTTTAAAAACTACATTCAATTTCCTACATATTATTTTCTTACAAATTTTTAATATAAAGTCTAGAAGAACTTTAAAATTGTGTCAAGTTGACATAACCTTGATTTGTTGGTTTTTCACTACCACTTAAGGGCATAGTTTGGTTGACCATGATCCTACACATACCCATCACTTCTAAGTAGTCTTAAAATTGGTCTGACTCAGTGAATAATATGAAACTCAACATATAAACTAAAGCACTCAATTTATGTTGCATAGCTCAGTCAATGCTATCACTACAAGCTCAATATAAACTGAGTCACTTGGTTAATAGTGTGTAGCTTGGTTAACACTAGACTCACATCACATCAACTATGAACTCGATAAGCACTGTACAATTTCTTTTGCATTGATAAACTTGACATACTCTAAGATGCTTAGTTTATACTACTGATCATCACCTTTGTAGTAACTACTTAGTGCAAACTGAAAACTTTCCCTTGGGCTTTGTAGCAACTATAGAACTCGATAGATACTAAAATACTTGGTTAACACTGTTAACTATACAATGTTCTTGATAGATACTTACAATCTAAATAAGTGTATATCACTAATAACAAACATGACTCTAATGTCAATAGGTTTGAACATCAACATCAAAAGTATGGAAAACTAAATAAATAAAGTCAAACAAATATGTATAAGAATGGGCTCGACTCTTACCTGGGTCATTAAATGCTATTTCAACAAATGACAATGATTTTAGGGGTCCATATATATATATATATATATATATATATATATATATATATATATATATATATATATATATATATATATTGCAAAGATATCATATGCCCATACACAAATGGGTATGAGATTGTTATGTTCTTTTACAGTAATAGATTTAAGAAGTTTCCAGCCTCTAACCCATGGCACATAAATTTGGAAAAACTCATATTCCTAGAAGTATATGGATATGGATTTACTCAAGGCTCTTATAGCATTCTATAACCCTAAAGAAAAATCCTTTCATAAGAAGGATAGGAGCGTAGTGTGTATACTAGACTGTGTGTGTTTAATTGAATATTTGGGCTTGAAGACTAGATGAGTGTAGAGATTAAAATCCAAAATTTTCAAAAGAAATTTGAAAGAAATTACAAGTTTTATACTAGGAAGGTGATGCTCCATCATATTCCATATGAGATCAATTTAGTTAGAGAGATACCAAAGAAGGTGGATAAGATGCTCCTAGTGAATAATTTATGTAATTATCTTCATAATACAATCTACGACTTGGTTAAGGCACAAGGGACTAATGGTTCAAATATGGTGAATGGAGGACCTTACCTCATGACTCTTAATATTCAAGACCTATTTACAAATATTGAATTTGATTATGTGAAATATACTATTGAAAAAATGAAAGAACAAATTGAAGTCTCCCAAAGAGGAGAATTTGGAAATTTCAAATTGTACCATTATTCATTGCTGATGCTTTTAATTTTATATAAGAACATTGGTTACTTTAGTGTAGATTTGATTGACCAAACATCATACCTTGACGTATAATTGTGAGTTCAACTTTTAACCCAGGTATGGGATAGACATTATCCTTATTCTAGTTTTGTGTCAATTTTTAATAATTTCTATTTTGATGTCATGAGAATGTTAGGTGCCCAACAAGTTAGTGTTCTGGATATTTTAAAGAAATTATTGAAGCTTGACCTATTAAGATATGATACCAAATTAGCCCAAAAATATAGAAACGTGTTTTTTTTTCAAAAGATTACAGTTATGAAATTTTATGCTTGTCCTCAACCCCCACACATATTGGCAAGATATATACCTACTAAGATAGCAATAATTTAATTCATGTGGCAACTCATCATGATGGACAAGGAACATCTAAGCCCTAAGCCACACAAAGGAACTTTAATGTGTAGATGTTTTAAGATTGGTGATTCCATAGTTAGGGAAGAAGAATTGGATCAAATTCATGAACTTTTGAGATATTACAATTTTTCTTCTGCTTCATATAAAATATAGGATCATAAGAATGTACTCAGAAGTGCATTGAAAGAAACACGAAACTAAACTCTCCATAACAACAAATAATTGCCCTAATAAGACATAATTAGAAATAATCTGATTGAAAGTAATGTAGAGAAGAGGTTGAGAAAATATAAAGATATGGTCTTGATTTCAAGGGATTTTTCTTGGAAATTGTTTATCCCTTCAGATAGGAAAATGTGTTAGAAAACTATGACCATAATATGTCTTAGATGCCACAAAACCCATTAGAGGAAGAAGATAGAGTAAACCCAAACCCTTTAGAGCTAGATGTAGTTTTGGGAGAGACACATGATCTACCTAAGACATCTACTTGGGTAGAAAAAGGTAATAAGAGGTATAATTTTTTTCATATGCCTAAGAAGATTTAAAAGAGGACATTGTAACTAATCCCTGGCAAGAGCCAATACTTTGCTAATATGAGGTAGAATTTCTTACAAGAAAGACTAAAGGTAGCTAAAAGTTCCTTGAAAAACTTGCAAAACAAGATGAGATGATAGGACCATTCAGGGAAAAATAATATTAGAAGATGATGAATTCATAAAATCAAAACAATTTAAAAGTTTCTTGTATAAAGTTAAGAAAAGTGAATTGAATTTGATAATAAAACCATGGGTCAGCAGAAAATATCAAAGAACTCATTGAGAAACTACTAGCATATGACCTTGACAAGGAAATCATGGCAGTAAATGAGGCAAGATACCACATAAAAAGGAGTAGTATGCTACTGGTGCCTATATGGGACTTAGGAACAACATTTGTGCTGGATCAAATAAAGAATGAAACAAAAGTCAATATCATAAGAAGCATTTGTTACACAAGATTTGCAAAGAGGCTCTAGTTTTAATATTGACACTAAACATAAGTTACGTAGAACACTATTCATAAGTGAAATAGAGTTAATTGTTGGAATTATTTAGAATAACTTAGGGGGGTGAATCAGTTATCCAAGGTCTATATGTACATTTTAAAATTTTCACAACTTAGTGAACCCATCTCCATAAAAACATTTTATCATGCATGCATCCATTAGATTATGCCATCACTTAAACTTGCAGGTTACTATCAAATTAATTTGCAAAAATGTAATCATTAAACAGAACAAATTCAATAACACATTTGACATAATGATTTAATGTGGAAAACCAATTTGGAAAAAAACCACCAATAACATGCTACTCATTCTCACTCTTCTGAAGTGATGCCCTATGAAAGGCCAACCCTGATAAAAGTTACAATACACACTATTAAATGTGACTTGGTTAAAGGATTTCAATCACCCTATGAGGAGTGAGCCTTATTAGAGGACATTATATCATTCACTTGGAATGTCAGCTGATTAAAGGATTTACAAATGACTGTTAGGTCAACCTTAATCCAAAGGATTTATGCAAGGCTGATATAATTATTAGAAAGTAGCAATAAGGCTTGATCTGATAACAATTTACAACTCCATTTGTATATTACAAATCTTTTTTTTAGTGCTCCATTTTGCTTGTCTTTCACACACTTCAGCTTTGATAGCTTTTTCATCCTTTAAGCATCCATGCTCTTAAGCCTTCTTGCTTTTCTTGCCAATGCAACCTCTTCTCTTAGGTCACTGAATGAAGCAATACTCTAGACTTCTTGTCTTCCTTAGGTTCTTGCACATGTCAACCCTTGGTTCTGACCAACCATCTCTATATATAGAGAAATAAGATATTTTTTCATTCATCCTCCATCATCCATTATAAGGTTAGGTTGGATTAAGTAGGATTCACTAAATCTATCCCTTATTTCATTCCATTCCCTTCTAGAAACTTCCCCTTCAATCCTCTTTGAATTCACATCGAAATGGTTCATCATAAATTTTGTGCCACCAACTCATCAAGCTCGCGTTCCACACAGTTCACACAATCCAAGAAATCAACCTTGTCAGCTTAGATTCATCAAATTCTTGATCTTTCTCATAATGCTGACACACAATATTAACTGGCTTTTGATGCTTGTCACATACTACATTGCTCAACATCCACTATCAAATCACTAAGAAAAAACTAAAGTTTACTAGTGATCAAAATCAACTAAACTTTACTTGGTTTAGACAGAAATTGACTTTTCTGAGGACCAACTGATTTTCTTCTCAACTTGCACTAACTTTTCTTAGCATGTATTGTGAAAATTTTCAAGCTTGGTAGACACTTTTTTTAACTTGTTCTTATGAACTTAATTAGTGTAACCAACCTTTACAATCTTAATTAGATTATCAATGCAATATAATATCACTGTCTTAACTTATTCTTGTACTCCTTTTCCATATCATAGCTCAACCTTTTCTCTCGGTGCTATTGTTAGCTCATTTGTTCAAATCCTCTTCATCAATCAAATAAATTATGGTACTTAAATCATATAAAAAATTGTCTTACTAGCAATTAGTAGGTTTGACATCAGTGACAAAAAAAAATTGGAACACATTTATCATACTTGTGTCAATCTTTTTTCAACATTAATAAGAAATTAATAACAAGATTAATATGATTTAATTAGTAAGTAAATACTTTATTAGTTTAACATAGAGATGCTCTTGTATTTTTTGAGCAATGAGAAGAACATTATTGATTTGTCATTGATAGAAAGATTCATCATCCACTTTGGAAATAATGCACTCCAAATGATAGATATAACTATAAAAGGTCAATTAGAAAAAAAAAATCTGGCCAACTTGTTGGAGTAGAGTAGGACATCTCAGATGATAAAAAGGTCATTAAATATTGTCTTATTAATCACAATTTCATACTATCAACCTACACATTTGGAGATATCAAATGATGGAGGAACTTCCATCATATCAAGTCAACTTTGCACTTGAGATAGTGATCTGCATGAAGAACATTTTTGACTTTTTTTTTTTTGGTGTGTTTCCTTCCTAATGCTACTAAATTTCAAGAATACATGTTTTTTGAAGCTTCATTTTGGAGACATCTTTGGGGCTTTTCATTGAAATAAATATGGATAATTTTCCAACAAGCTTCAAAGTATATGATCAAGAATTATACCATTTCATGCTCAATCTAGACAATACTAGAGAACTGTCTCATCTCTTAGGGGTCATTGTTGAATAATTCAATAGCTTGATACTTAGAGCTTAGGAACCTAGCTTGAAGATACCCCTTTCCACGGGTCAAGAGATAAATTGATAAACTCTTGATTGGTTTATGGTTATCTACTTTGAAAGGATATTTTCTCAAATATATCTATTCATAATATGTAACTAGCATTTTTTCTTTTTTATTCTAGGAGGCAGGGGAGGGGGTAGAATTTTGCATAATAACATTGATTTGGTGGTTAGTGTAACTATTGATTAGTTACAATATACTTCAAATTTATTTAATTACTTTAAGTAATTACAAAACTAAAAATACCATCTAGATAATGTGACACTCATTCATTGATTAGAATGTCATGCTTTTAGCCTTCCTTTAGGCCCTTTATACTCATGTGTGTCATTTATAAATAAAAACATGCAATGTGTGTTAAAATTGTAATGTATTTTCATAATGATAAAAAAATTGTAATGTCTTTCTATTTTACTTTACATGTTCATAAAGGTCACATCTTTTATGACATTAGAAAGTAACTAGGGGGTGATGTCCTATTTGAGGAGGGAACTTTTTGAAAAAAAAGTAGTTCTCTTCGATATGAGTTTTTAGCCCCTAGTTATTTTCAACACTAGGGGACTTAACTTTAGTCCTTTTATTTTGGAATATATATTTTTTCATGAAATATTCATGTTTTTTCCATATAAATATATTATTTTGGAAAGAGGATTTATGTTTTAAAATGGAAGCATTATTTTTCTGGAATATTTTTCTTAGAAACTCAAAATTGACTTCCTTTATTTGTAAAAGTGCATGTCATATTTTAATGAATCCAAAGGAAACACACCATAATTATAGAGTGTCATTTTAAATTCTTTTTTGGGTTCCAAGCACTCTTTTTTCAAAGTGCCAAAATTAAGGGTGGGAAAAAACATAATTAATGGGTACTATTTATATTTTATGTTTCATAATTCCTCTAGAAGTGCTCTTTATTTTTGCATTCTACATAGAAATAACCTAAGTCTAAGAGCATAGATTCTAATGTAACTATACATTTAACTAAAGCAACTAAGGACAACAAATTATTTTTCAATAAGAGTGATGAAGAATGACTTTATATGTTAAAATTTCTCTTTTGAATTAATAATTCATTTTGAGAACTTGAAAGCACCCAACCAAGTTTCAAATTCTCTTAAAACATTGTTTTGAAAATTAATGAATTTTGAAGACATCAGTTGGAAAATTAACTCCTAGGTCTTAGTTAATATTGTATTTGCAACTTTAGATGACTTATTCACTAAATATTTGAAATTATAATTAAAATATTGTTTAATTGATAAAAAAGAGGATCAATTAGTTGTGTTTTTAGTTTGTGAGCTAGGTTTTAATCTTTTAATGTTTGTCACCACATTCTATTCTATAGTTTATCCAATTTCACCTCTTAGGCTATTGTATAATGCCACACTGGTGACATGATCTGAGACTTATTAGTAGAGACTTGATTTATGATTATATTAGAGATAAGAGATATGTCATGATATATTATATGGTTGAGATGCACTTCTTACGACGTACTTATATGCCTCCACATGTGGTTTATGTATGCTATGGGTTCTAACACTTCTAACCTATTTATGTGCTTAAGCTATTGTATGAACTAGTTGGTGATGTAGGTGTGTGTAGGAATGGGTGGAAAAAGCCTAAAAAATATTCATTGATTTGGAGATGAAATCATGATTCTTGTATACAATTTGAGAATAGAAATCCTTATAGAGAAGCTAGCTACCCAAATTGAGGTCTTGGGGATTCTTGTAATTAGTTTTGTTTTACTTTCATCTTACTTTAGTTTTTCATCAAAGTGAACATGTTTACCATAGTATATATGGATGCAAACGTATATGTTGAGTAAAATTGTATATATAATTTTTTTTTTAATTATTTATTTATTTATTATTATTATTATTTATTTTATTTTTTATTTTATTTGTGTGTGTGTGTGTGTTTGTAATGGGTGCACTTTCTTGCATAAATAATAAGCTATAGTTAAATTAATAAAGTAACAAGATAATAGAATTCAAGAGACTTGAACCTACCACTCATACAAATCATACATTCAAAAAACTCATCTATGTAACTCTTCAAGATTTATCTCTAAGAATGAAACCTTGAACTCATATCTAAACTAAGTATGCAAGACTACAAACAACAAAAATGCTCTCAAGGTTGCAACCCATGACCTCTTGGGAAAAATCAAACAAACCAAGCATCACACCACAAGGAAACTTTGAGACTTAACCTCTTAGAACCATCTTGACATTGCAAACTAGAGGTATTTTTTCAATAGATCAAGTAAAGCATAGATTTTTTAAATTAAATTTTAATAAGAATGTTGGTTGAAACAGACACAACATATTCAACAACATCATTACCCTATAAAATAGGAGGTACTTAGGGATGAAAAAAACATATAAAAGAACATGACCAAGTCTATAGTCAAAATGATTTATCTACACAAGAATAATTTGGGAATCCAGGAGTATAGGAATAACCAAACTAGAGGAAGGCTTAAGAAGATTGGTAGCTTGCAAGAAAGCATATAATTGACCTCTTTGCATAGGAAGACAAGTAGGTTTCATTTTCTTTCATTTCTATCGATCAAACAATTATTTAAATACATTTAAAAGGTTAGATAATTATATAAAATGTGTTGTTGTTTTTTCATGCTATATGTGTCTTTATTTGTCTGATCTTGATCATTCATGCTAGAGAAAACATCCCTTCATGTTGAGTCTTTTATTTTTTGAATCCCCGATCTTATTAACTTTCTAGGAATTGAATTCCTTGAAGAGGGATTCATGGAGGAACTTTTAGCCTAGAGATTTAGCCTAAGAATAATGAGAGGGACTCTATTTGATCACACCTATTCTTGAAATTCAATTCATATCATTATATATATATTTTTGGAGTATCTAGAATAAAAGTACATGTATAGTACACATATATACCTCCATTCAAATTCACAACACTAATTGCACTCCTTTCTATTGATTTGTTCAACAAAATGCAATGTTTTGCTTGATAAATATGCTTCTTAACCATATGCATGGCTCTACAAAACATGTATTGTAATTTTGTGTAATGTGCCTCTTTACAAATGTATCGATATGGTTAACATATGTGCAGCTATGCCAAATGAAAGTGAGATTTTGGTTAAAGAAATATAGATGTGCAACTATGTGGATCAAATCTTCCATGTTGCTTGATATATTGGTGGGTATAATTAAAGCATATCTATTATAAATAGAAATGAAATTATAATTGATGAGTGCATAATTTTACTATTTCTTTTTTTATTACTTGATTGATTTGATGTTTTGGATTATTTGTCATGTTATTTTTCATACTAGGTAGGTCTTGTTCATGTCATGTCTATTCAAGTGCCTAGTTGTGATTATACGAATACGTGTGTTGAATTTTCTTGAGTAGGGTAGATACACTAGGTGGGTAGAACACCATAGGTGTTAGCACCTAGAAGTGGTAGTAAGGGAATCCTTTATTTGGATGTCAAGTCCTGGCGTAGGCTAACTCTAGTATGGATTAATGAATAAGTGGAAATATTAAAAAAATATAACTTTGGTTTGGGTTGGGTTTAACACATTAATTAAGATAATTGAGGTAGTATTATTGAAGGGACATCCTGCATACATTATAATTCTCTAACCCAAATGGTTGATCCCAAGATTACCTTGTTATGTCTATCCTCATTAGAGTAATTGGGGAAAAGGTGTCTTGTGCGGAAGGGCAACCTTAATCCCTCATGTTGGTCCCAATACTTTAGGAAGGTACAATGAGACTCACCTAGATGAGGTTATAACCCCTTACTCATATCTTTTCCTTTGTTAATTTTTTTAGCCCTTTATACTTTGTTTCATTTTCCATCTTTCCTTAGGATGGTGATCCCTATTTAGTAGTAAAATAGAAGAACTTTAAATAGCGTTATATAACTTGATTTTACACAATTACTAAGCCATTCAAATATGTGTTAGAGGAAAATTTTCAAATATTATTCCACTTTTATCCACAATAGATTATCTAGGACCCAAAGGAAGAAGGGAGAAAATGCTAAATTTGAATTATAAAGAAGAATACAATACAAGGAAATGTACTCTCTTGAAATTTATATAGGATGCTATTTTTTTCTCCAAAATATGGAGATCTAAATTGTATCTAAATATTCATCTTCCAATCACAGAATAAAATGATGACAGGAAGCAAATCTCCCTAGAATTAGAGATAGAAGGACTACTATGACTTGGGAAGGCATCTTATGACTAGGTTGACATAGTCTGATGAATTGCATCTAATGACTCTAGAAAGGTTGTGAATAGTAGGTTCCATATTTGTAATCCATTTTGATCCCAACCTACAAATCAACACAAAAAAATAAAGGTCTCAGGGTTGGGATTTGATGAGGTTTTGTCTTGGTCAAGCCTTAGCTTAAGGAATTAACCATAATTGAGAAATATAAATGTAAATGACTGAAATACAAGAGAAATGTTAGGATTCACCTTTCTTGAAACCCTTGCTTATAAGGATTTTGTATTTAACTATAATGTAGATCTTGAATTAGGAATGTAAGGTATCTCAACTCTTTGAAATGAATCTTCCATAATCCCATCATGGTGCCATCGATATAAAAGTGCATAAATGAAGAAAATAATGAATCATTCAATGTAGATCTCCTCCCTTGATGGTCAATAATAAGCTAGATCTTGAAAAGGAAATGTTCACAAATGATCCTTCAATAGTAGATAGAAATCTTCTTGTTTGAATTCTTGAAAAACTTGAATACTTGAACTCCTTGAATGCAAAAGGGGAAAAATGTGGACTAGAGAGAGAGAGAGCTTGAGAATATGATCATTTTCTATGAAAGACATATCTTGAGAATTCATGATGTGAAGATGAAGCCTCCAAATCCCCTTATATATGATTTTTGGGGCAAGAAAACAATATAGGATAGCTCGATAATGGTAAACAACTAATTAAACCCTCAAACATTTCATTCCCTAAGGACTAGAACTCCTAGGGACTAGGTCAACTTGGTCCAAGACAAGGTCAATCTCAAAGGACTTGGTCAACCTAGTCCAAACTAGGTTGATTCAAGCATGGACATACTATTGGAGTTCAACTCTTGAATGCCATAGAAAGAAGGGGTAGGTGCTAGAAAGAATAGGGTGGAAAGAAAAGGAAGATAGGAGAAAAAGGAGATTGAGCATAGGCATATCCATGGTCTAAAGAGGGAATTATGAAGAGGGAGATAAAAATTCGTAAAAGGAAAGTGCCAAAATTCTAATAATATAAATTTAGCCCCACTTTAGTAGGAGTATGAGTTTCCTCAAACTCGTAGTAAAGTAGATCAAGAGAAAAAGAGAAAATTTTATCTTGACTTAGGAGGAAAAGAAATCATCAAGCCATTTGAAATCATAGTAAGAGAAATAAGTGCTACAATAAGGGTTACAATTACTTTCCAAATAAGTTTTATTTTCCTTATTGTGAATCACACAAGAAAAAGAAAAGGAAATGGGGAAAGGTCTCCAAAAACAGGGGGATGGTGTTGAATGGTCTAGCAAGTGTATGAAGCATGCTAGTCAACCCATCAAAGATGAAGAAAATGGTCTAGAAAGTGTGCGTGGCATGTTAGTCTATTCATAGAAGGATTCAACTCCAAGAGAATTCCATGTCCCAAAAAGAAGAATAAAAAAGAAACCTAGGCATAAGGACATGTATCTCCTTAAGGGATCAGAACAACACTAGGCTTCACTAACCGTTATTAGTCAAAAGAAGGGTCAAGGCATGTATCAAACCTCTTAAACTAACAATAGTTTATAGAGAGATCCAAAAAGAAAGAGTTCATGCACCTAGGAATGATTCTTGGAAACTAGAAGGGCGGGGGGGGGAGAGAGAGAGAGAGAGAGAGAGAGAGAGGAGATAAACATGAAATAAAAATGCTTAAATTTGGGTATACCTTATAAATCATACCAAGCACTAAAGGTTGAAGAACTCTAAGTTATACATGTAATCCATAGTTTTACTACATGGTCAAAGGATGAGCGGAGTGCATGCCCCAATGTTAGATCTATTTCAAACATCTTAATGAGAGAAATATCTTTAACTAAAGCATATGTGCATCCACTAAATAATGCTTTGACTATAACATACCCCCCAAGAAGAGAAAAATATGAAGGGAAATGAGAACATAAGAAAAATAAAGAGTAGAGAAAGGGATCTACTAACTTTGGGGGTCAATAAGATCATATGATAACAAGTATTAAAATATCATCATTCCCAAAAGGAAGTAGAACTATGACACAATGGAGGAAAAGACATGAAATAGCTACAAAGAAGAATATTTTTGGGCCAATAACATGGAGACTAAAAATAATTGGTGCTACCATATCATAAGTGACCAAGAAGACTACACAAGAGCATTAGTATTTAAACTAGAACAACTATGACATAACATGCACCAACGTATAGAAGAAAAGAGATACAAGTAGAAGAATCTAGATAATAGGGTGATTACTTTATCCTTTTGCACTTAATAAAGCAACAAGGATCATCTAAAGCAATAAAAATAAAAATCATAAAACAAAACCAAAATGTGGGGGAAAACACAACACATGAAAACAAAGAGTCAAGTAATTCCCATACACCCCCCCCAACACACACTCCCATCTCAGTCAAAAATATTAGGGTAAGGATGGTAATTGGTGAAAGGAACAATATCCTTTATAATAGGAGTCACAAAAAGTTCTAACAAAGGACTTTGGGAGTCACTAAGCTCATTACTATGAGTGGTTATAAGCTATGTACAAAGCATGTTAGGAAAATCCCTATCCATATCAATTAATTCTTCATCAGTACTATCATCTAAAGAATCTTCAACATCCAAATCTAAAATATAAACAAAATCATCATGTTCATCCATATACAAAATAAAACCTTTTTTAACTTCTTCTAAAGGCTCATGCATGATTTGGTAAAAGGAAGGTAAAGTTTGAGAAGGCGATATAGGTTTAGAAGCAAGAGAATGAGTTGTAGCCTTAGCTTTATAGCTTGATGATTATTGTAATGCTAATGATCATCTTGACTATGGATATTCTAACAAGACATGGTAGAAGGATTAGGATCAACTACCATAGGTTTTGAAGAAGGATCATCAATTTTTTTAGTAGATGTAGATACAAGAATAGGTTTGGAAGTACAAGGAGTAGTGGGAAAGATATGTGTAGGTGAACAATCCTTAGGAAGAATTAGCTTCATGATCTTGGCTACTGTATGTCTTTGATAATTTCTAAATAAATTATTAGGATGAGTAGGTAAATTTTTAGGACATAAAAACTAATCTCAACATGATCTCTAGGACATGATGGTTTATAAAGAGAATGATCAATATTATTAGTGTCTCCATCATGCAAAAAATTTAAGACATTTATGAATATGAGAAGCTATGACTTGCATGGAAGAAAACCATAGAATACCAAGCTTAACTTGAAATTGATCAAAAGAAGGAATAATAATAAAGATAGTAAAAATAGATTTCCCTAATAAAGTAACCATCAAAGTGATATAACATTTTCGATGATAGAGAAAACCATTACAAGTTTGAATCCATATAGAAGTAAAATCATAAGTATCTCCATGCATCATTTGTTTAAAAGGTGTTTTTTAGTGATAAAATTCACAATAGAGGAAGGATCAACCAAATTATTATGAGAAGGAATATAAGCAACTCCAGTAGTGATGTAAATTTTGACATAAAGATCAAATTGTCTATCAGTGACTCAACACTTAGTCAATTGGTTGCATTGCTACTAAGCTCTATAAATACTACCAAGATTATCATTCAATTTGTAGTGTTAACTAAGTGGTTCAATTGTTCCCAAGCTAAGTAGTCAGAATATAGTGTCTACCGAGCACCTGAGTCAATTTTTTTGTGTTTCCTGAGCTACACAATGTTTACTAAGCTTCAAAGACAAATTTCAATGAAAATTGAGTGTAGCGGAGGCTACCAAGCCAATCAATAGAAGTGAATAAGATCATAGTATTAACTGAGCTTTTTAGTGTTAACCAAGTTCAACAATGTCTACCAAGCTCACAAGGTTAATAAAGTGGATCAAGTGTTGACTAAGTCATGTAGTGTCAATCGAGTGATCCAGTTGCTAACAATTCTCTTAGAGTTCACCAAGTCACATAGTGTTGACCGAGTTCAAGCTACATGGAAGTGATTAGTATGGATTGAGCTTCAAGTTCAATCAAGTGCCAAATATTTCTGTGCATTGATAGTTTTTGCCATGTACTAGAACATCGCTGAGTTTTTCTTCAAAACCCAAGTTACAAAAATTGGGCCGACCTTGTAAATTATAATGAGATTGGTATTGTGAGGCCTCACCCTAACCCGTCATACTATAAATATTTTACTTGCATTTTGATATTTGAGATTTGGATATTTTGACATATATTCAAGACTTAGATGGATAGTGGCTCATATTATCTATTTATTTTGGTATTTACATTAGTGATTTCCATCGATGATATGTATTAAGAACCAAATTTTTGAATGGGATGATCTAACAAATATAGATGCAACTTTACACATGTTAGGATAGAAAATGGATTATGATGTAATTCAAAATGTTAATTTGATCATGTTGATTTAAGATTAAATGTGATATGTAGAGTTAGATATTTTAAATTTTTGAATGCTTTATTTGAAATGATTAAGAAAGGGAATTTAATTGAATTATGTTAATGTGGATTATGCAACATTGGAATTTGTATGCATTTAAGATATATATTTTATATGACTTCTCTTTGAACTATTGATGCTCAAGTTTAGTGTGCAGGAAGTGGAACCATGTAAATTTATCAAGGAAACAAGGTCCAAACTCATGTGAACACTATTTAGCCAAGGAAAAATCTTTGGAAGATCCAAAACCCTTATTGTGATGTATTTTATTTCGTAAATGTAAGCTTGTATGTGTGTGAAAATTTTAATCTCAAAGATGCATTAGGAACATGTCATGATGATGTGTAATTTTCTTTAATGGTTCACTTGACACTTGTAAGTTTTTTTGTATAATTGACATGTCACCTAGGATTTTGGTGATGGTAGCATTCAACCCTTAAACTAATTACCTTGTTAAAGATTAAGTAAACCCACTTGACAAGGGATAGGATGACTCATTATCAAAGGGAAATTCAAATTTAGACTTGACTAGGGTTTTGAAGGGTCATTAGGTGGTCCCAAAATGATCTTTGTGTGAAAATAAGCTACCCATATGTTATTATAACATGTTATGGGCCTAATTTTGACCATGTTAATGCCTAGATAGCCTAGGGAGGGGGGGGGGAGGGGGGGGGGAGGGGGTGGCTTTACCAATACATTCTTCCACCAATTCAAAAATTGAGTGTTACATAAGTTCTTCCCCGTGTTTCCATTAAGTCAAAAATAACAAACTTGGGGAGGGGGGACAAGGTTGTAAGAGGTAGTGGCTTGATGTTTATGCCAAAAAAGTTAGTAGAAGAGATTTTTTAGGGGGACTTGGACAAACTAGTAGGGTGTTCACCCACTCTCTAAGTTTAGAGGCAATTAGGGTTTTTAAAGGGAGGCTAAGGAGAAGGGAGCTCTTCACCAACTACCATTGCCTCTAGCTTGGACCAAGGTTGGTGCTCAAACCATGACCATCTCTTGCATTTTCATAGTGATGTTGAAAATATGTATTGATGTTGTGGATACATGTATTTTCATTTTTTGAATCCTTGTGTTGTGTTGTGATGGTGTGATTGTGATTTGTGTTACATGTATTTTCTTTGTTTTACCTTCTTGATTTCTTTGTTTTGGTGTGGGATGTTGAATTGTTAATGGATATGAAGGCTTCACTCACTCTTGGGAGGGAAGAGCAGCCTTGGGTGAAGGGGTTACTCAGGCTCAAAAATGTAGTTGAGAGCCTCTTCTCTCGGAGAGAAGGGGGAATTTCAAGGAGTATGGGCTCCATTGAACCCATTGTCTTGATATTATGATCTGGGGGTGATAAGTGGAAATTGTGTGTTAGTTTGTGGTGACTGGTCAATAAAGTACTATACATACTTCATAAATTCTTTGGGGTTCAGGGCAGTGTCCCAAAAAAAATTTTGGGTTGTGGCCAACATTGTGGCTGACATATGGCTGACATGTTGTAACCCTAAAACAAAATAAAATACTTGTGTAAAAGGGCTTAGGGTTAGGTATTTTTCATTATGTCATGTTGTGATGTGAAATTGGTTCTTGTAGTGGTATTGAGCTATAAGGGATTATAGATTGTAATTAGGTTGTAATCATTGGATAGTAATAATATCAGACTTGTTGTTTGGTGGACATAGCCTAGGGATTGGGTGAACCATGTTAAATCTTGGTGCCTTATGTTCTTTTCTATGTGATCTATTATTTTTTGTTATTGCTTATTTTTGCATGTAATTTTTATTTCTGTCTGTGATTTAATCCTAACAAGTGGTATCAGAGTGAGGTTGTCTTTCAGTTATCCTTTTTAGGAAAGTCTCACAGTTGAGTGGGAGTCTTATGGTTGAGTGGGAGTGATGGCAAATGAGGGTAAGTTGAGGGTTGACAAGTTTAATGGGTAGAACTTCTAGTTATGGAAGATGCAAATGGAAGATTATCTTTTATCAAAAGGATGTATGGAAGCCGTTGGAAGGAAAAGCCAAGAATCAAAGATCTATGTCAAATAACGAATGGGATCTTTTAGACAGAAAGGCACTTGGAAGAATTTGATTATGCTTGGCACCATCAATGGCATTTAATATTACAAAATTGAAGATGTTAAAAGAGTTGATGAAAACCCTAGCGACACTGTATGAAAATCCCTCCACTTCAAACAAGGTATTTCTTATAAAGTGTTTATTTAATATGAAAATGGCAAAAGGTGGATTTTTTGTAGATCATTTGAATGAGTTTAATACTATTACTAGTCAGTTATCTTCTATGGGTATCAATTTTGATGAAGAAATTAGGTCTCTCTTGGTTTTGTGTTCTTTTCTTGAAAGCTAGAATGGCTTGATAATGGCTGTGAGTAATTATGTTCCTGGATCTAGTACCCTAAAATGTGAAGATGTGATCAGTGTTGTTTTGAGTGAGGAAACTCATAGGAAATCCTCAAGTGGATCTACATCAGGAAGTGTTTTGAATGCACAAAGCAGGGATAGAACAACTAAGAGAGGAAGTAACTCTGGTAATCATGGGAAATTGAAAGTCAAAGGGGAAGAGATCTCAATCAAGAGGACCAAATGACTGCTAGTACTATGGGAAACCAGAGCACAAAAAGAAAGATTGTTGGAATTGAAATAAAAATGAAGGAGATAAAGTAGATGGAGACAAGGAGGCAAATGTGGTAAGTGACAAATCTAAAGAGGATACTTTGTTTCTATCCTTAGAAAGTGTTGATGATTCATGGGTTTAAGATTTTGGTGCTTCATTTCATGCTACACCCCATAGAGGTTATTTCATTGATTATGTCCAAGGGGATTTTGGGCTTGTTTACTTGGGGGATAATAAACCCTATTAGATTGTTGGAAAGGGAAAAATTAAGATTAAGTTGCAGAATGGGAATCATTGGCTACTACATGAGGTAAGAAATGTTCCAAGACTAAGTAGGAATTTAATTTCAGCAAGGCAACTCAGTGATGAGGGTTTTTTAGTTACTTTTAATGATAAAAATTGGAAGGTTTCAAAAGGTTTCCTTGTAGTAGCAAAAGCTATGAAAGTAGGCACCTTATATCTTTGTATAGGTCATATTGTTCCTTCTACTTTAATTGTTTTAGAGAAAAATGAATGTTCAGGAACAATTGCTACAGTTGACTAGGGAGAACAAATAGCTATTGTAGATTCTAATATAGCATTGTAGCACAACAAACTTGGGAACATGAGTGAGAAAGGTATGAAAGTACTTCATTCAAAGAAAGTTTTACTAGATCTAAAATGTGTTAATATGGATTTCTATGAAAGTTGCATGTATGAAAAATAAAAGAGAGTGAGTTTTGTAAAGACTGGGAAGGAAAATAAAAAGGAGAAATTAGAGCTTGTGCATACAAATGTATGGGGACTAGATCATGTATCTTCCCTTGGAGGCTCTCATTATTATGTTACATTTATTAATGATGCAACAAGAAAGGTATGGGTTTATTTCCTTAGATAGAAATCTGATGTATTTCAAACTTTTAAGAAATGGAAATGCTTGGTTGAAAATGAGACTGGTAAGAAATTAAAATGGCTTAGATCTAATAATGGTGGTGAGTATTGTAGTCATGAATTTTAAGATTATTTCTCTAGTAATGGTATTCATAGATAGAAAATTGTTCTAAGGACTCCACAAGAAAATGGAGTGGTTGAACGCATGAACATGACTATAATGGAGCGTGCAAGGAGCATGAGGTTGTATGCTAGGTTGCCCTTACACATGTGGGTGGACGCTATCAATACTACTATATATTTGATTAATAGAGGTCCCTCTACTCCTTTGGGCTGTGGTATTCTAGAGGAAACATGGATTGGTAAGAAGGTGAGTTATTCTTTTCTCAAAACCTTTGGTTGTGAAGCATTTGCTCACATAGATTCTAAAAATAGAACCAAGCTAGAAGCTAAGTCAAAGAAATGTGTATTTGTTGGATATGGCATTAATGAATTTGGTTATAGTCTTTGCAATTTTGAAAACCAAAAAGTTGTAAAAAGAAGGGATGTCATATTCAATTAGAATGTATTGTACAAAGATCTATTGCAGCAACATGAGAAGAAAGAAGATGATTATGTAGTGGTGGATGATACTTCAAAAGCTAATGTTCCATCCATTCCTCATGATCTGCAACAATTGCAACAAAAAATACAACACACACATGTGAATGTTAGATGATCAACAAGAAAAATTAGACCTCCACAAAGATTTTCTCCCTCTTTGTATTCTATTTTAGTTATAGATGCTGGTGAACCTGAAAGTTATGATGAATCTATGCAAGTGGATACTAAGATTCAATGGGAGTTTGCAATGAAAGATGAAATGGACTCTTTGCTAAAGAATAAGACATGGGATTTGTGCAAGTTGGTTGTAGGTAGAAAGGCTTTATAGAATAAGTGGGTTTATAGGTTAAAAGAATGGGACGGAGTTAAGAAAAGATTTAAATCTAGGTTAGTTGTAAAAGAATTTGCATAGAAAAAAGGAATTGATTTTGATGAGATATTTTCTCCCGTTGTTAAGATTTCTTCTATCCGTACTATTTTAAGTCTTGTGGCTACTAAAGATTTGCATTTAGAGTAGCTGGATGTTAAAATAGCCTTCCTTCATGGTGATTTGGATAAAAAGATATATATGGCTTAGCCACAGGGATTTGAGATCAAAGGTAAGGAGAACCTAGTGTGCAAATTGAAGAAAAGTTTGTATGGCTTGAAGCAAGCACCTCGGCAATGGTATCTAAAATTTGACAGTTTTATACATGAGCATGGATATAATAGGTGCCATTCAGATTATTCTTTTTATTTTAAGAGGTTGGATGATGATAGCTACATTATTTTATGTTTATATGTTGATGATATGCTTGTAGCTAGGTCTAACATGGATCATATTAAGGGGCTAAAATGCTAGTTAGCACATGCATTTGCTATGAAGGATTTAGGGGTAGAAAAAAAAATCCTTGCTATGAAAATTTGTAGAGATAGGAAAAATAGAACATTGACACTATCTCAGGCTTATTACATTGAGAAGGTGTTGTAATGTTTCTCTATGGAGAATCCTAAAGCTGTTAGCACATCTTTACCTGGTCATTTGAAGTTGACTAAGGAGATGTGTCCCAAGACACATGAAGAGGAGGATAAGATGTCCAAGGTACCCTATGCTTCAACTATAGGAAGTTTGATGTATGCTATGGTATGTACCAGGCCAGATGTTGCACATGCAGTGGGAGTTGTTAGCAGGTATATGAGTCATCTAGGAATTGAGCATTGTAATGTAGTCAAATGGATACTCAAATATTTGAGAGGTACATCCAATAAGTGTTTACACTTTGGGGGCTCTACTACTAATTTAAAGAGCTATGTTGACTCAGATTTGGTAGGGGATATTGATACCAGGTAGAGTATTATAGGTTATGTCTTTACTATTGGTGGGGCAACTGTAAGTTGGGTTTCTAGGTTAAAAAAGATTAATGCTTTATCCACTACAAAGGAAGAGTATGTTGCTGCTATAAAGGCAACCAAGGAGATGATATGGCTTCAATTCTTCTTAGAAGAATTGGGACATCTGCAAAAGGATAATTATTTATTCAAAAATAGTGAGAGTGCCATTCATCTTGCAAAAAATTGAGCTCTGCATTCAAAGACCAAACACATACAGTTGAGGTACCATTTCATTCGGTCAATTTTGGAGGATGGACAGTTAAAGCTGGAGAAGATACATATAAATGACAATCTGGCAGATATGTTGACAAAGGTAGTAACAAGGGAGAAGCTAACCTCCTCTTTAGGTTTGGTTGGTCTTTTAGACTAAACATGAATAAAAGAACAATAGAGTCCAAGTTGGTTTGATCTAGTGGGAGCCCCATGTGGTAGTGGTAATGCTACAAGATCAGTCTTCAAGTTGGAGATTGTTGTTTAGTGTGGAGCCTAATCAACCCCCAAGTGGGAGATTTTTAGTTTGTGGTGACTGATAAGGAAAGTACTATACATACTTCACAAATTCTTTGGGGTTCAGGACAATGCCCTAAAAAAAATATTTGGGCCATGGCCAATGTTGTGACTGATATATGGCTAACATGTTGTAACCCTAAAATGACATAAAATACTTGTATAAATAGGCTTAGGGTTAGGTATTTTTTATTATGTTATGTTGTGATACAAAATTGGTTCTTTTAGTAGTATTGAGCTATAAGGGATTACAAATTGTAATTAGGTTGTAATCACTAGATCATAATAAAATTAAACTTGTTTTTTTGTGGACATAGCCTAGGGATTGGGTGAACCACATTAAATCTTGGTGCCTTGTGTTCTTTTCTATGTGATCCATTACTTTTTGTTATTGGTTATTTTTGCATGTAATTGTTATTTTTGTCTATGGTTTAATCCTAACATTGTGAATCTAGGGGTGATCAGTGGAAATTGTGAAGAGAAGCATGTATGATGCAAGCCTTGTAGAGGAATGGTGAGATTTAATGTATGTGATTTGTATTGACATGGCAATCTCCTCTTTGAAGAGCCCACCTTCACCCATTGTATTTATGATTCCAATGGTGAATCAATGTACAAGCCATGGGAGGGATTTTTATGTGTTGTGTTGTGTAGATGTATGCATTGCAAATGTACGTGTGTATCCTATTTGGGCTTTGTTTCCCAGCTTGGTGGGTAGCTTCTTAGAAGCCTAGGATGGGAGATGAGCCTCCATGGTTCCTAGTTTTGTGTTATTTTTCAGATTTTGGGCGAATGGATCCTATGAAAAATTTGTAGTTTTTGCCTTGACATCTTTAGAGAATCAAGTGTCATGTTGGAGTCAATCATTTCCATGTCATCTCATAGTGTGTTGTGATATCAAAATTCCATTGGTGTTCTTTGAAATGTGGAAGGGATTTACTCCCTACTGTATATTATTGTAAATGTGCAAACTGAGATTTGATGCTAGGTATATAATTGATATTGTAAGAGAAAGATTGTATCCTTATCTTTGTTGTATAGGAATGAAAGAAATAGCTTATGTAGAGAAATAGCCATTATTGTGAGTCCAGGTAGAAGTTATGTAAATCCATTACTTTTCTAATGTAGGTCCATATTTCAATCCATAGTTGTACCTTATATATATATATATATATATATGTTTTGTTGGAAATCTGATTGAAAAAGAATACAATCAAAGAGGGAGATTGTTGTAAAGAAGGAAGTTGATTGATAAAGAATATTTTTCAATCATTGTTTTGTCACTAATGTCAAACCTGATATTTGCTAGAATGACAATTTATTATAAGATCCAAATACTATCACTTAATTGATTGATGAAGAGGATTTAATCAACAAGATGTAACAAAAGTACCTAAAGGAAAGGTTGAGTTATGGTTTTCTAATGAAGTGCAAGGATCAGTTAAGACAATGGTAAAATAATGTATTGATAATATACTTAAATATTTAGAGGTTGGCCACACTTAGAAACTTTAGAAGTATAAGTTATAACAAGGTTGACTTAAAAGCTTAACTAAGCTCATTAATGAGTGCTGAGCAAGCTAGTTTGAGCCAAGTAGATTTTTAGTTAGAGTCAAGCGAATGTAAAATCTAGTGTGTGGTGAGTGATATAGAAGGAGCCAAGCATGTTCAAGTACTAAGAAACAACAAAACTTAGTGGATGTTGAGTGAATTCACAATAGGTGCCCGTCATCAGTAAAATGTAGTTGATGCCAAGTAACACAATATGAGCCAAGCACTAGAATTTCACTAGTGTTGAACTATTGCATTACATGAAATGTCAAAGATCTATCAAAATTGAGCTAACAAAGTTGTTACCTTGAATTTTGTGAACTAGTTGGAGGATAAGGATGATGAGCTGGAGGCATAGAATTTTAAGTAAACCATTTTTTAGCGAATTCAAGAAGATTCTTCAAGATATTTCTATAAGAAACAAGATATGGATTAGATTCATTGATTCCTACCTAATCCATCAAGTTGAAATAAAAGGAGGAAGAATCGAGCAAGAAAAGCATTTTTTGGACTTCTATTTAAGGAGTCATTGACCAAGAAGCAAGAGTTGCTAGAGGTGCTAAAATTTTGAAGTGGATGAAGGGTGTCAAGGAGAACACATCAAGAGGAGAAGAAGACTAGAGCACATAGACTCTACTTCGATAAGTGGTCAAGAAGAAGATTGCACTAGTACATTGAGCATGAAGACTCAAGGAGACAACACTTAAAGGAGGAGAACAAGTTGTTAGAGTTGAAGAGATTGAAAGCTAGGCAAATATTGCAAGCTAAACAGAGATCTGAAATTTGCAAGATAAGTTGTGAATTATAATCAGGTTAAAACCCCTTATTGTTACTCTTTAGCAATTGTATCAGTTAGGGTAAAATCCTATGGACTTAGGTTGGTTTAATAGCCATTTGTAAATCTTTTAACAGGGTGGCATTCCAAGTGAATGTTCTAAAGTACTCTAAAAGGGCCCACTTCTAACGAGGTGGTTAAATCCTCTAACCAAGTCACATTTAACAGTGTGTTGTAGCCTTTAAAAGGGCAAACCTTTCATAGGGCATCACATCAAAAGAGTGAGAATTGAGTAGCATGTTACTGGTGGTTTTTCCCAAATTAGGTTTCCACATAAATCACTGTGTTATGTGTTGATCTTTCATGTGTTATGTTTGCATGTTGATTTACAGTAACTTGCTAGGTAGAAAAATTTAAGCTTAGATGAATGAACAGTTTGATGGGCTCACTTTACTTGATGAAAATGTTTTAATTAGACATTTGGACCTTGAATAACTGATTCAACCCCTCTCCCCCCCCCCCCCCTCTCAGTTATTCTAAAGCATTTCTAACAATTGGTATCAGAGCCTTCTGCTGATCTAGTTTAAAGGTACTAGAAGCAAGAAGATCAAGATGTCCAAGAGAGAAGTTCCCAAGCTTAATAGAGATAACTTCACTACATAGAAATATCTAATGAAATTGCACCTTGGATCAATACGTGACTATACAAAATCTCAATTGAAGTGGAACATCTAGATCTACTTGGAGCCCTTACTACAGAAGATTTGAACAAAAGGAAGGAGCACAATCAGGCATTGCTAGAGATTGCCTCTACCCTCAATTATGTTGAATTTGATGACATCAAGGGATGTGACTCTACATTCAAGATGTGGAAAGCCTTGATAGATATCTATAGAGGAGATCAAAATGTTCAAAGAGAAAAAAGAGAAAGCCTCAAAGGAAAGTTTGATGATACGAAAATGGAGAAAGGTGAGAACACTGCTCAATATGCCTTTAGAATGAAAGAAGTGGTAAGTGCAATAAGAAGTTTAGGTGGTCATTTGGAAGAAGACACTATCAATAGAAAATACTTAACAACTCTACTTCCCATCTATGATATTAGAGTTTCATCCATACAAGAATTAAGGTGTGTACCAGGAAATCAGTTAACTTTTGAAGGAATAGTGGGAAGACTTACTGCATTTGAATTGTCCAACTTTGATAACTACAGACCTGAGAATCTTGAATCTACTTTTAAGGCCAAGCTGACCTTGAAAGGCAAAGAGGAGGTGAAATCAAAGAAGAAGAGTAGAAAAGGAAAACATGCATCCAGTGACAAAAACATAGATGAGGAAGATGTGGAACAATTGGAAGCATTATTGGCCAGAAGATTTCATAGAGGCAAATGTAAATTCAAAGGTAAGTTGCCTATCATTTTTTTTAATTACAATGAAGTAGGACAAATTTTTGCAAGGTGTACACAGAAGAAGAACTTCAAAGAAAGAAATAAGTACAAAAATAGAAAAGAAAATGACAATAGAGATTACAAAGATAAAGGCAAAAAGTTCTACATTGTTGAAGAAGAAGACTCTGATGAAAATGATGATGAGGTAGTCTATGTATCCATGAAGGATGAGTTAGATGAAGATGAGGCAACATCGCTAATAATCTGTGTGAATAAGAATGATAAGTGGATCAAAAAAATGGATGTTCACATCACATGATAGGAGAAAAAAGAAAGTTTATTACCTTTATTCAATATGATGGAAATAGTGTTAGATTTGGAAATGATGCTCCATGCCAAATCAAAGGAAAAGGTTATAGTAAACTTAGAAAAAAAAATTCATGTGATAATGCATACTATATTGAAGGACTGAATTATAGTTTACTGAGTGTATCATAATTAGGTAATATAGGTTGCAAACTAGAATTTGGAAAGAAAATTGTCAAAATCTATGATACTGATAGAAATCTGATAGGAAAAGGTGAAAAATCTAGAAGTAATATGTTTTACCTAGATATGGAAGATGCAACCTATCTTATTGTAAAACTTGATGATGTGTGGTTATGGCATAAAATTTTGTTTCATGTCAACTTTGATAATCTTATCACCATTAGAAAAAAGAAGAAAGTCAGAGCTTTGCCTAAGCTGAAAAATCCCAAAAACACATTGTGCAAACAATGTCAACTAGGGAAGATGACTAAGTTTAGTTTCAAAAGAAAAACTTACACTTCCAAAGAAGTACTAGAGTTAGTCCATACAGACTTATGTGGGCCAATAAAAGTGCAAAGCTACCAAGGAGATAGACAAATAATGCTATTTGTGGATGACTACTCTAGAATGATGATTATCATGTTCTTAAAGAAAGAATATGATACATTTCAAATGTTAAAGTGGTATTTGGCTAGGGTTGAGAAGGAAACAAGAAAGAGTCTGAAGTGCTTAAGATTAGATAGAGGATAAGACTTGACATCAAAAGAATTTGAGACAAACATCAGCACCAAGAACTCCACCTTAGAATGGAATTCCTAAAAGAAGGAATAGATCAGTGATAGACTATGCTAGAACATTGATGATGGAGAAAAATGTTGTTCTAAAGTACTGCAAAGAAGCTGTAAGTATTGTTGTCTACACCTTGAATCAAGTACAAGTTAGGAAAGGTACAAATGTAACACCGTTTGAACTGTGGTATGGTCATTCATCTAATGTAAAATATTTCAAAGTATTTGGTTGTAAATGCTATATTCTTAAAGATACTAGAAATGACAAGTTTGATGCAAAGAGTGATGAAGGTATATTCTTTGGATGCTCCACTAAAAGCAAAGCATATAAGTGTTTGAAACTAACACAAACAAGATTGTGGAGAGTGCAAATGTAAATTTTGATGAGCATGCAAAAGTCTAAGTTGATGAATTCAAGAACCTTGAAGATTACAAAATTTTTGAATACTTCTACGAAGGAATGCCTATTGAAGAAGAAGCTAACAATCAAGTTAGGAATTAACAAAAAATCTCAATATGAGTCGAGTCACAGCCAATGAATGTAAAGCTACATTTAGAAGCTGAGTTGTAGAATGAAGATAATGCACATTTTGATTTTGAAAAATAGTACACATGGAAGAGATAATGAAATACTAGATGGTGATGTACAAAGTGACTTTGAAGCTAAAAGACCAGACATGGAAAGAAGGAAAGAATCAAGACTATCTAAGTATGTGAAAAGATATCACCCTATAGAACAAATCATAGGAGACAAGGATGCCAAACCAATGACAAGGAATAGACTAAGGAATGAATCATGTTTGCAAAGTAAGATTGAGCACAAAATAGTAAAATATGTACTACAATATGATAACTGGCATAAAGCTATGCAAGAGGAGATAGATCAAATTGAGAAGAACAAAACCTAGACCCTAGTTCCTAGACCAACTAATAAGAATGTAATTGGTACCATATGGGTATTTAGGAACAAACTTGAAGAGAATGGTGAGATCACAAGAAATAAGGCCAGATTTGTTTGCAATACCAATGCACAAGAAGAACTAGACTATGGGGAAACATTTGTTCCTATTGCAAGAATGGAAGGAGTTAGAACATTACTTGCATATGCTACCTACAAAGGTTTCAAGGTCTACTAGATGGATGTAAAGTCTACTTTTTTAAATGGCATACTGGAAGGGGAAGTCTACATAGAGCAACTAGAGGGATTTGTTGATTACAAAAACAAAGATCTGGTTTGCAAATTTCATAAAGCACTCTATGGTTTGAAGCAAGAACCTAGAGAATGGTATGAGAGACTACAAAAATATCTTGTGAAGATAGGATTTGAGAGAATAGATGACAACAATAATTTGTACATCAAGGTAGAAAAAGGTAAAGATATTCTGATATCTAAAATCTTTATTGATGATATTCTATTTGGAGGAAAAGATTTCCTATGCAAAGATTTTGCTAACCAAATGAAACATGAGTTTCAGATGTCAATGTTTGGAGAAATCAAATTCTTTGTTGGATTGTAAGTACATCAACTAAAGCATGGCATATTTGTAATCCAATCAAAATACATCAAGGAGATACTCAAGACATTTAGTCTAGAAGATTCAAAACCAGTTAGTACACCAATGGTCATAGGACATAAGTTATCCAAGAATGATTAGTTAGCTGAAGTAAATTAGACAATTTATAGATCAATGATTAGAAAGTTACAATATATTGTACATAGTAGATCGGACATTGCATTAGCAGTTGGAATAGTGGAAAGATTTTTTGCAAAATCCAAGAGAAAATCATCTGATTGTAGTAAAAAGAATATTGAGGTACCTAAAAGGAACTGATGACTTTAGCTTATATTACAAGAGGAGTGAAAATTTTGAGTTGAAACCCTATACTGATGCAAACTAGGGAGGTAATATTGATGATAGAAAAAGCACCAGTGGAGGAGCACTTTTCTTAGGTAAAAGATTGATTACTAAGACCAGAAAAAAGAAAAGTTGCACCTCACAGTCCACAAAAGAAGCTTAGTATGTTGCTACTACTATCAACTGCACTAATATTGTATGGATCAAACATCCATTGCAAGGTATGAAGGAAGAAGTAACTGAACCTATGATACTCTATTGTGATAACACAACTGCCATCAACATATCAAAGAATCCTATGATGCATGCCAAAATAAAGCATATTGCAATTAAGTATCACTATGTAAGAGAATTGGTGGAAGACAAGAAAGTAAGGATGGAGTATGTCAGCTCAAAGGAACAAATTGCTGACATCTTTACAAAAACACTACCTCAAGATGCTTTTGAGTATCTTAGAGGTAAGTTAGGGGTGATACCCCTAGCCAAGGCTACTTGAAGAAAAAGCAAGACTACCTTGCATTAAATGAGTTGATTTTTGAAATATTACACATTGATATAGAGGACACTTACTTTAGGATTTCTTCCTAAAGTAATCAAAATGTTGAAGTTCCAAATCAGTCACAAAGCAAGGTGACAGAGCTAGAAATTGGAGTACCTGCAAATGCTACACCTGCATGTTAATATGCTAAAATAGTGCATCTTTGGCATTATTTTCAAAGAGGGAGAAGTAGCAAGAAACTAATCAAAAACATTCAAGTAGATAAAGGGAGAAGTATCAAGGAACTGATCAACAACATTCAATTGGATAGAGTGAGAAGTAGCTGATACCAAGATGACAAAACATGATCAATGCATACAAAGGGAGAAATAATGCAAGAGGGAGTCAAGAATAGTACAAGATAAAAGTGAATAGTGGTAAGCCACAAAAAAGAGGGAGAAAAATGATGTTCAAGAGGATATAGTAGAAAGGATAGAAAAAGGAAACAATAGCGAAGAGGGAGAAGCAAAAGTAAAGTAATCAGGATAGTAGATCAGAGAGGGAGATGTGAAAACTAATGGTAACACATTTTTCTTTTTGGCATTTGATTTACTATTTTAACCTAGTTAGCATTTTGATAACTTGGTTGATAAGTTTGGTTGATAAGTTTGGAGATTGTTGGAAATTTGATTGAAAAATAATGCAATCAAAGAGGGAGATTGTTGTAAAGAAGGAAGTTGGTTGATAAAGAATGGTTTACAATCATTATTTTTTCATTGATGTCAAACTTGATATTTGTTGAAATGACAATTGGTTATAAGATCCAAGTACTATCACTTAGTTGATTGATGAAGAGGTTTTAATCAACAAGATGTAACAAAAGTACCTAAAGGAAAGGTTGAGTTATGCTTTTGTAATGAAGTGCAAGGATTAGTTAAGACAATGATAAAATTTTGTATCAATAATATACTTAAAGATACAAAAGTTGGCTAAAATTAGAAAATTTAGAAGTATAAGTTGTAACAAGGTTGACTACAAAGCTTAACTTAACTAAGTTCATTAGTGAGTGTTGAGTAAGTTAGTTCAAGCCAGGGAGATTTTCAATTAGAGCTGAGCAAAGGAAAAATCTAGTATGTGCCTAGTGATATAGAAGGAGTCGAGCATGTTCAAGTGTTGAGAAAAGTAATAGGTGTTGAGCATCAACAAAACTTAGTGGATGCCAAGTGAATCCACAGTAGGTGTTGAGCATTAGTAAAATGTAGTTGATGTTGAGTAACATAGTATGAGCTGAGCACTAGAATTTCACTAGTGCTGAGTTGCTGCATTATGTGAAATGTCAAAAATTTGTCAAAACTGAGCCAACAAAGTTGTTACCTTGAATTTTGTGAACCAATTGGAGGATAAGGATGATGAGTTGGAGGTATATAATTTTAAGTAAACCATTTTTGAGAAAATTCAAGATGTTTCTAGATGAAACAAGATATGGGTTAGATTCATTGAATACTACCCAATACATCGAACTAAAATAAAAGGAGGGAAGAATCGAGTGGGAAAAGCATTTTCCAAACTTCTATTTAAGGAGTCACATGCCAAGAAGCAAGAGCTGCTAGAGGTGCCAAAATTTTGAAGTGGTTGAAGGGTGTCAAGGAGAACACATCAAGAGGAGAAGAAGAATAGAGCACAGAGACTCTACTTTGATAAGTTGTCAGGAAGGAGATTGCACTGGTACATCGAGCATGAAGACTCAAGGAGAAAAAGCTTGAAGGAGGAGAATAGGTTGTCAAAGCTAAAGAGATTGAAAGCTAGTTAAATGTTGTGAGCTAAATAGAGATTTGAAATCTACAAGATAAGTTGTGAATTATAATTAGGTCAAAACCTCTTATTGTTACTCTCTAGCAATTGTATTAGTTAGGGTAAAATTCTATGGACTTAGGTTGGTTTAACAGCCATTTGTAAATCCTTTAACAGGGTGGTATTCTAAGTGAATGTTCTAAAGTCCTCTAATAAGGCCCACTTCTAACAAGGTGGTTAAATCCTCTAACCAAGTCACATTTAAGAGTGTGTTGTAGCCTTTAATAGGACAGGCCTTTCATAGGGGATCACTTCAAAAGAGTGAGAATTGAGTAGCATGTTACTGATGGTTTTTCCCAAATTATGTTTCCACATAAATCACTGTGTTATGTTTGCATGTCAATTTACAGTAACTTGCTAGGTAGAAAAGTTTAAGCTTGGATGAATGAATAGTTTGATGGGCTCACTTTACTTGATGAAAAAGTTTTAATTAGACATTTGGACCTTGAATAACTAATTTAAACCCCCTCTCAATTATTCTAAAGAATTTCTAACACACATATGTGTGTGTATGTGTGATATGTGTGCATTTGCATGTGTGTGTGTGTGTGTGTGTGTGTGTGTGTGTGTGTGTGTGTGTGTGTGTGTGTGTGTGTATGTGTGTGTGTGTGTGTGTGATATGAGAGAATCTTTGTAAGAGTTATTCAATGTAGATTAAGTGATTTCATTATATGTTTTCTTTGTTATGTATTTTGATACAATGGAAATAAAAGTTCAGGTGTTGCAAGAGTTCATTTGAATTCATGGATAATGATTCACTTTGTTCTCAATAAGAATAGATTCCATATATGATTTTATCCATCCCTAGAAACATGTAAATTGATCCTATACACATAGAGTGTTAAACCTTGAGATATCTTGTACCAATAAATTTCTAGACTATATAGATACAAGGAATTCCATAAACTTATCACTAAACAAACCATCTTGATATCATAGTTGTAATGGAAGAAGATAACTCCACAAATGACATAGTCTAAAATCCATAAGAGAAAATATGTTGTAGAGGCACTTTACTCTCTGGAAATTATATGTGAGAGGGGAATAATTCCTCTCCCAATTACACTCAATAAAATAATCATAAGAACATTCCTAGTACCATGTCCTCAAAACAAAAGGGATACATCAAATAATGACTTAGGGATATAAACTTTGTATTCATCCAATTAGAATTGACATGCTTATGATAGTCATGTGAGTACATGTCACCAATCCACAATTAAAATAATAATTAAAAATATATATATTGCTATAAGAATGTGTATCCTACAACATTATCCAGCAAGGAACTCAAAATGTTAAAAAAGGAAAAACAAAAAAAACAAAAAAAAATTTATTACTCCACAATGGGCTATCCATCCTATCCAAGGTAGATCCACACATGTGGAATGAGGAAGAAAGACCCTTAATCTTTGCTTTTTTTTTAAAGAGAAAAACAAATACATATTATCTCACCCCATTTACCCACCCCAAGACTAAAAAAGTGCCCTCACCAACATCAAGGACATCAAAGGTTAGTGATGGATGCTTACCTAGGCATAGACACCCTAGCCCACGTGGGACCCAAGTGGAGCTATCAAATTCAACATGGTAGGCTGCCACTATGTCCATCTTTTCAAAAAAACAAACAAAAATTTTCCCACATAATCCCTAGGTGCCAAGGAAGGGTCATAGTCAATGGACCCATGTAACATCTTCTAGGAGGGAAAAGTTGTTGGTAGTCACATGGAGTTTGAGGGCAGAGGTTTTCGCTTAGGAATGGGGAGTGGGACTAAGGGGAATGTTTCTTAGTTGGGAGTTAGTGGTGGGTAGGAAAAAGGGGTGGTTGAAAGGTTTAAATAATAATAAGATAGTTAGGATGTCTTACTAACAACAAATAGTTAGTAAGAAATAGATCTAAGAAAAAGACTATAGTTAGTACTAAGTTAATCCTAGTTAAAATAAGTGAGTAGTATAGTTAATAGAGTTGGTATCTAAGTCATTGAATATAAAATGTAAGTAATGATAGATTGTTAGTGGTTATGTAAGTGGTTTTTTTGGATTGTAGGATTTAATTACTTTAGTTAGTAAATAACTACTATATATATACTAGTTAGTGGTTTAATAAGTATAAATATTAGTTAATAGTTAAATTAGTTGGTAAGTAGATAATGTTACTAATTAGAACATAAGTTTATTATCAGGGGATATAAATTTTGAATCATAATTAAGGGTAACGATTCATAGTTGATAATGTAAGATAGTAATTAATAATGATTAATGTAATAACATTATTAATAGGGTATTAATAAGACATAATTAAGAAATGAATTGTAAGAATCTATTTCAATAGGAACTACCTACACAAAAATTTAAAAATGGAGGGGGTAGTGTTGGCATAGTAAAATGAAGTATTTAGAGTAATACAAAAAAGAAAAGATTTTAGATATATTGCATGAAAATCAAAATAATTAGAACATATGTGCATGTATACATGTTCCCTATTTCCAAGTTAATAGACCTATATTGTATAGAGATTTGGTATATCACACTACGTTGGTCTTTCAAGTTAGAATATGAAACTTCAAATCTTATTTCATGAATTATGTAGTCATATGCTTTACTTGAACTTTAACAAAGGTAGTAATGTGAAAACTTATCAACCATCATTGAACTTGAGGACAAGGGTTCCGAATGTAATGAACCCTCCTACATTAATTAGGACTATCTACTCCCAAATTCCATATAATCATTCTAACCATGATACCTGAGACTAGATTGAAATATTAATGTTCCTAGAGTTTGTTACATATTTTTCTCCATGCCACCTATAAACCTAAAAGAACACCTCTAACTCAATAATCTAATAATGTATCACTCAAATGTACTTAACCATATCACAAGAAAACATGAGTAGATTTATTATCAAAAAATGTATAGTTTTGTAGAGTGTTCACATCAAAGATAGATTTGATGTGCTTCTCTATAGTTACCTTCAAAAAAAAAAAAAATTGGTTGTGTTTTGCCTTGTAAAATTTGGGCATGACAGATTAGAAGTGTGAAATAAAGAAGGCTAAAAATAGTATAAGGGAAAGAAAAATATTATCTATCATAGTTAGGTGATCATTGTAATTCAAGGAATCTCAACTGGCAAATTAGAGATCAGCCACTTGTTCATCCTAATAGGTGCATCAGCCAAATCCTTTAACAGGGTAGACTTAAAAGTCTTTGCTAAATCTCCTAACTGAGTGCACACTTCATTGTATGTTTGTAAATCCTTTAACAAGGTGGACCTCATAGTCCTTATTGCTCCTAATAGGGAATATCACCAAAATTAGTCAACTATAAGCCTTAACAAGTTAACTATATATTGCAGTACTAAAGCTTGCAGGTATCGTCCCCACCCTAGTTTTACTTTCTAATTGGAAGGTTTCTAGATCACCATATCTTGTGTCAAAGTGTTAAGAATGTTTATTTTCTTTCATTATTTCATGCATGCAATTAGATCATAATATTATGTGAAGGATTAATTGTTGAAGTGAGATAAATTTTTATTGGTTCCTGATTCACCCCTCCCCTCTCAATAACCTTGCATACCTTATATTAACCTAGTGACTTTATTGTTCATGTTGAAGACAAAGATGAAGAAGATGAGGAAGAGGACATATAAATAAAAGATGATGAACTTGATGATGTCAATCTAGATGATGAGGAGGAATAACATGAAGCTACTGGAGGAAGTCTTCTAGGGATACAAGGTATTGAGGAGATTGATGTAGAGAAAATTGTAGCAATAGTCATGGTCTTATTTCCTCACTCTTTGAGCACAACCTTAGTGCAATCTATCTTAGAGATAGCTTCTATCAAGCTAGTTTTGGATAAAACTTCTACACCAAGCACCAAACCAAGCTCTAAATCTTTTTAGATAGATGTTACAATGATAGAAGTGCATAGTACTTCATCTTCTGGGTAACAATATCCTCCATCATCAAGCTTGACAAAGAAACAACAAGGTATTCTTGTTGTTAGTGCCATTTCAACTTTTATTGCTAGTCCATCATTTTCAACTATTACTTATATACCAAGTATATCCATAGAAAGTACAATGATAGTCGAGAAAGAGTCTTAACTGAGTACTGAAGTCCTAGATAAGGGGAAACACATTGTTTCCACCATTTTGAAAGAAAAGGGAAAAGAAAAAGAAATTGTTGATCTCAATGATGATAAAGTTATTCCAAATTGGGATATCTCTACCCTCACCCTTGATAAAATGAACACCATAGGTGAATTACTAAAGAAGAGAGATAAGAAGTAGAAGATTAGAGAAGAAAATAAGAAAGAAAACTAAGTCTTGGAAGACATAAAGAGCATATTTGTTGATACTCTAAGTATAGAGGTTGATGGAACATAACCTATTTTGGATCAGTTAGCAAATGTTATCCACAAATTCAATGAAGACTTGAATGGAGAAGAGAAGTTACTTCAAAGAGAAGAAAAGAAATTTGAAAATAGAGTGTTGTAACAAGTTGGATAGAGAATTGCAATAGATTAAGTAGAGTTGGCTACTATTTTTGGTTCATTAGAAACCTCTATCAAAAATGTTGTATCACTATTTGTCAAATTAAATGATACATCTATCTTCACAGAGGATATCAAGGAGAAATTATTCAAGATAGATGAAGACATGAAGGAAAGTGTACATTAGTTGTCACTTGACCCAAGCCATAGCTCTGCACATTATACAAAGATTAGATATCTGACCAATATGTAGGTAGAACTATTGAAGGAAGAAGCAAGGATTAGAGCCACACTTGTAGAAATCCAAGACATGATTCTTCCAAACATGGATGAATTGTAGAAAAATATTACATATGCAAAGACACACATCCATGATAATAACTTCTCCATAGTTGATCACATGATGGAATTATCAGTAGAAGTTCATATTGCATTGCATGGAAGCAAGGTACTACTGGAAAATTGGGACAAGACAATGGTACTTATTCTAAAGGTACATTCTAAATTCTTGTGACATTTTGGTATTAACATATAGTTATTATACACCTTTGGCATTTATGTCAAAAATGGGGAGTAGTGTATATCATATGTAAAGGAGGAGAAGTATACTATATTGTGCATGTATATAAGGGAGATATATGTATGGGGGAGTAGTATAGTATAGTATGAATAAGCAGGGAATACCTTTACAAAATTTAAAAAATCATAAAAATAGAGTATGTTACCAAGCTATAGCAGATGGAAGTCAAAACCAAATTGAAGACATAGAATGATGGCAAAGTTTTGACTTATGGTTTTGAATGATTAGATTTTTTTATTTTTTTTAGTGTTTTGTCACTGATTCCAAAGGGAGAGATTGTTGACATAAAGATCAATTTTTCTATCAGTGATTCAACACTTAGTTAATTAGTTACATTGTTACTAAGCTTATCATTTAATTTCTAGTCTTAACCAAGTGATTCAATTTTTCTTGAGCTAAGTAGTCAGAATACAGTGTCTACCGAGCAGAGTTAGTTTGTAGTGTTTCCTAAGCTACATAGTGTTTACTGAGCTTTAGAGACAAATTTTAGTGCAACCTGAGCATAGTAGAGGCTACCAAACTAGTTAGTGGAAGTGAAGAAGATCGTAGTGTTAACCAAGCTCTATAGCATCAACCAAGTCCAATAATGTCTACCCAGCTCACAGGGTTAAAAAAGTGGATCTAGTGTTGACTGATTCATGTAGTGTCAACTGAGTGATCCAATTGCTACCAAGTTTCTCAAAGTTCACTAAGTCACACAATGTTGGCTAAGTTCAAGCTACTTGGAAGTGATTAGTATGGACTAATCTTCATGTTCAACCAAGTGCTAAAGATTTCCAAGCATTGATAGTGTTTTTCATGTATTAGAACATCACCAAGTTTGTCTTCAAAACTTGAGTTATAGCTGTTGGGCTGACTTTGTGAATTATGATGAAATTGGTATTGTAGCCAAATCTAGTAAGTTGTAATTTGGATTGGTATATATGTAATACACTATATCATATCCAAATATAAAATGTGAAGACAACATGATGAGAAAAAGAGCAAATTAGAGAAGGCTGTAAGCAATATAAAGGAAAGCAAAGAATTATCTATCATAGTCAGGTGATCATTGTAATTCAAGGAATCTCAACCAGAAAATTAGAGTTGCAAATTAGAGATCAACCACTGGTTCATCCTAATAGGTGCATCAGCCAAATCCTTAAATAGGTTAGACATAACAATATTTGCTAAAACTCCTAACTAAGTGCATACTTCATTGTATGTTTTTAAATCCTTTGACAAGGTGGACCTCATAGTCCTTATTGCTCCTAAAAGGGCAGATTACCAGAAGTGGTCGATTGTAAGCCTTAATAGGTTAACTTTATACTATAGTACTAAAGCTTGTGGGTATCATCCCCACCCTAGTTTTACTTTCTAATTAGAAGATTTTTGGTTCACCATATCTTGTGTCAAAGTTTTATCAATGTTTATTTGCTTTCATTATTTTATGCATGTAATTATATCAGAATATTATATGAAGGATTAATTGGTGAAGTAAGATAAAGTTTTATTGGTTCCTGATTGATCCCTCCCCTCTTGGTAACCTTGCATACCTTATATTTCCAATAGTAAAGATGACTAATAGGTTCCTTAAACATAATAGACTAACTAATTCTATTTATAGGTGCCTATTTAAGTTCAAGTGGAGAAGAAATTGAAGGTTGAGGTGCTAACTCAACATTACTAACCACATGATCTTGTTCTTGTATATTCTTTGTTGAAAAAAATTGGTTAGTTGTGTATTATCTTTGATGTTACAAAAAATTTCAATATCTTTTCCAGATAGTAGATGTCGAGCTCACTCTAGTGATGAAGATAGTTTTTGATGTCTGCTAATCATTCTAGAGTTTGCCAAGTTGAAAAGTCAGTAACTGCCGAGTTCACTTGGGCATCAAAAAGAAGTTCAAAGAAGACAAGTGTTAACTAAGCTCACTCAATTAATGAAGGAAAAGTTAGATGGAACCAGTGTTAGCTAAACTGACTTAGTTACCAAAGAAAGCTTGTGAAGATGTAATGTTAACTGAGTTCACTTTCTTTACGTGGCAAAATCATTTTGAAGTTAGTGTCTACTAAGTAGGGATGGCTTACACATGATTTCCTTGTCTTCACATATTGAGTTCAATGGATTTTTTTGTTGGTTCTAGCCAACTAAGAAGATGATTATTAATTATTCTAAGTTGTATTCAAGCTTATTTGACAATATGTATGATATAAGTATAAGGTAAAGTTGAGGTTTGAATGTGTGTAAGAAAATAAAAGAATAGAAGATGCTTAGAGTAAGTTAATTAGAAGGATAAGAAGAATATCCTTGTGGAGCTGCAAAGATACATTTGATCAAGAACGATCAAGTATATAGGCTAGAATTGAGATCTATAATCAGCAATTTAGTTGCGTCAGACATTAGGTCATCTCATTGTTACTCTCTAACCATTGTAGCAGTGGTCAAAATCTCTTAACACACTTGGCTTAATGGATATTTGTAAATCCTCTAACAAGGTGGCATTTATAGATTGAAGTGTCTAAAGACCTCTAACAAGGCCACTCCTAATAGGGTGATTAAATCCTCTAATAGGGCCACGCCTAATAGTGTATTTTTTAACCTTTAACAGGGTTGGCTCCTAATAGGACTCACTTCATAAGAGTGAAAAACAACAACTAGTTGCAATTCTTGGTTATTCCCAAATTGGGTTTCCAAGTTAAATGTTGGTGTCTCTTGTGTTCATTTATGTGTATGCAACTAAGTTAAGTAAGGTTAATCATAGAAAATATCTTAAGATTTCCATGTTAAGAATTTGCTAAGTAATAGAAGATTTTCAGTATTAACTGACTACCTGTCTGTTTATTGAGAATCATTATTTTTAGTGAAGTTTATGTTATGTATTGACATTGAAGGGATTTAGGATTTATTTTAGTGCTAATTGATTTACCCCTCCCCTCTCAGTTACTCCTCTTATATTTGCAACAATTGGTATTAGAGATTTTGGTGCTTGTAGAGAAGGTTTCAAGGATTTGAGCTAAAGATTATGATGTCTAATAGAATAGAGGTTCCCAAGCTGAACAAAGATCAATTCTAGCCATGGAAAGAACTTATGAAGTTGCAGTTGGCAATTATCAGTGATTCAGGTTTGAAATACTTGGAAAATTCTTACAAGACTCCTACTAGAACATTGACTATGGAGAAGATTGTTGGAAAAAAAAAATTTATAACATCATGATGATTGGCATTGCATCAACTCATAACTATGTTGAGTTTGATGAGGTCAAAGGATGTGCTACTACTCAAGACATGTGGACCAAACTAAAGGATATCGATGGAGGTGATGATAATGTAAAAAGAGCCAAGGTAGAAATCTTGAGATGTCATTTTGATCAGATGAAAATGAGAATGGATGAAAACATTGAAAAATATGTTAAAATAATCAAAGCTATTGTCAGTGTTATCAAAGCCTCTAGATAAACAATTGAAGATGTGACATTGGTAAGAAAGGTACTCAAAACCCTTCTTCTTATCTATGTAATTAGATTTTTTTCTATTTAACATATGAGATGTGATCCAAATAACAAGATAACTTTGGATGCTCTATTTGGAAGATTGATTGCATTTGAATTAGATAACTATGATAATAATACTCCTATCTCTTGCAATCTTGAGTTTGCATTTGAAGCTGAGGTATCACTCAAGAAGAAAGCTAAAAAATATTAAAAGAAAACAATCTGAAAGTGAAGAGGAAGATAGTTTTGATAGTGATCTTGAAGTCATTGAAGCATTTCTTGCAAAAAGGTATATCAAAGGCAAAAGAAAGTATATAGGTAAAATCCCTTTAATCTTTTTCTCTTGTGAAGACATTGGACACATTGTTGCAAGATGTCCAAAGAAAGAAGACAAATATGAAAAGAAGAAAAACAAGTACAAAGGAAAGAAGGATTTCAAGAACTAAAAAGACAAAGGTAAGAAATCTATTTTTATGGCTAAATATTCAAATAGTAGTGAAGATGATGAAATGGTGTATATCACTGTAAAAGATGAATATGGTGATGAAGGAGATAAAATGGCACTTACCTCTCATGTTAGAAAGAATGATACATGAATTATTGAAAGTGGTTGCTTACATCATATGACTAGTGACAAAATAAAGTTTGAACATATGGAACATTATGATGGTGGAAGTGTGAGATTTGTAAACAATGAACCATGTTGCATAAAAGCAAAAGGTTGTATCTCACTAACCAATGAACTTAGATGTGATAATGCTTATTGGGTTAAAGGACTAAGCATAATCTACTAAGTGTAGCATGGTTGAATAACATTGGATTCAAGGTAAAATTCATGAATGGGAAGGCCAAGTTGCTAGATGGAAAAAGAAATCTAGTTGGGTTTGGTAAACAAACCAAGGCTAATCTATTCTACCTAGATCTCAATGAAAGTTCATGTTTCATTTCTCAAGTAGAAGAAAGATGGTTATGACATAAAAGGCTATGTCATGTGAACTTTGATAATCTAATCAAGATAAGAAGAAACAAGAGTGAGAGGGATTCCTAGCTTGAGGAAACCTGATGTCGGCCTATGCAAAAATTGTCAAATTGGTAAGATGGAAAAGACAAGTTTTGAAAGAAAGGACTATAATTCTAAAGAAGTCTTGGAGCTGGTTCATATAGACTTGTGTGGACCTATTAGAATAGAAAACTACAATGGAGATAATTATTTTATTATTTTTGTTGATGATTATTCTAGAATGATGATTGTAATGTATTTGAAAGAAAAGTCCGAAGCATTTCAAAAGTTTAAGTGGTATCCAGCAAGAGTAGAGAAAGAAACTAGAAAGGAGTTGAAGTGTTTGAGGTTAGACAGAGGTGGTGAATTCATTTCTAGTGAGTTGAATGAATTATGCATTGAAAGAGGAATTAAGAGACAAGTATCAGTCTCTGGTACACCACAAGAAAATGGTATAGCTAAAATAAGGAATTGATCCATCATGGATTGTGCAAGAACTTTGATGATAGAAAAGAGTGTTACAATCAAATACTAGAAAGAAGCAATCAGTATTACAATGCATACCTTGAACATAGTACAACTAAAGACAAAATCAAATCAAACTCCTTATGAACTATGGTATGGCTACAAACCTACTGTAAGTTACTTGAAAGTATTTGGTAGCAAATGTTTTATTCTAAAGGAGTCTAGGAAAGGAAAATTGGATGTGAAAGGTGATGAAGGCATATTCCTAGGATACTCCTATAGAAGTAAAGCATATAAATGTTTAAATTTATTCGCTCATAAGATTATAGAAAGCACATGTGAGAATTGATGAGTTTGCATACAAGAGTGAAGAAGAGAGTAGTAAGGAACCTGAGGATTATAGAACGTTTATTTATTATGAACTTGATACATTGCCAAATCTAATTGGAAGTTAGGAGGCTTCACCTCTTGAGTCCTCAAATTCTCTAAAGGCTACCAAGTTGTTGCTAGAGAAAACTAAGTCTAATGGACTTGAGTCACAGATAGTGGGCCCTGAGCTTGATATAGAAGATCATGGAGAGGCTAGTGGAACAAGTTCTAAATCCAAAGTACCTATATTAGAAAGATATGTCTAAAGGAACCATGCACCTAATTAGATCATTGGAGATAAGTCAAATGGTACAATGACAAGAAACCAATTGAAAGGTACATGTTTTCTTACTAAATTTGAACCTAGATTAGTGAAAGATGATTTGGATAATGAAATTTGGATTGAAGCTACAAATTAAGAGATGGAAAAAATAGAGAGAAATAAGACTTGGACTCTTGTTCCTAGACCGAAGGATAAAAATGTAATTAGCACAAAGTGGGTTTTCATAAATAAGTTGAATGAAGATGGAGAAGTTTCTAAAAACAAAGCAAGGTTAGTATGCAAAGGTTATTCTCAAGAACAAGTTATTGATTATGGTGAATTTTTTTCCATTTTTGCAAGATTAGAAGGTGTTAGAACTTTACTTGCTTATGCTACACATAGAGGATTTAAAGTTTATAAAATGGATGTAAAATCTGCATTCTTGAATGAAATTCTTGAAGAGGAAGTTTACATAGAACAACCTAAAGGTTTTGTGGATCCTAGAAAAAATCATATAGCCTATAAATTACAAAAAGAATTGTATGGTCTCAAGAAATCTACTAGAGCTTGGTATGAAAGAATGCATAACTGCTCAAGATAAAGATTTGTTTTCAATGAACAAATGATAACAATAGTCTGTATATTAAAGAAGGACCAAAGAAGAAGATTGTGTTGGCAAAAATATTTATGGATGACACATTATTTATTTGAAATGATGACTTATGCAAAGCTTTTTCAGAAGAGATGAGTAAATAATTTGAGAAGTCTATGTTTGGAGAGATAAAATTCTTTATTGGATTACATATTCAACAAAAGAAAGATGGTATCTACATTACTCAATACAAATATATCAATGAGATACTAAAGAAGTTTGGAATGGAAGATTCAAGGCCAGTTGGAACACCTATCTCTACTAGACATAAGCCTTCCAAAAATGATGATTCCAAGAAGGTAGATTAGACCACATACAGATCAATGATCAGAAAACTACAATATGTAGTGCATACAAGGCCTGATATTGCAATAGATGTCAGTATGGTGGCAAGATTCTTAGGAAATCCTAAAGATAACCACATTATGGAAATCAAGAGAATCATGAGGTCTCTGAAAGGTACTAAAGGCTATGGATTAAAGTACAAAAAAGGAGGCAATTTGGATTTGAAAGCATTCACATATGTTGATTGGGTAGGAAGTGTTGATGATAGGAAGAGCACTAGTGGTGGATCATTCTTTCTTGGTAAAAGACTAGTTACCTGGACAGGTGAGAAGAAGAATTCCATTTTTTAGTCTACAATAGAAGTAGAGTATGTGGCAATGGTAGTTAATTGCTCCAATGTTTTTTGGTTCAAACAACTATTGGCAGGTGTGAAGGTAGAGATCAAGGATCGAGTGGTTATCTTCTATGATAACACTAGTGCAATTAATATATCAAAGAATCTTGTGATGCATATCAAGACCAAGCACATTGCAATAAAATATCATTTTCTGAAAGAATTGGTGCAAGATAAAGAGGTAAGATTGGAATATGTTAATACTAAAGAATAAATTGCAAACATATTCACTAAGCCATTACCTAATGATGCATTTTTGTATCTAAGAGGTAAGTTGGGGGTTATTGCCCTATTTGATGCTCACTAAATTGAAGTTTAGTGATGCATCAACCAAAGCATGTTGAAGATTAGATAGTTGATGTAGTATTGAAAAGGAAAGATTGCATATGAATCAATACATCAAGAACATTGATATTCACTAAATACTGTCTTTGGCATGAGATGTCATAGAGGGAGAGTTTTCTTTCATATCTCACATAAATTTTCTAAAGAGGGAGAGTATGCATTTCAAAAAAAATTTATAAATGGAGAATTATTACAGAGATGTAAGATAGAGAATGAACTTGGTCTAATACCAAAGAGGTAGAATTTTCTATCAGGAAAAGATGTTGAAGAAAAATTTTGCTGACAAAGGGAGAAATTGGAGGCTAAGGGATTTCACACTAATAGAGGAAGTTCTCAAGGATGAGAATCAAAATGAAACAAAGAATATTTTCCTAAATTTATTTTTCTCTAAAAATTTCATTGTATTATGGCATGTTGTGTTTCCATCAATGTCAAAGAGGGAGATTGTTGAAAACAATTGGTTAACTATGTATTGTCTTTGATGTTACACAAAATGCCATATCTTTTCAAAATAGTGTATTTCAAGATCACTTAGGTGATGAAGATTTTTTCCTATGTCTCTTCGAGTATTCTAGAGTTTTTCAAGTTCAAAAGTCAGTGACTACTAAGCTCACTTGGGCATCAAAGAGAAGTTCAAAGAAGATGAGTGTTAATTGAGCTCACTCGGTTAATGAAGGAAAAGTTGGATGGAACTACTACTAATTGAGCTCAGTTGGTTACCAAAGAAAGTTTGTGAAGATGTAGTGTTAACCAAGTTCTCTTAGTTAACATAGGAAAATTGTTTCAAAGTTAGCATCCACTGAGCAGGGTCAGCTAACAAAGGGTTTTCTTGTCTTCGCATATTGAGTTCAATAGATTTGTTTGTTGGCTCTAGCTGACTGAGGAGATGAATGTTAATTATTCTAAGGTGTATTCAAGCCAACTTGAAAATGTATATGATATAAGTATCAGATAAAGGATTGAATGTGTGCAAGAAAATAAAAGAATAGAAGATGCTTAGAGTAAGTGAATTAGAAGGATAAGTAGAATAACCTTATAGAGATGCAAGGATACATTCAATCAGGAAGGATCAAGTATACAAGTGAGAATTGAGATCTGTAATCTAGAATTTAGATGCATTCGATATCAGTTCATCTCATTATTACTCTCTAATCATTGTAGAAGTGATCAAAATCTCTTAATAGAATTGATTTAACAACTATTTGTAAATCTTCTAACAAGGTAGCATTTCTAGATTGAATTGTCTAAAGACCTATAACAAGGCCACTCCTAATAGGGTGATTAAATCTTCTAGTAAAGTCACACCTAATAGTGTATTTTGTCAACTTTAATAGGGTTGACTCCTAACAAGACTCATTTTAGAAGAGTCAAAATGAGTAATTAGTTGCAATTGGTGGTTTTTCCCAAATTGGGTTTCCATGTTAAATCTTTGTGTATCTTGTGTTCATTTTATTTATTTTATGTGTATGCAACTAAGTTAAGTAAAGTTAATCACAAAAAATATCTTAAGGTTTTGATGTTAAGCATTTGCTGACTTACAATAGATTTTAGTATTAACTAAGTGCCTATGTGTTTATCGAGCATCAATCTTTTCAGTGAAATTTATGTTATGTATTGGCATCTAAGGGATTTGGGTTTTATTTTAGTGGTAACTGATTCACCCCTCCCCTCTCAACTACTTCTCTTATATTTCCAACAATTCTCATCATAATCAATATGGTAATTGGAAGGAGAAGGTTGATTAATAGCATTCGTTTAGTGAGACAGTAAAGGATTAGTGTAAATTTGTAAATTTTGATTAGGTAGTGCAATAGATTTTATTTTTTATTACTTTGACCATCAACATAAATAGCCTTAGAATGATTAAGGTCCTAAATAGAATTCTTCAAATCATAACACTCTTTAGTATCATGACCAAATTGATTATGTTATTGATAGAAAGTATTGGAATCAAAAGACTTAGGTAATGGTTTATTGTTAGGATTAACCATAGATAGAAATAACATTTACATGGAAATATAAAAAATATCAAAAAATAATAAATCATACATAAGAGACCACAACACATAAATATTCAACATTGTTCACCCAATCCCTGGGCTACATCCACTAACAAAAATCTAATATTATTATTATTATATAGTGATTACCTTCAAGTTCCAAGGCATTTTGAAGAAGTCATGATTTTTAGGCAAGAATTTAGAGGTCGAGGACATAGAGATGTGACATATTGATTCAAATTCATTCCTAGTTTTGTGCAACAAACCAAGTGAGATCAGAGATGATCTCATCACTAATCATCCCATCACATATCTATTAAATCTTCAAATTTTATCATAGTATTGGCTCACTATTGCATGCCAGAGGAGAAGTTTGTGAGAATCCTCAAAAGGGAGATGCTCTAGGACATATGGCTTGGCAATATAGAAAAGGCTTTTCACCTACCACCTATAGACTAGTATGGGGAATATGAATAGGATTTGAAAGGAATAGTGCAAGAGAAGTACCTTTTCTTCTCAACCCCCTACAAATAATAAAGATGGAAAGGTTAACATAACCCAGGGTGAGATGATAAAAAAAATTGGCTATAGGATAGTCCTCCTCAAAAAATTCATGGGACTCCCCATAAATCCCTACAACCAGTCATCTAGAAATATGGATGGTTCATTTCATAAAACCTTCAAGAGGAAAGGATTCTTGATTGACTAGGCCACCATTGTCATCAATAACCTAAATGAACAACTAATTTAGATAAATGTGAACTCTAGTTTCTACACAACTTCTAATGTGGAGTATCTTCTAGTAGTTAGGTTGACCAATTACCTAGGGCTAGTAAAAAGAGGAAGTGTGCAAGATGTCAATTCCTAGCCATATATATTATACTCTTAGTTGGTATAGAAGAAGCTCATGTTTAAGAGCTAAAAGTATAAGCTAGTGAATGATGGTTTCATTTTTTCTACAATCTGATTCATCAAAGGGGATTATGCAAAGATATTATTATTAGAGATTGTCACCTAAGTAGCATAAGTGGGTGCTTATTTCATTCATTTTAACATATTCACATATATATGTGTGGTGAAGGCCCTCTTGTTTCAAAATAATCTTCCTTTCTATCCATTAGATAGTTTGATATTATCTTATATAGCTAGGCAATTGGCATTAGCCTATAATAGGGTGAGAAAGAAACAGAAGAAGACATGGGTATGGCCCATCATCATTGAAGCTTTCAAGGTCAAATAGAAGTAGGATATAGTCACACATGAGGTTGAATGTGACCAATAACCCTTAGATGACTATTCTATGATGTGAACCTCCTTTGACAATATCAAGATGGCTCACCATCACGTAAGGAAATATTTCATACCTGATGCCACTATTAAAGATCACTTGATGAACTGTGTAGATGAATAGGATGTCCAAATAAGGAACTATTGTAAAATAAGTCTACAACTTGCAGAAAATGCACTTAATGTGCACATCCCTTTGAAGATTTGAAACAAAGATAGTCCTAATGTGCTAGACCCACTATACAATAGAGACAAGATCTTTGATAGGGCTATAATGAATGTTGAGATTGCTCAAGAAGAAAATAATGACATAATATATAGGGCCAAGCATTTCATTCAATTCACTAGGGATTTGGTAAGGAATCCTTTTCATGTAGAGATGGTTCCTAACACAACAAAATGATAGGCTACAACAAGGCCCAAGAAAGGAAAAGGGACTAAAGTCATAGTTCTGACTTACCAAGAAAATTCCCTAGTGTAGCCACAAACTATATGCAAGCATGAGTAGGAAGTGGCATACTTTTGTAATGATAAGTTCAAGAGAATAAAAGGAAGAGGGTCATGCAAGAGGAGGAATATAGAAGAAGGTTAGAGAAAAAAAAACATAGGCTCAAGGAGAGGAAGTTCAAGTTCCACTCGAAGAAACTCAAGCCAAATGAGAAGCTTCTCCCTTGGTACCTAAAAGGGCTAGGACCAAAAGAGTAGCGATAGGAGAGAAGATGAGGAAGTTAAAGAAGAAGAAGGGCATTCCATCTCCTCAAATTCCAAAGACCATAACAAAAGAATAAGAGTAGGAGCAAGGGCAAGAAATTGAATATCTCCTTCTTAATAGGGGAACTTGATCAACTAGAGCCATGAAAGAGGAAAGATAAAGGCATACAACACAGACACCTCCCTCCATTCTAGAATACCCCATCCATTTCAAAGAGTCTATAGATAAATATTAGGAAGGATGGATCTAAGATAATGTCCTTTTTAGATGGATACTAAAGATACAACCAAGTGATGGTAGGTGAAGAGGACAAATTAAACACAACATTCTCCATCAAGTGTGGAATATTTGCATACAAGAGGATTCCTTTTAGGCTAATTAATGGAATAGCTATATTTCAAAGAGGAATGGATGAATAATTTAAGGGATTGGTAAACAAATGCATAGTCATTTACGTGAATGACCTTACAATTTTGTTGAAAGAGAGAAGCACCCATATTGATGACCTAAAGCAAGTCTTCAACAGATGTAGAAAGTATGGCATATATCTTAACCCAAAGAAATGTTCATTTAGAGTTACAAAAGGGAAACTCTTGGGATACATCATGTCTAAATTTTGTATTTCAATTTTTCCAAAAATGATTGTAGAAATTATGAAATTATTTTCTCCTCATAATTACAAAGAGCTTGACTCTTTCTTCAGGAAAATTAACTTTACACTAAAATCCATTAGTGGGTTCTCTAAGATAGTTCACCCCCTCAATAATTTACTAAAGAAAGGATCAAAGATTGATTAGGTTCTGGGAGTCAAGAAATATTTTGAAGAATTCAAAGTGGCCATTTATACTACCCCATTAATTGTATGTCATGGTTATCAACTATTATTCAAAGTCTATTATTTCACTTTGGAACACTCATACACAAGTATCATCACATAAAGTAAAGATAAAGAGGAAGCAAGGCCTATCACATTTTTGAATTTCCCCTTGAAGAATTCTAAGTTAAATCATCCTAATCTAGATAAACAATCATTCTTCCTAGTGAAAGAAATCAAAAAGTCTTTTCATTACATACTCGAGAGTAAGGTATATGCCATTGCACTTGACCCTATAGTCAAATTATTGCTAATGCAGACTATGCTAGGGGAAAGAAGAGGAAAATGGATGACCATCTTACTGGATTTTGACTTAGAAATTTAGTCAATAAAGATATTAAGAGGAGAAGGAATAACTAAGATGATAGAATACAACAAAGAACAAAGCATTGTGTCTGATGTGGACAATAATGAAGGGATAGTAACATATGTTTGGTATCAAAACATTATATTTTACCTCTTACAAAATCAATACCCACAAGGGATGAATATATCTGAATGTAGAGGTTTGAAAATGAAATGTGAATCCTATAATATTCAAGATGGAAAGATCTACAATAGGAACTATGAAGGGTTCTACCTCAAATTTTGGGTCATGAAGAAGAAAAATAAGTACTAGATCAATATCATGACAAGTATGTTACTAGACATGGATTGGCAAAGGCCATATATTAGGATACTTTTGGTATATGAATTTAAAGGACATGAATGGACACTCACATTCTTGTCACATTTTCCAAACAAGTTTGAATATGGAAAGAAACTTGGCTATGTCATTGCAAACAATTTTTGAGGCTCACCCTTTAACCAAGTGGGAGCTAGATTTCATTGGGCTTGTAAACCAACCATCTTCTACAAGACATATATTTTTTCTAATGGCTATGGATTATTGCACATAGTAGATTGAAGCTAAAACTTTTAGGAAATATACTACAAAAGAAGTCACCAATTTCTTGGAAGAACATATTGTGACCAAGTTCAAGATGTCATTCTCACTAGCTTGCAATAATGGATCATATTTTGCATCAATCATCCTTAACCAATGGGTACTAGAGAATTAGGTTATAATCAAATTTTCATCCAACTATTACCTACAAGGCAATGAAGTGGTTGAGTCTACTAATCAGAACCTAATGATTGTATAAAGTGCTTGCTCGCAGAAAATCCCAGGGATTGACACACACCATTTAAATATGGTTTACAGACCAATAGTGTCAAAGTAATTAATGCTTTAGGAACATCCTCTTATTTTGTCATGTATGGCCAAGAACTCATATTACCCCTTAACCTCAAGATTTTAGAGCTGAAATTCATGAGGGGAATTGTTGAAAATATGGATAGAGTCCAAATCAGATGGATGAACCTTTTGGAATTGCATTAAAAAATGGCAATGGTATTATAACATGTGTGTTAAAACTTCAAGTTGTCATTGAAGGTTGGTTTGACAAGAGAGCCATAATAAAATCTTTCAAAATATTTGATCTTGTTCTCATGTGCAACAAGGTGAAAGAAAAACTAGATAGCCATACAAAGATTCAACACTTGTGGATCAATCCTTCTCAAGTTGTAGAGATTTTTGTAGAAAATACTTTTAGGCTAAGTACTTTACAAGGAGAATCAATTCCATTGATGGTCAATAGCCAATTTCAAAAATATTATTTTAAAGCCAAAAGAGAAGAAAATATTTTAAAAATAATAATTAATAATAACATTAAAAAAAAAATCAGATATTTTCTTTGAGTTGTGTGTTTTTCTAGTTGTTTTTTTTTTGTTTTGTTTTAGTCAAGAGTTAGTGTGTTTTCAAGATTACTCTTGGTAGGTAAGCTATCCTAGCTAGTCTTGATTTTTTTGAAGAGGTATGTCTTCATCAAAGAATTTGGATAATTTTTTTCTTAGATGAACTAAATATAGGTGTTATTCACAAGAAAAAGGTATGTGTAGGACCATGGTGTGCTAAAACATGGCGATCTAAAAACTATGTAGTTCTGAAATGCCTCAAAGCAATTCAAAATATATTTTTAATTTTCTCCCACCCATCTTGATATGAAAGAAAAATATTAATACCTTTATAAGGCCTATTATTGCTTTGGATACCAGCTCTACATGATCAAATTTAAAAACATCCTGAAAAAATGTTTTTGGCCTATTCTTGTGTGTTTTTTACTTCAAACATGTGTCCAGTGACCTTTTTCCACCCAAATTTGATGAAATGAGAAGGGTTTCTTAAGAATGTTCTTTGTTAGGATAAAACCATAGACAGAAATAAAAAACTACATGAAAATATAACCAACAACAAAAAATAATAGATCACACAAAAATGAACACAAGGCACCAAGATTTAACGTGGTTCACCCAATCCCTAGGCTACATCCACCAAACAGCAAGTCTGATCTTATTACAATCGAGTGATTACAACCTGATTACAATTTGTAATCCCTTATAGCTCAATACTGCCGCAAGAACCAATTTTGCATCACAACATAATACAATCCCTAACCCTAAGGCATTTTATACAAATATTAAACCACTTTAGGGTTATAAAATGTCAGCGCAAATCTATGAATGGTGAATCTACAAATCCTGATAAAATAGAGCATTAATCTTCTGTAACCTAGAAACCCATCTCATGACTGCCCCACCAACAGTAAAGACATAACCTATAGTACTCTGCCTAGTATCAATATCCCCTGCCAAATTTGAGTCAACATAGCCCTATAAATCAGTAGTAGAGCCTGCAAAGTGTAAACACTTATTGGATGTGCCTCTCAAATATCTAAGAATCTATTTGACTACATTCCAATGCTCAATTCTTGGATGACTCATATACTTGCTAACAACTCCCACTGCATGTGCAATATCTGGCCTAGTGCATACCATAGCATACATCAAGCTTCCTATAGTTGAAGCATAGGGCACCTTGGACATCTTATCCTCCTCTTCTTGTGTCTTAGGACACATTGCCTTAGTCAATTTCAAATGACCAAGTAAAGGTGTGCTAACATCTTTAGCATTCTCCATAGAGAAACGTTGCAACACCTTCTCAATATAATTAGCCTAAGATAGTGTCAATGTTCTATTCTTCCTATCTCTACAAATCTTCATACCAAGGATTTGTTTTGCTGCCCCCAAATCCTTCATAACAAATGCATGTGCTAACTGGCGTTTCAGCCCCTTAATATGATCCATGCTAGACCCAGCTACAAGCATATCATCAACATATAAACATAAAATAATGTAGCTATCATCATCCAACCTCTTACAATAAACACAATAATCTGAATGACACCTGTTATAGCCATTCTCATGCATAAACCTATCAAATTTTAGATACCATTTCCAAGGTGCTTGCTTCAAGCCATATAAACTTTTCTTCAATTTGCACACTAAGTTCTCCTTACCTTTGACCTCGAATCCTCGTGGCTGAGCCATATATATTTCTTCATCCAAATCACCATGAAGGAAGGTTGTTTTAACATCTAGCTACTCTAAATGCAAATCTTCAATAGCCACAAGACTTAAAACAATACAGATAGAAGTCATTTTAACAACAGGAGAAAATATCTCATCAAAATCAATTCCCTTTTTCTATGCAAATCCTTTTACAACTAACCTAGCCTTAAACCTTTGCTTACCTCCTTCCTCTTCTTTCAACCTGTAAACCCACTTATTCTGTAAAGCATTTTTACCTACAGGAAACTTGCACAAATCCCATGTCTTATTCTTCAACAAAGAGTCCATTTCATCTTTTATTAAAGACTCCCACTGAATCTTAGTATCCACCTGTACAACTTCATCATAACTTTCAGGTTCACCAGTATCAGTAAGTAAAATAGAATACAAAGAGGGAGAAAATCTTTGTGGAGGTCTAATTTGCCTCGTTGACTATCTAACATTCACTGGTGTGTGTGGTATTTGTTGTTGCGGTTGTTGCACATCATGATGAATTGCTAGAACATCAACTTTGGGAGTATCATTTAGCACTACATATGTTGGAAATATTCAAGATATAATAGGTTACTAAGAGGGGAGGGATGAATCAGTAACAATAAAACTTTTAAGTCAACAATACACAACATTTACTCATCTATCCTGCTGCATAAAAAACTATTAAACATTTAAACCATATATGCACAGAGATTTGGTGACCCAGAAACCTTCCAAAAATAGAAAGTAAAACTGGGGTGGGGATGATACCCACAAAGCTTCGTTACTGCAGTATGAAGTTGGCCGGTTAAGGCTTACAATGATCACTTCTGGTGATCTGCCCTATTAGGAGCACAGAGGATTGCTAGATCCACCTGGTTAGAGGATTTACAAACATACTTTACAAGTATGCACTTTGTTAGGAGATTTGAATAAAGATGGTTAATTCTACCCTGTTAAAGGATTTACAAAAAATGATTCATCTGTTAGGATGAACCAACAGATCAACTTACAATTTGAATGAGTTCTTTATTGTAGATCACCTTCTGTGATTGATGAAATTATTTCCGCTCCTGGTAGACCTTGCTGAGTATTCTTTTCTGCTGATGAATTCACATATCATATCTTATGTCTCTCCCTATTTGCAATATTCTATCTCTTGTGTATTCTTGAATGTGTCAATTCTATATGTATTATTTGAATGATATAATACATTATATATATATATATATATATATATATATATATACCATTCCAATAATTATTCATGCAAGGTCAGGAAAACACAAGTGAACAAAATATAACTGAGTCGGCCAAATGGTAAAATAAACTTGGGTTCTTCAGACAGACTTGATGACCTTCTGATACGCGGTATCCACTACGTTACTCGGCATCGTCATGCACTCGGTAGAGGTAGGGGCTCGATTCATACTATTCATACAATGTTGCCTGGAACTTGGTAACCATTGGTGACTCAGTAGATATAGTGTCACTTGGTGGAAACTAACTTCTTCGATAACCTCCTGAGCTCGGTTATCACTGAGTGCTTCCTCACTTGGTTAATACTAAGTGCAACTTTACTCGGTTGTCACTAAGTGTAACTTTACTCGGTTGACACTAAGTGCAACTTTACTCGGTTGACACTATGTCTTTGATGCTCGACTTGAACTGTGTTTTCAGTGTTCAGTTTGAACTGTGTTGTCAGTGCTCGGTTTGAACTATGTTGCCAGTGCTTGGTTTGAACTGTGTTGCCAGTGCTCAATTTGAACTGTGTTGCTAGTGCTCAGTTTGAACTGTATTACTCGGTGTTGTCACTAATGGAAAATAACTTTATGCCAACAATCTCCCCCTTTGGCATTAGTGACAAAAATAATTATGATTCAAAGTTTATGTGCAAAAAATAGACATACAGTTCTGAATTTTTAAAATTGATCTTTGCAAGTCTTATTTACACATATTTTACTTACATGTATCTCCCCCATACAATATGCACAGTATTTACAAGTCATTACACATATTTTAACAATTTTATCTCCTAAAGTGTGCTATCTCCCCCTTTTTGACAATAATGCCAAATTAAAAAATATATATTTACACAAAGAGTCCAAAATGAGAGATAAACTCTAAATGTACCTTGAGAATAAGAGCCAATGTCTTATCCCAATTTTCTTGCAAAAGTTTGCTGGTGGAGAGTGCTATTTGAACTTCTACAGAGAGTTCAATCATATGATCTGCAATTGAGAAGTTTTTGTCATGAATCAATGTTTTGGAATGGAAAATATGCTTTTGCATTGTGTCCATGACAGGAAGGATCATATTTTGGATGTCAATCAGAGTACACCTAATCTTTGCTTCCTCTCTCAACAATTCTGCCCGTTTCTCTGACAAAAATCTTATTCTGAGATGATGGGATGAACTTGAACTATGGTCAAGCTGCAACATTTGTGCACTGACCTTCATATCCTCATCAATTTTATTCAACTTTTCTTTGATTTCCTAAGTATACTCGGTAACATCACATAGTTTTCCAAAAAGTGAAGTTACATTATTAAAGGAATGTTCAAAATTACTCAAAATTGTAGACAGTTCTACCTGTTTTAATGCAATATGTTGAGCAATGTGCTCAAGCACCTTATTGTCAAATTTCTTCTCTGCCTTTTCAATCAATTTTTCTTGCCCAAAGGTATCCTCATTGACTTTATATATAGCCTCTTCTAACTGAATCAAAATGTGTTGAGTAGAATCTACTTCAACACCTATAGCCTCTGTTAGAATATTCTTAGCACTTTCAATAATACTATATTCCTGTTCTCTCTCATGCCTCAGTTGTTTTTGTCTTGCCTTCTGATCTAATAGATGACTGACCATTCTCATTTCATCAAATGATGCATTATCTAGATCTATCTTAGGAATGATAATGTCCTTATCCAAGTCTATTTCCTCATCCACTGCCTTGCTGGAAATCATGTATCTTTTTGCTTTTCCTGCAGTGAATTCACCTTTTCCATTTGAATCTGAAACAATAGTTGATGAGGCTAGACTGGCTGACAAAACTGGAATAGGACTAGCTAGAGGAAAACTGAGAGAAGTGCTAACAGTATCAAAAATTGATGTTCTTCCCAAGATTGATGTATAGGTTGGTATGGGAGAACTAATAGATGCAAAAATTGGAGCAGATGAAGTTGTCAAAATTCAAGTACTAATGGGTACACTTAATGTACACTCTGCAGTAGAAGTTGATATGCCTGATGAACTTACTGTTGTAGCTGATGATGCCTCAGTTAATGAAGATGGCTGCAGCTCGGTTAATGAAGTAGTAGACACTTGCATAGATGGTACCCGGAGCTGAGAGGAGACAGGTGAAGATTGAGAAATTGATGAAGTTGTTGTGCACACAATCTCACTAGTAGAGGCTATCTCTGCAGTTGATGTAGCTACTTTAGGTGGAGAGTGAGGAAGAGATGCAATGACTTTGGCTACAATTTTTATGGGATCATCTTCCTCCTTAGCTTGATCAGCTTCTTCTTCCTCCATTTCCTTTTCGTCTTCCTCCATTTCATCTTCCTTGAATTCTTCCTCAACATTTATCATCATTGAATGCAGATCCCCTGGAATATCTTCAATGTCATCATCATCACTGCTATCATTGTCTTTGATTTCAACAATATCCTCACTGGATTTATGTAGATGATAGACATGTTTTCACATGTTTGTTGCATCATTGACAACATGCTCAATGTCTTTGATTAATATCAAACAAGTGTGGAATCTAATCATCATATTACCTTCATGATCTTTCAGTGATTTCTTTACTTCTGCATCAGTGAGACTCGACAAGAGATTTTTCAGGGTTTGCTCAAAGATATCTTTGACAGTTTTGGTTGCAATTTCCCATCCTTGTTGCAACCTCTCCAATAGCTCTTTAGGGATCTTAGAGGCAATCTTGTCTGGAGAGTATTTCCATCTTCCCATTTTATTTAATACCAACTCCTCAATCTGCATTTTCTCCTATTTTGTTCTTGTCTCAAACTTCAATGCTTTGAAGTTTGTGAAGCTAGTACCTTCTTCTAACTGCTTCAACCTTGCCTCAAATGTGAGTGGAGGCTTGAAAAATATAGGTTCCTTCTTCCCCTATCTTGTTCTTCTGGAGAAGACTGCAGTAGCTTACTTTTTAGGTTTGGTGATAATCACCTTACCTTTCTTTCGTTGAGGCTCTTCTTCTTTTTCTAACTCGGTTTCCTCTTCTTCTTCATCATCTTCTCCTCCCCTTCAGTAATCATCAGAGGACCAAGTTCTATTTTTAGCTTTGCAATCTTCCTCTTTCCTTTGCTAATGACCTGAGGGATTTTGATTGAAAGCTCAATTCTGGCATTAGCTTCATCATAAGTTCCAAAGATTGATTGCTTTGGGTCTACTGGTTCATTCACTAGTGCTTCTATGATATCTCTCGTTTCATCAATATTAACCTCATAAGGAAGAGGTTTCACCCATGCAACTTGGGGCCTGACTGCTTGTATGTATACTTTGTCACAATCTACCATAAAGCATACATCTTCTTTATATTCCTCAACTAGTTTTGGTGGAATTCGTAACCTATTGTTCATTCTTTCCTTAAAATCTTCAAAGTAATTATCCAAAACACTGTCAAAATTTTCACCTAACTCTGCAATAAACTCATTTATTTGATAGAGAATGGAAATATCTTTTCTCCATACTACTGATCCTTTTGATGGAAAAGACTTTTGAACATAGAAAAATAAACAGATCAAAAGTGAACCAAATTTGTAGGAATTGTTCTTTGAAGTCCTTATGTTTTCCATATTTTTTTTGAATTGAGACAAAAGAAATTCAGACAGATCAAACTCAACATTCTTCTTTACTACCTTATATGCTAAATCTACTGCTTCGCAAGGGACATTGTTTGGATGGCTGGAACTGTAAATTTTATGAGCAATGATGTGAATAAAAAATCTTAACTCAGCATCAGCTACTGTACTCAGCTTAAGTCCTCTATCATCCCATTTTGCCTGGGTTAGACCTTTGCAATTCTTCCTGACCTAGGGTTTTGGTAGTCTTAGCTTTGCTCAATATGGGAAGGCCAGTAATCTTGTTAATCATTTTCTTTGTGATAAGCACTGGTTGCTCTAACCATAATTTCTCGTTGTGAACCTAACTGAGTACATACCTAACCCATTTAATTTGAAAATTTCTTGGCAAATGTGAAATGTGGGTTAAACCTTTTGTTTCAAGATGCTTGTGCTCGAGTTTCAAATTTCCATCTACGCTCATTTCTCCTAGGGCATTATCAATTTCTAGGTTTCCAAGTTCTTGAATGGAACATTTGAAATGAGAGTGAATATCATTTACAAGGAGTACCTTTGGAGGAATTCGAGACTGGGCACCATTAGGGTCGAGTGATTCTGCAATTGCTGGTGCCAATTTGAAGTTCAGCGCCTTCCATTCCACACCTTTAACCAGCATTTCTGAGCCTCTCTTTGCCTTGGAGCTGCTACTTCCAGATGCCATTGCTACTTGGTAAGTGAAGAGAAATTATGAACAGATTCTTTGCTCTTAAAAAAAATTGCTCGAAATTGCTTTAAGCTAGCTCTTGAATCGGAGAAAATAACTTAGCTCAAAGTTTGTAGTGAAGAATGAGATCAAATTTTGCCCTTTTTGATGAAATGTTCGTCATAAATGCTTGGTACGACGGTAGATGAAATGACAGGTTGTCATCCACTTGCTTGGTAGATACTATCAACTCGATAACCAAGAGAAAACATTGATGTACCGACCTAACTCGGTAAGGTCATGAACCGACCTCGCTTGGTAGATACAACTCAGTAAGTGAAACTTTGTTGCACCCGACCGAACTTGGTTGAGTCTTGAATTGATTTGGGATCAAAGTGTATCTACATACTGATCTGACCATTTTTCTTCCTTTGGAACTACTTAGGATGATTCTTGGAGGATGCAGTTCCATACTTTCTTTTATGAATGTTAATTGGAAATGATGGAGTCACTCATTTCTTGAATGACATTGACATTGCTTGACTTATCTTGTTCAGTAGATTTAGGAATCCATTTTTGCTTCATTTGCTTTCGGATGTTGTCTGCTTTGATTTTCTTTTCATCTTCAATTCTTTCTATATTCATACAATTTCTGGCTATATGACCAAGTTCTGTACATATATAGCATCTTATAGTAGTGTCCTTCTTCCTTAGGTGATGTCTGGCACAATTTATGCCAGTATGTCCATATTCTCCACAATAGTGACATCTGCACCAGGTGTTGTAGTCCCATTCAAATATGGCTTTGACAAGTTGTTCAGCTAGATTGAATGATTTAGATCTGCATTGGAATGCTTTATGACCATGTTTATTGCATTTGTGACAGTTGCCTTCAAATTTTGGTTTTTCTTTGCACTCATTTGCTTTGTGACCATGCTGATTGCAATTGAAACATTTACCATTGAATTTTGCTTTTCCATTGCTCCAGCATTTGTTTGATGTATGACCTAACTTTCTACAATGATTGCAAGTAGGCTTTTGATTCTTTTGGGTACTTTGTTTTGAAGATTCACTTTCTTCATTGTATCTAAGACCAGCTTTACCTTTTTGTCTATGAAGATTCTACTCATTTTGAAAATTCAATTGATTCATATCTGCTTGGGATTTCATCATTCTTTCATTGATTTGCCTTTTAGAGATTAGATCATTTTCCAAGCTTTCATTGATTTGTCTCTCAGTTCTCAGATCACTATGAAAACTTACATTGATTTGTCTCTCAGTGATTAAATCATTTCTCAAACTTTCATTCTCTGATCTTAGAATCATAATTTCTTCATTTGCATTAGATAGTTGTCCTATAAGATCTTCATGCTGAAGGGATAGATTATTCCTTACCTCTAAGTCCTCATTTGCTTTGTTTCTCTATTCCAAAACTTCACATAACCTAATGGGCTGGACTTCTTGTTCTCTTTTGAGTTTTCTTACCTCTTCTTGGAGAGATCCATTCTTTTCTAGAAGTTCTTTGATTGCCTTGTCAGCTTCTTCTGAACTACTTGATGGTAACAAATCTTCAATCTTTTCTTCAACATAGTGATGGTCATTCATTTGTCTTGCAAGTTCCTTTCTTCTTTTTAGGGATTGAGAAAGATGCTCTTTTGCTTCTTTGAGTTGAACCATGGCCATTTCTAGATCTAGCTTTTCATTTTCAATAACTTTCTCTAGTCTGAATATCTCCATAACTTAGATCTTTGCTCAAGCTGTCAAACTTTGTCCTGAGAACCAAAAAGCTCTGATACCAATTGTTGGAAATATTCAAGATATAATAGGTTACTGAGAGGGGAGGGGTGAATCAGTAACAATAAAACTTTTAAGTCAACCATACACAACATTTACTCATCTATCCTGCTGCATAAAAAACTATTAAACATTTAAACCATACATGCATAGAGATTTGGTGACCCAAAAACCTTCCAAAAATAGAAAGTAAAACTGGGGTGGGGATGATACCCACAAAGCTTCGTTACTACAGTATGAAGTTGGCCGGTTAAGGATTACAATGATCACTTTTGGTGATCTGCCCTGTTAGGAGCACAGAGGATTGCTAGATCCACCTGGTTAGAGGATTTACAAACATACTTTACAAGTATGCACTCTGTTGGGAGATTTGAATAAAGACGGTTAAGTCTACCCTGTTAAAGGATTTACAAAAAATGATTCACCTATTAGGATGAACCAATAGATCAACTTACAATTTGACTAAGTTCTTTATTGTAGATCACCTTCTATGATTGATGAAATCATTGTCGCTCCTGGTAGACCTTGCTGAGTATTCTTTTCTGCTGATGAATTCACATATCATATCTTATGTCTCTACCTATTTACAATATTCTATCTCTTGTGTATTCTTGAATGTGTCAATTCTGTATGTATTATTTAAATGATATAATACATTATAGATATATACCATTCCAATAATTATTCATGCAAGGTCGGCCAAACACAAGTGAACAAAATATAACTGAGTCGGCCAAATAGTAAAATAAACTTGGGTTCTTTAGATAGACTTGATGACCTTCTGATACGCAGCATCCACTACGTTACTCGGCATCGTCATGCACTTGGTAGAGGTAGGGGCTCGGTTCATACTAGTCATACAATGTTGCCTGGAACTCGGTAACCATTGGTGACTCGGTAGATATAGTGTCACTCAGTGGAAACTAACTTCTTCGATAACCTCCTGAGCTTGGTTATCACTGAGTGCTTTCTCACTCGGTTAATACTAAGTGCAACTTTACTCGATTGTCACTAAGTGAAACTTTACTCGGTTGACACTAAGTGCAACTTTACTCAATTGACACTGTGTCTTTGATGCTCAGCTTGAACTGTGTTGTTAGTGCTCGGTTTGAACTGTGTTGTCAGTGCTCGGTTTGAGCTGTGTTGCTAGTGCTTGGTTTGAACTATGTTGCCAGTGCTCAATTTGAACTGTGTTTCCAGTGCTCGGTTTGAACTGTATTACTCGGTGTTGTCACTAATGGCAAATAACTTTATGCCAACAACATAATCATCTTCTTTCTTCTCATATTGCTGCAACAGATCTTTGTACAACACTTTCTCATTGAATATGACATCCCAACTTCTAACAATTTTATGATTTTCAAAATCCCAAAGGCTATAACCAAATTCATTAATGCCATATCCAAAAAAGACACATTTCTTTGATTTAGCTTCTAGCTTGGTTCTATTTTCAGAGTCTATATGAGAAAAAGCTTCACAACCAAAGGTCTTGAGAAAAGAATAACTCACCTTCTTACCAGTCCATGCCTCCTCTGGAATACCACAGCCCAAAGGAGTAGAGGGACCTCTATTAATCAGATATACTACAATATTAATAGCCTCTTCCCACATGTGTAAGGGCAACCCAGCATGCAACCTCATGCTCCTTGCGTGCTCCATTATAGTCCTGTTCATGTGTTTAGCCACTCCATTTTCCTATGGAGTCCTTGGAATAGTTTTCTATCTATGAATACCATTAGTGGAGCAATAATCTTCAAATTCATGACTGCAATACTCACCACCATTATCAAATCTGAGACATTTTAATTTCTTACCAGTCTCATTTTCAACCAAGCATTTCCATTTCTTAAAAGTTTGAAATACATCAGATTTCTATCCAAGGAAATAAACCCATACTTTTCTAGTTGTTTCATCAATAAATGTAACATAATAATGAGAGCCACCAAGGGAAGATACCTGAGCTGGTCCCCATACATCTGTATGCACAAGCTCTAATTTCTCCTTTTTGTTTTCCTTCCCAGTCTTTACAAAACTCACTCTCTTTTGTTTTCCATATGCACAACTTTCACAGAAATCCATATTAACACATTTCAGACCTAATAAAACTTTCTTTAAATGAATTACTTTCATACCTTTCTCACTCATGTGCCCAAGTCTATTTTGCCACAACACTGTATCAAAATCTATAGCAGCTATTTGTTCTTCTTGCTCAACTGCAGCAATTATTCTTGAACATTCATTTTTCTTTGAAACAATCAAAGTAGAAGGAACAATATGACCTGTACAAAGATATGAGATGCCTACTTTCACACCTTTTTCTACTACAAGGGAACCTTTTGAAACCTTCCAATTTTTATCATTAAAAGTAACTATACAACCCTCATCACCGAGTTGTCCTGCTAAAATGAAATTCCTACTCAGCCTTGGAACATGTCTTACCTCATGTAGTAGCCAATGATTCCCATTCTACAACTTAATCTTAATTTTTCCGTTTCCAACAATTTGACAGGGTTCATTATCCCCCAAATAAACAAGCCCAAAATCCCCTTGGACATAATCAATGAAATAACCTCTATGAGATGTACGATGAAATGAAGCACCAGAATCTAAAACCCATGAATCATAAACACTTTCTAAAGACAGAAGCAAAGAATCCTCTTCAGATTTGTTACTTACCACATTTGCCTCCTTTTCTCCATCTGATTTATCTCCTTCATTTTTCTTGTGATTCCAGCAATCTTTCTTTTTATGACCTGGTTTCCCAGAATACCAACAATTGTTTGGTCCTCTTGATTGAGACCTCTTCCCCTTTGACTTTCCTCTTGATTTCCCATGATTTCCAGAGTTATTTCCTCTCTCATTTGTTCTGCCCCTACTTTGTGCATTTAAAGCACTTCCTGATGTAGATCCACCTAAGGATTTCCTATGAGTTTCCTCACTCAAAACAACACTAATCACAGCATCATATTTTAGGGAACTAGATCCAGGAACAGAATTACTCACTGCCATTACCAAGCCATTCCAGCTTTCAGGCAAAGAACACAAAATCTAGAAAGCCCTAATTTCTTCATCAAAATTGATACCCATAGAAGATAACTGACTAGTAATAGTATTAAACTCATTTAAATGGTCTGTAATAGATTCGCCTTCTACCATTTTCATATTAAATAATGCTTCATGAGAAATACCTTGTTTGAAGTGGAGGGCTTTTCATACAATGTTGCTAGGGTTTTCATCAACTCTTCTGTCATCTTTGCTTTTGTAATATTAAATGCCACCGATGGTGCCAAGCATAACCGAATGCTTTCGAGTGCCTTTCTGTCCAAAAGATCCCATTCAGCATCTGACATAGATCCCTGATTCTTGGCTTTTCCTTCCAATGGCTTCCATAAATCCTTTTGATAAAGATAATATTCCATTTGCATCTTCCATAACTGGAAGTTTTTCCCATTAAATCTATCAACCCTCAGCTTACCCTCATCTTCTATCACTCCCACTCAACCGTGAGACTCCCACTTAACCGTGAAACTTCCTTGCAAAGGATAACTGAAAGACAACCTCGCTCTTATACCACTTGTTAGGATAAAACCACAGACAAAAATAAAAAACTACATGCAAATATAACCAATAACAAAAAATAATCGATCACACAAAAATGAATGCAAGGCACCAAGATTTAACGTGGTTCACCCAATCCCTGGGCTACGTCCACCAAACAACAAGTTTGATCTTATTACAATCAAGTGATTACAACCTGATTACAATCCCTAATCCCTTACAGCTCAATATCACTACAAGAACCAATTTCACATTACAACATAATACAATCCCTAACCCTAAGCCCTTTTATACAAATATTAAACCGCTTTAGGGTTATAACATGTCGGCCCGAATCTATGAATGGTGAATCTATGAATCCCAATAAAATAGTGCCCAAAAACATTGAAGTATGTATAGTACTTTCCTGATCAGTCACCATAATCTAACATTCTTATCTTTCCATAGATGTAATGTCTATCAAATTACAAATTCAATAATAACTTTTTAATGATATAAAATATTTGAAATCCAAAATATGTGTCACATAATATAATTCTTCTACTATAAGGAAAATAAGATAAAAATTAAATCTTGTAAAGAATTAGTTAAGGTGGTCATAAATAGGGGTTTTTTATTCCAAAAAAACTATAGTGGAAAATTCATAATTAATTATTTATTTGGAATAAAAATACCCAAAAATATGTGTCACATTTGAGCTTGAGTCTACTTATTATTAAAAAATATTATCATTTGAATTTGACTAAGGTAGTCAAACATACACCTACTTCTTATTGTTGTCCTAAGAATTTTGTACTATTGCATTAAAATTTGAAATTTTGACCAATCAATTTTTTCTTTTTTCAGATAAGGTCTAGTAGTTTAGAAACTAAATTCAATTTCCTATACATTCTTTTCTCACAAATTTTTGATTGAAAGTTCATAACAATTCTAAAATTACACGTCAATTTCACATAAACTTGATTTAATAATATTTCATTACTACGTAAGGGCATAGTTTGGATGACCATGATCTTGCACATACCCAAAAAGGTGACTTTAAGCCTTAAAATTAGATTCTAGATTGATCACTCATAACACTTTACAAATTTAAAGAATTGACCATCTAGTTTTCCTTCAAGTCATGTGGACAATAGCAAAGGATAATTCAAAACTTACCAACTTGGATGAAAGACTGCCCCACAAACTTACCAAGGTTATTGTTTGGCATGTGAGTCTCCAAAAGTTCATGAAAAGAAGAACACGAGAGTTATCAAATTGGAATAGATAAAAAAGGGAACACAAATACCTTGGCTTCACAATCTAATCATGGTCAAGGATAAGATAAAAGAAAAGAAAATTAATATGGTGTCACATAAAGGATTCTAGAGCTTGGTATAAACAAAAATAGTAATCAAGTAGAGCTAGCACAACATAATTGCTAGTCTACTTCACACAAACAAAAACCTTTAAGGAAGAATCAGGTGGAAATATGTTAGGTCTATGAAGAAACATAAAAAATTACCAAATATGAAGGGATGAGTGATTGATGACTCATGAAGATCCCTCTAAACGGATTCTCACATCTTCGCATACAATGATTCATAATGGGTTTATGGGGATTTTTTAAAGACTTTCCTAGTTAGTGAAAGATCATCTCCATGTTGTTGCATGGCCATGATCATTAGAACATAGGAGTATCAAAGGGAACTAAGACACCAAGCATACACTAAGTGTGAAAGTTAAAAATTATGAGTTTCTGGTTTCAAGAACCTAGAAGCCACTTGTGACATTTTGAATAAAGTTGCAATCTAGACACAAGTTTGAATAGTGTTTTCTAATAAAGAAATGCCTTTGTTATTTCTTCCTTTTGTTAGGGCTATTTTTTGTTGTTTCACAATACACACCCAATTTTTGACTTTGCATATGGAAAGCCCTCTACTTTTTTAATTTGTAGATAGGAGAGTTGTTTCTCTAGAATATGGAAACTTTGTATGTGCATTAGAGAATAAGCTTCTTGTAGTTCTTTGTCAGCATGCTATTGATCATCATCATCCAAAATTGGGTTACCCAATAGTTCAACTATTTTCAATTTCTTAATGTGCACACCTCCATACAAGGTGCACATTTGCACTTTTCTAAGGTGCCCAAGGTGCACCCATTTTTTCCAACTTCCTAAGGGCACACATGTGCACCTTGCACAACCTTAAGGATGCACTAGGTGTTCACTTTTCAGACCCAAATCCTATGAATTGGAGGACCTCCCCCACCCACCCTTAATGAATCATTAGCATTTTGAAATCTTATGTTGGTACAATTGCACAACTCTAAATGTGTGCTCCTTTTGTGTGTTCCTCCCAAACTCCTAAGGTACATTGGAGTATATTTGTGCATATTTGCACCTCTACCATGTACATAGGGTGTTGGATGTGCACATCATGTTCCTAGATAACAAACATATTTTTGAAGCAAAGGAACTCTGACTGCACTCTTTGCACTACACAATGTGCACAACCTATGCATGGTGTGCACAACCTATGCTTGGTGCTAACTTAAAAAACCAAAGTCATGCCTAGTGTACCATGTGCACCTACACATGTGCACTAGGTGTGCATGTGCACTTTAAGGGCCTTTTGTCAATTTTGGTCAACCTTCATAAATATTTACTAGTTTGGTCACACTAGTTAGCATCTTTCAATATTTTGGCATTGATATACTAACATGTGTCTTTTGTACAAGTTAAAATGATAACATCATCATCATCTATGGAAATGAAGACAACACCCAAACCAGTCACCTTCAAATTCCAAGGCACTTCGAAGAAGTCATGATTTGTAGACATGAATTAAGAGGTCTAAAGAACAAAGATAGGACATACTGATTGGAAAACATTCCTAGTTTTGTGCAACCAAAAGAAAAGGAGATCAAAGATGATCTCATCACTAATTTTAAGTGGATTAGTGAGCACAACTTCCCACCCCATGTCTATTCAATCTTTAGAGTTGATCATGGCATTGGCCCATCATTACATACTAGAGGAGAAGGTTGTGAGAAGCATCATAGGGAAGATGGTCCTAAATATTTTCCCTGATAACATAGAAAAGTTTTTTCACCTCCCTCCTACAGACTAGTTCCAAACGATAAATTATGACATAGCTAATAAGTGATATAGGGAATACAAATGGGAGGTGAAAGTGTAGTACAATAGAAGTACCTTCTTCCCCAACCCCCTACAAATAGGAGAGCTAGAAAGGTCGACATGTCTACTTGTGGTATATGATAGATGACATTGGCTATAGCATAGTGCTCTTGAGCCACGTCATGCGACTCCTTGTAACTAGTCATCTTAAAACATTGATTGTTTATTTCATAAAACCATCAAGAGGGGGTGATTTCCAATTTAGTGAGCTACCATCATTAGAAATAAGCTAGATGATCAACTCATTTTGATGAATTTTTCTCCAGTCTCTACATGACTTCCTATCTCATGTACCTTCTAGTAGCTAGGTTGACCAGTTAATGAGGGTTGGTAAAAATAAGAAGTATACAAGATGTCAATGCCTAGTCATATATAGTTTATCCTTGGTATGCAAGAATCTCCTTCTTAATAGCCTATAGTATAGTCTAGTGAATGATGGTTTTGTCTTTGCTATAATCTAGTTCATTAAAGGGGATTATGAAAAAATATTGTTAGTAGAGGCTACAACTTGAGTAGTAGAAGTAGGTATTTATTTCATTTAGTTAAAACATTCACATATATCTAGATTGAAAGAACCCTCCTATGACCAAAGAATATTCATCACTATTTTTTAGAGAAGAGGAGGAAGTTGAAGAAGAAGAAGAATATTTTGTCTCCTCAAATCCTAGAGACCATACTAGAAGAACAACAACAACAAGGAGAAGAAACTGAATATCTCCTTAATAAGAGAACTAGATTAGCTAGAGCCATAGAAGAGGAAAGGAAAAAGAGTGTGACACAGGTACCTCCCTCCATCCTAGAATAGCTCATCTAGCTTGATGAGTCTACACACAAAGAATAAGAAGGATGAATGGAGTCTATAGAAGGAGATGTCTCTGATGTATTTAACATCTTAGAGTTTGATTTTATCCCAATTGGGACCCATTTAGAGGGTGAATTAATAAGGGACACTCCACAAAGACAATCATTATGTGAGTGTTGGAATCAATTGCATCTACTTCTACAAAGACCAATGGGTATACCACCTCCACCACTGAGAAGACCACCTTGACCTCCTCCTCCACCACTAGAGAAGGAAACAACCCTTTTCTACCATGCATCACTGGATCAGATAGTCAAATAGTTGACAGGGAGGGAGGGAGGGAGGGAGGGAGAGAGCGAGAGAGAGAGAGAGAGGAGAGAGAGAGAGAGAGAGAGAGAGAGAGAGAGAGAGAGAGAGAGAGAGAGAGAGAGAGAGAGAGAGAGAGAGAGAGAGAGAGAGAGAGAGAGAACACTGCCTCACCTATATAAGGATTAAAAACCTCTCCTCTAATGACAATAACAACCACTCCATTAGTTGAACTACCAGGAATAAATAAGACTCTAGAGAAGTGTGACAAGAAAAAAAGGTTAGCTTCATATATGACCCCATCATTAGGCTTGTCTCTCTCATGGGCACCAATCTGGCATATTTGAAGAAAGAGGTATTGATTTGCGAAAGGAGGCATGCAGAATATACGGGGGAAGAAGGATTGGAGGCATTCAAAAAGGTAATCAATACACTAGCACCTATCTAGGGTGATCCTATGTAGCTACCCTTGTTTATGAGGAATCATAACAACAATTTGATAGCACATATAGTTATTCCTCCTCCCCATGCAAATCTTGAAGAAATTTCTCCTAAAGACTACCAAATGTAGGAAGTAGTATTGGGGAAGATCACCTAAAATATAGCCAATTTTTTTACTACAACAAGCATTAAAAAAAAATTTCAATGCTTATATGAGATTTTGGAATTGATAAAGAGGAATGATTTGCTTTGGGAGCATGTAAAGGAGGTAGTTGGTCCATTAGACATTGACCATCCTAAGGTCACCCTTTGTAGCTTCTCTCAAAAAATGAGCTTTGACACCAGCATTCACAAGCTCATTTTTGGATGGATGTTAGAGAAGGCACCACATTTTTTAGGATAGAGGAGTAGAAATTATTGAGTCCACTATTAATGCACGACTAGGTATACAAAAGAATATGAATAGACTAGTTACAATTCTAGATAAATATTTTTGGCTAATGGACAAAGTGGCTACATGGACCAAAAACTTAAAGGTATTGCAAACAATCAAGGGTTAGAGATACTAGATGTTAATTGATATATATTCTACGAAAGAGTTAGATAAAGTAGATGAATGGATTGAGAAAATAGAAGTAGGCAATATGAATGATCAAGAAATACAATGATATTTAGGATGTAAATAATAGGGCCCTTGATCAAATTTTTGAAGCTAATAAGTATCATAGTGCAACCAGATTGGAAATTTTTAAGTTGACTCCATGATTGGATTATGTTCAAGAAAACTAGTGGTGCAACAGTTTTGAGCTTTGTTTGAGACTACATCCTTAAAGGAAAATGTTAGGCATTCCTTTTAGGAGTAAGGGAACACTCACAAAGTTAGACTCCAAATTGTAATATTTTGTAGGAATTAGACAAGAGGTTAGCCAGTATTGTCGAGAGATGAGAACAAAGTACAAATGTTTGGAATTTCTTGATACCCTAGAGATTGCCTTCATTATTCAAAATTTCAAAGCGGCACATCCAAACATCATTTTGGTGGAAGGGTCACAATGCCCAGATTCTAAAAATTAAAATTTTGATACTTAGAAAAATTGTGTCAATTTTGATCCTGACACCTAAAGCTATGCTAGGGTGAAGGTACAAAAACATAGAAGTGTGCTTTGCACAAGGTATGTCACACGAAGGTGCACTAATAGTTTGTTGATATTATTTGGGTTTTCACAAGGTAGTGACAAAATACTTAGTCATAACTCAGTAGTCTTAATAGGCTATTGTAAATCTTATAATTGAGTGATTTCTTTATTGTAAGTTTAAGTTCTCTATCAAGGCACACTTTTCACAGAGTGTTGAAATCCTTTAACAAGGTGAGACCTAATAGTCTTTGTAAGCCTTTAATAGGGAAGACCTCTCACAAGGTAGATCATAGTTTATGGTGAAAATAATTGTAGCCATAATAGGCCACACTTTGCATCTATAGTAGTAAAGATTTGTGGGTGTTATCCCCACCCCAATTTTGCCTTCTCATTGGATGATTTTTGGGTAACCAATTTATTGTGTCATGTGTTATTTGTTACATGTTATGGATGCAAATGTGTAGTTAGCTATTCAAGTTTATATGCTAAATTATGAGATGGATGTGTGGTGAATGTTTTATGGCTAAATTTTTCAAGTGTTGATTTACCCCCTTCCCTCTTAGATTTTACTTTCCCATTGTTATTTCCAAAAATTGTTATCAGAGCTTAGTTCTCTAGAAAGGAGAGTTTTATAGCTTTAGAGGTAAGATCTTGAAGATGGAAGTCTACAAGTTGGGAAAGGCTATTGAGAACCAAAAAATTGAAATACAACTTGCCCTACATCAACTTAAGGAGGCAAGAGATGAACTGAAAAAATCATTAAAGAGAAGAAACAGACTACTATTCAACATAATGACACTCAATATCAAGAAGAAGACACTACTAATTTTTTTGAGAATGGAAACTCAAATGATTTTGATGCAACAATTATTGATCTAATGGAAAAGATCAATGCCCTACCTGAAGAGGTTAAAAATCTCAAAATAGAATAAGAAGTCCAATTAGTATTGTTGTGTGAGGTGATTGAATAGAAAAATAATGTTGAGGAAGATAAAGTCATGATTGAAGATGGCAAAAGGATATTGACTAATAGACTTGAAGAGAAGATATCATATGTGTAAAAGTTTGCTAACATGCAATTAGATACAATGAATCAGTTGATGCTTGCAAACTATGAATCAAATGGAAAAGGCATTGAGATCACAACTCTAAAGTTATAGATTGATCAACTGAGATATGAGTTGAGAGTAGAGAAGGAATTTGTTGAAAGATTCAACAAACCAAGTGAAGCCATCAAAAACTTTGAGAAATTGATGAAATCTCCAAGACCTAATAATGATACTGCTGGATCGGGATATACTAGTACTGAGGAAGGAGAATCATCTAAAAGGGGTGAGAAAAGAAACAATAAAGGTAAGAACTACAAACCCACTTTTCATAATTGTGGAAAGCTAGGTCATACAACAAATGTTTATAGGAGAAACAACTCAAATCAAAACCCTAAGTAGAAATTCAAGGGTTACTATCATAAGTGCAATAAACAAGGACATCGAGCACATGAATGCAGGTCCACAACCATGAAAACTCATAGATTTGAAGGATATTGCTACAATTGTAAAAAGTATAGACACAAAGCATATGAATGTAGATATAATGGCTAGTGGACATCAAACAAGTAGACAAAGGTAATAAAAAAAAAAGGAAAATTCTATGACTGGGATTACAACACAAGGTATAATTGTCACTATTGTCAAGAATATGGTCATGTTCCTAAGAATTGAATTAGAACACATTTCAAAGGCAACTACAATAGATGGTTGAGTTCAAATACATGCTTTAGTTGTCTCAATACTAGTCATGCCAGTTGAAATTATCCAACTAGGTGACCAGCACCAAGTAATGAAACTAGAAAAGGTAAAGAAAAAGTCAATTTTCATAAGGTAAAAGTGCACATGAAGAAGACATGGAAGAAGAAGAACTATTTCAGCACATCAAAATCATATTAGGTCACTTCATCCAATGGATCAAGTGATAACATCACCCCTAACTAGCTAATCAAGAGGTATGTATGGGACTAATATTTTAAAAGTTATATTATACATTAGTTCCAATAATATAAGATTTGAAAAGATTATATATGCATGAATTAAGATGAAATATGGTGATTAAAACCTAGAGGAAAACTATATATTTTTTGTTTTCTATGTTGGTGCCAAGAATGGAAAGTTTCATAGTTATCACCAAGTGTGAATGGCATTATGGTTATGGCCAAGCATATTGCAAATCATGCATTAGTCGAGTGAGTTGAAAGTCCTATGATAGTCGAGCTTATAGATGTGTAACCACTAAGAATTTATTTTTGAATATCAAAGGTTATATATTCAATTTTCAACTAATTTTCACTTACCAGGGTTTATAGAGCACACAAAGAGCATGAAGGAGAATTTAGAAAGAAGATTCAAGTGTTTTTGAATTGGATTTAGCTACTACTCATCATCACTCATCATATTTGAAAGGTACTTAACTATTGCCAAGTTACATTATTTCATTTCTTGCAAACCCTAATTTTTCAAATGGCATCTATCTCTTCTACAAATGTTAGGAAAGAGGGGAAGGAGGTTTTCAACGTTCAATTGATAAGTAATGATGTTAGACAACCCCCTTTTCGAGCTATTCCCAAGATAGCATATAAAGGAGATCGTTAGTTGTGTTATCTATGATACCATCAAAAGTATTGATGATCCAAGATGTTCGATGTTTTTATACGAGAATGATTGGAGAAGTAGGAGATATGGAAATAAGAGATTCCTATAGAAAACTATGTGATAATGGAGTCTTGAGGGAAGAATATAAAATCATTAAATTAAAAGGGTTAAACTATGCCCTATATTTTCTCCAAGTGTTTAAAACTGAATGGATTAGAATTGTTCTATGCCACATACATGATAACTATATTTGGTTGGAAGGTGTACCAATTAATCTCACTCAGACGATCATAAACCAATTATTAGGGTACCCTATCCTTGATTGACCAAAGAGCATGAGAAGTGATATGAAGGAAATTATTGAAAAGAATACAGGTGCAGTATGGAACAAAAGAGGGATCTATTGACACTATATCTGATCCCATGATTTCCTTTGTAGTTAGAGTGATTGCTTACAAGTTATTTCAATCTAGCTAATTGAATAGTGTATCATGTATGGTTGTTCATTTGGGTTACAAGATAGTAAAGAGGGACCATTCCTATGACCTTGCCAAGTTGTAACAATAACAACTATCAAAAAATTTGGAGGCCATTAGGAAAGCTAAAAGTACATCATCCAAATTTGGTTCTTTACTTTTTTTCATATTATTTTATGTGCAGAACACCTTTCCCACCTTTAGCACAGTTGCTTGGAAGAATAATAGGCCAATTGTACAATTAATTTCAGAATTCATAGAAGAGCTTAGAGACAACTTTGAGTCAGTAATGATCAGATACTTTGAGGATTTCAAGAAATTCAAGAGACAAAGGTTGAGGATCCCTATATCCTTAGTGGGAAAACATTATGATGATGTTTGTTTCCTAGTGGACGTAGACCATGCATATGTACAAGAAACAATACCAAGAGTTGGATGACTAAAACCCTTGCCATATGAGATAAATGTAGATGAGGCCTCTGCAACTATTATAGCTCTACTAGTGGAAGATATTGACAAGAGTTCCACCTCATTTAGTAATTATGAGGAAGCCAAATCAAGGATCTAAATTGACCTAAAGATAGCTATAGTTCTTATAAAGAAGAACAAACTGGGGAAAAAGTTGAAGGAGATGAAGAAAAAGAAGAAGAAGATGATGAAAAAGAAGAACAAGGCCAAGCCCCATTAACATTAACTCAAGGCCTGGGAGAAAATTAAGGAGAATAAGGAGAAGGTTCCAAGGAAGAAGAAGCCAAGGAAGTACCTCAACCAACTAAGAAGAAGAGAAAGGAAAAGGAGCCAGAAGTGGAGAAACCTACAAAGTAGCTTATGAATCATTCACAATAGAAGCTAGTTGTACCTATTACTAGGTCTAGCACAAGGATAGTCACCATACAAGTAAAAGAAGTTGAGAAGCGTAAGGGAAAAAGGACTATTACCATGGTAGAGCCAAGCCAACCTACAAAGAAGACTTATAAGAGCTTAAAGAGGAAGTATACTCTAAAAGCCAAGTCAGATGAGGAGATAACAAAGTTAGATTACCTAACCCAACTTAAAGTGGTAAGCCACAATCCCTCATCTGACCTAGACAATTTATGTGATAATATTAAGTCAAATGCAGATTTAGCTAGTTTCACCAATATTGAATTTGATAAGTTACGAAAAGTTGATCAAAATAAGGTTGAGGAAGCCATATATGAGATGATGGCTACATTTAAATTAACTCCTCTAGAAATTTCCAACTCCTACCCAAGAGTCCATATGATAGAGTCGAGAAAAAATGACAATTCAACTTACAAACTGAGAAACAAATTAGGGAAACCACTCTAGGCCAAGTAATTCTTGAATTGAATAAGAAAATGATTAATGAGGCTTTGAAATTGCATAAAAGAAAATTTACTCCAAAATATAGGGCATTCCATATTTTGAAGAAGAATACATAAGATGTGGTAACCAAAAGTACTTCAATTTGGAAATCTATTTGTGGGTTATCCACAAAGAAAATAACTAAGAAAGGTGAACAAGAGGAAATAGATACTACAAAAGAGGTCCAAGTAAAAGGATGGTAATGTGGAAAGAATTGAGGAGACATCAGTAAAGGAGGCCACAATTGATGAAGAGAAGCAAAATGTGCAAGATGTACAAGTGTTGAGTGTGAGTCCTCCATATATAGAAAAAGTGAGTCAATAGGAATTAGTATAAATAAAGAATGTTTGTGATAATTCAGCTTAGAAAATCAATCCCTTTGCTAACGAAGATTTAAAAAATATATTGAAGGACTCCACCATAGTATCACAACTATGCACAAATCTCATATTGGTGAGAGTTGATGAGATCAAGAATGCAGAAGTTGCATCAATGGGGGAGCAACCAAAAGACACATCTAATGTGCCCCCTCAATCTACAGAAGAAAAGGAGAAAGAAAAATAGGATCTAGAAATAGATGAAAGTGCAAACCTAGAATAGACAATTGTTACAACTGGGACACAATTTGCAATGCCTATAGTTGCATTTCAGATTAAAGAGGCACAGGCACAATAGACATATACATCATTACCCAACCTAGATAGTTTAGGTATGCCAGCTATATTAACTATTGAGAAAGATGGAACTAAATTTCATACAAGTCAGGAAGCAAGTCCTACACCTATTTCATAAACACAAGGTGAAGCACAACAAAAGAGAATAAAGATGATAAGATTGAAGATTCGAAGGTGGCTACTACACCATAAGATCAAAATTCCATATAAAATATTGTTATCCTACCATTTTTTGTTACTCCTCCCAATAATTAAGCTCTTCAGAGGCCAAGCACACATGCCACACCTTTGCAAATATCAAGGCGAAGTGCTAGTATAAAGGAGCATAGATGTCACATCATATGAGGATGTCAATTTAGATGAGGTGATTGATTTTCCAAAGTTTGATTTAAACACAATCACTATAGAGAATATGAGCATTCTACAAGAATCTCTACAAAAAAAGAAGAGGCAAGAGTTGCTGAGAAGGGAGCAAAAGAAAAAGAAAGTTTTGCATGATAGCAAAGATATATTTCTTGATGCTTTTAGCCTTCCTGGCCTACATGAAGCCATGCCTATCATTGAGAAACTTTTTGATATGGTTGATAAGATCAAAGATGAAGACCTAGAATATAATGTTAAACTCTTAGAATCGTCTAAAAAGAAATATCATAAAAGGTACTTGAAAAGATATCCAGTGCTATTGCACTTAGACAAGTTGACCTAGCAACCAAAGTGGAGAGTGTGAAGAAGGTGTTAGGGAATACTTTCTCTCTCTACACCAAGCTATGTGATGTAAGAATATTCACACAGGAAGTTTAGAGGGATATTGACCAACTGTAGGGAGATCTACAACTTACATATAATACCTTAAATCTATCTTTCGGTCAAAGTGAGTATCATTTTCAAAGGTTATTGTCCACACAAGGTAGGCTTCTTGAGCTGCAAGAACACGATGCTACTATTAGAGCTACCTTGATAAGTATCCAATCCATGTTGACCCCACACATGGAAGTGTTTCATAAGGAACTAGCCTATGTTGAGACATTGATGAAGAAGGATAACCAACTTTCAACTCATAATGGCTTAGTTGACCTTGCTACTCAACTAGATATTCAATATCAATCTCTAGAGGTATCATGCAACAATTGGGATGTAGCATTGAAAATTATCATGGAGATCAATAAATTATTTTTGGATAAACATACTATCAATGTACCACCCTAGACATAAGTGTCAAAAAAGGCCAAAATGAGTATAAGGAGGAAATGAAAATGAGTATTAGGGGAAATGAGAAATGATAATAATACAATTTTGAGTAAGGGGGAGTAATAATGGATAAACATACGGAAAGGAAACATTTACTTACGAGGAGTAATGGAGAAATACGGTATTATAGTTAGTCATAAGTTTTGTAGTTTTGCAAAATTTAAAATTTTGTTTGAGAGCCTAGTAAAGTATACATATTGTCTGAATTACACTCATAATAAGGATTGTATATACATGACAAAGTGTTTTTGTCACTCATGTCAAAGGGAAAGATTGTTGATCTCATTTTTGTTTTGACAAGGTAGTGACAAAACACTTAGTCATAATGTATCAGTATTATAGTGCAAGCCGAGTGATTAGAGCAAGCCGAACAATCCATGCAAGTTGAGTGATAAAAGCATGTTGAGCATCAATTGCTAGACAATACATAATGAGCAATATACTTAGTTAGTGCCAAATCACTCGAGTGTTGAGAAGTCTATACATGCCGAGTGATTTAGGTGTTGAGTAAATAGTGTATGTTGAGCAATTCAGAAGTCAAGTTAAAATATTGAGAATGTAGTGATGGACAAGCATCAAAGCCTTTAGATGTTGAGCAAAGATTTTTTGGCATAGTTGTTTGTTATGCTACAACCTTTGATGTAAACCATTTTTGGTCTGACATATAATGATTATTTTACAATTCTAGAAGATAAGTATGGAGGTATATTACAAATCACTATGCATGACATTCAACCAATAAGAAAAAGGGATGAGATAAGAATCAATATTGATAAACCATGGTCATTGATTCCGACCTAATCCATCCCAACCAATTTTTATTTAAGAAGGAAAAGCCCAAAGAGTTTGTATGAGTGTAGTGTGCGAAAGGAGATGAATGCTACGTGTTGAGAGAGCATTCATGGAGGCTATGGAGGTTATGATAGTGTTCTAAATTGAAGAATTAGTTAGAGAGAATAAAGGAAAGAAGAGATGGGACAAAGGAGACATATATGATTAGAAGGATCAAGGATTTATTAGCAAAGAGAAGATCTAACATCTAGCAATAGTGTGCTAATTGAAGGATCACAGTGTTGAATCATTTTAACATGTGATGTAGAGAAAATCTCCTAATAGAGTAGTCTTAAAAAGATTTTGTAAATCTCTTAACCGAGTGTTTTCTTTATTGTAAGTTTAAGTCCTCTAACAAGGAACACTTTTAACAAGGTGTTGAAATCCTTTAACAAGGTGAGACCTAACAGTCTTTGTAAGCCTTTAACATGGTAGACCACTCACAACATAGATCATAGTTTATGGTCAAACTCATTGTAGCCATAATAGGCCACACTTTACAAATGTAGTAGTGAAGATTTGTGGGTGTCATCCCCACCCCATTTTTACCTTCTCATTCGAGGGTTTTTGGGTAACCAATTTATTGTGTCATGTGTAATTTGTTTCATGCTATGGATGCAAATGTGTAGTTAGCTATTTTAGTTTATATGTTAAATTATGATATGGATGTGCAATGAATTTTTTATGGTTAAAGCTTTGAAGTGTTGATTCACCCCACCTCCCCTCTCATAGTTTACTTTCCCATAGTTATCTCTGGCACAATTAATGACCAATTTTTATTTTTGAGCATTTCATACACCGAAAGTGCATTTTAACGACACTTTAACTCCTAGAAACACCTAGAGAAGGACAAGCTTGCATTTTTTGAAGCTCAGGTGACTCCTAGATCATCTCATGGATTATCTCTTCTTATCTTCTTCTTCTTTTATTGTTTTTAGTCATGTAAAGGCTCATGCACCCATTAATTGATATAAAAAAGGTTGGGGACCTACTTAACATCAGTTTGCTAATTAGTTTGTATATAATTTTATTAGTTTTTAGCACAATGTTATCAATAGAAGAGCTCTCACTCATAACACAAAACAAGGAGAGGGTTTCTTATATATATATATATATATATAAACACACACTCTATGATGACATTTTGATGCAATAATAAATTTTATTTCTACTCTCATTCTGAGTGTAGTAAATCTTGTCAAAGTGTGTTATTTTTTATAAATTTACATTCATGAATAGTAATAGGGCCAATGGTTTTATTGTGTTATGATAATTGTGAAATATTTTTTAGTTTTGGTGTTTTCTTATGTTAACAAATTATGTTGTTGTGACAAATTGGAGAAAGGATCTCTATTGTTCATGCATAGCATTTTTTCTCATGTATGCATACTTTTCATGGCTGCTCAATTTGATGAATTAGGAAAGAATTTTTTTTTTAAATTATGTTCCCATCGATGACTACATCAGTGAAGTTGAGGAGGTGTTGCCTCAAATTTTTTTGGTGTTATACTAGCTCCTTTTGATAATTTAATTTTCAAACATGGTTTTACTTTGTCTTAAGTCCATTAAGAATTTCCCTTTTAGTAATTTGCTTCAATCTCTCATTACTCTATCTTTGTTATTTTATTTCTAAATATGTGGTTTAATAGGAATCCACTTAGTTACATCGACTAGAAAGTGGATTCATCATAAAATGGAAAAATACCAAATATGTTAGTTTTTTGGTTACATTTTTGAATTTGTGCATAATTGAGAGATACTAGCAAAGGCCTCCTTGTGAACATTCACATTTATCTAGGATTGAGCTACCCACTGAGTTGAAGAAAAACCATCCAAAATATTGGAGGTGGTCATTGATCAACTTTTGAAGAGAGAGATTCGTGATTTTTCTATCATTAGCATTGTGTCAAATGATTGCTTGAGACTCTCACTGCTAAAAGGGAAAGACCATAACTCTAGAGTGGGATCTCCTCTAAGAGATCATAGACCAAAAAACTTCCAATGAGCCACAAAAGAAAACATTTGGGTCTGACACAACCCTGCAACCATCTTAGGATTCCCCATTGTTGGGAATATTGTAACCATCTAAAGATTATCGTCTTATCAAACATACACTCAAAATAAAGAGGATGTCATAGGAAGGCATAATCGAGATCATCCCACCACTAGCATCCCTCTTCTCCACATTGTTCACTAGCTAAATATCAAAACCTCCTACCCTCCATATAGATCTATATGAATCCAACCAAATCCACAAAACCCACCAACCATCTGGATTTGCATCCTTAGAATCTCTTCTTCCATCAATGGATTCACCTATGATAGAAGCCCTAGCCACTTCTAGTCCCATGCTTTTATCATTCAAATGACCTTCCGCTCTCCCACCCATCACTTCATTGATAATCTACCATTTGTTATTAGTAAAGTATTGTTCACCTATATCAAATATAACATATATGAAATTTAAATGGAACAAATAATTATTAATAATCATAATAAATTGTTATATATAATTTTTATATCTAACACAAAAGGAAAATTGCTTCAACACAATAAATTTATTTGTCATTATAAAAAAACATATTGTTATATAAAATATAACATACATCCAACATGATGGCAGCAATAGTTGAACACTATTTTTTTTTGACAATCTTCCAAATTTCATGGAAAAATACAAGGCATTTGTTAATATTTACCTTATGTATTTGTGATAAGATGGATTGTTAATATGAAATAGTCTAATACATATACATTGCTACCCCACTAGTTGTATATGATATCAATATTTATCTAAGTGAGTATCTTTTTTTATTAAGTAAGAATATAGTATTTTTATGTGAAACACATATAATAAATAGCTATGATATTTTATTTGAAATAAAAAGTTATTTATTTCATTAGTTATAAATTTATTTTTTTATTTTTACTATAATATTTATAAGTTCACAATATTGAAGTATTGGTCTATTTTTATTAGCATTTGTATTGTTTATTTTTAGTTTATATGTAGATTAGTTAATTATAATATATACCAAAATCTTTTGGCAAGACTTGATAATTAGTCAATAGGCTTTACTTCTAAGTTTGCACATGTACAGATTTTATAAAACCTATATCCTGGTTCGAACCACCAATTATTTGGTAGTGAACTATTATGGTTGAAATATAGTTTTATCCTATAGTATTGGACATTGTAGGTGTACTCTGGTGTTAAAGTTATTTGATGGATTTCTTGATTAGAGGGATGAAGATGTAAGTCTTTAGCCAGTTTCCTTCCTATTATCGCTCTTTCTCCACACATTATTTTGTCATATGAAAAACTGCACTACAATTTCCTGTACTATTTGGAGAAGTTGGTAGTGGTTCTACTTGGAATTAATATTATTTTTTTTTAAATATAAATTTTTTTTTCAAAATAAATTAAGAAAAGTCTTTCAAAAAATCATAATCTCTTCTAGAAATTTGTAATTTTTTATTAAAGTTCAAAATTCAAATTTACTATTGTAAAAGTAATTTCCAAATTATTTTTTATTTTAGTAATTTTTTAAAAAAGTTTTGCTATATGAAATATTCTAATTCTTTTAGTTATTTTTTTTTTAAAATATTGTAGAATTTTTTCTTTTTTCCTCTATTGTACACTTATCTTTTTCCAAATATTTCATAATTTAATTGTTTGGATTAAGGTTTGAATTTATTTTTCAAAACTCTCCCCTCTTCAACTAGAGACCATTTCTATTACATTTCTAAAAAATGTTGAAACATCTCGAACTCAAATTTTTTTGTCTTTGAATTTAATAAAAATCCAAATTCATTATTCCAAACAATATATGTTAGTTATTTGTAAAATAAATTTAATAGTTGTGGCTTTCTAAATTGTTATAATAATAATAAAAGATTAGATCTCAACAATCCATAATGATGAGAATTTAGTGTATAGTGAGTAAAAATGCTCTTTAAGTTCATCGTGGAATTATCTTGTCTTTTTATTTTCCTATTAATATTCTTCTTAAATAAAATTTTAACCCTATTTTGAACTTTTATTGTGATATCCAACTCTATGTATAATCTCAAAAAATATAAATGATTTATCAATATTAAAATATTCATTTAAATCAACTACATTCCTCTGATAAATAAAAATAACTCTTAACATTTCTCAAAAAAAATTAAAAATATATACTCATCATTTTATCTAGATTTTTTACTTATTTCAAGTTATTTAAGTCAATTAATTTCTCTATAGATTTCATGTACCATTTATTTAGTTCAAAATCAATATTGCTATTTAAAATAAATTTGAATTTAGATAAAAATGTGTAGTTTAAAAAGTATAATAGATAAAATTCTCTGAGCATCACCTATATCCAATGAGTTCTAAGTGTTCCATTTGCTCTCACGAGAGATGGATTAGTGTGTGAATCACTACTCATGATATACAGGTCAATGAGTTTGACTCAAAAGCTACATAGTTAAATCCTGATAGCAATATCACAATTTGACTTGGTGTGGAAAATATCTCCTACTTATCACTTGATGATCATAAGTGGCTTTCTAATGAGTGGTTCATAAGGCACAACACTTGGTGAAGGGTTTTCAAATGGGGTTGTATGCAGAGTGGGTTTAACCATGGAGGGAACTCTATAGTTAAGTGCGCTCAAGCTGGAGTAGTACTAGGATGGGTGATCTCCCGGGAAGCCCCGATGCTTCACCTTTGTGAGCATCACCTAGATCCAATGAGTGCTAAGTGTTCCATTTGTTCTCATGACAGATGGATTAAAATGTGAATCACTACACATGATATATGGGTCAATGAGTTTGACTCAAAACCTGCACAGTTAAATCCTGATAGCAATATTACAATTTGACTTGTTGTGGAAAATATCTCCTACTTATCAACAATGTATGTAGTATTTAACTATTTAAATTTGATGACATGCACCCAACTATACTTTCTTGCACCTATACTTTCTTTGTGCAAGATTCAAGTTAATTTCCATCCATTGTTGTTCAAATAGGAGTGTTGGTTTCCTACTTTGTTTCTTTTCTTTTAACATCTACAACCTATCAACATATCCCTTGCACCTTCTTCATATCCCTTACACCGCTCAGGGTCCATTTGGTTCCTGGAATATGATTTAGGAATTGGATATTGAAATCTTTGATTTGGGATTCTGGTACTTGAAATCTAGATTACGGTTTCTGAAATTTGTTTTGGGACTATTTGGTTCAAACTTAAAAATATTTGATATTCAGAATTTGTTATTCCAACCCTGTTTGGTTCAAAATACGAATTTATGGTTCAAAAAATGAGTAGAAAAGTTATAGTGAGAAAGACGATCCGTATCTCCAATTTTTTCAAAGACCTATTTATGATGCTTCCAACTCCACACATGCCAAAAATGTCAATGTTCATTGCAAATTAAAAAATCAAGAAAAAGTTAAAACAAAGACAGAAGAATTTAGATATGTGCAGATACCGGATTCTACTTTTTCCCAATTTCAATTTCAATTATGCAGACCCAAACAATAGATTAGAAAATTTTTAATACCAATTCCATTCTAATTCCAGCTACCAAAAGAACCCTCTAGTACGTCCCTTAACACAATTCCTAATTCCTCTCTTGTACATGATTTAATTCGTAGACTTAATTCATATATTTTTGTTCTGCAAACGTGCATGGACGCGCATTCACGACTTCCAAATGTAAATGATCAAATGCATTGCGGGTCGTTCACGTCTCCGCATCTTTCGTCGCTCTTCCATACCACGTGACATCGAAACCTACAAAGCGCAATTATATCAAAGTAGAAATGGAATCCTACGCAGCCCGCACTACCTAAGAAGTTTCCCATATTTGTTGACCAAATTGGGCTGGTTCACGCCACTCGATATTTTCTGGTTTTTCAAGTTGACATCATCGCTGACGCGACGAATAGAATATAATGGAAATCTGGAAGCTCTATGCCATTGTGTCTACAACGCCAGCGTTTCCTTAGCATAATTTGAATTTGCATAGCATAGTGCAGCAATCATGGTCCACCCAACTCTCGCTTTCTTTTCATTCATTCTAAGCAATTTCCTTCTGCTTCCAGACTATGCTTCCCTCTCACATGACGGATTAATTTTGATTAATATCAAAAAGGCAGATTGGAGAGCCAGCAGTAATGCTTTGAGCAACTGGAACGAGTTCCACCAAACCCCATGCGCTTGGAAAGGAATTGCGTGTGATGAGCTCGACAGAGTTACCACTGTTGATCTCACCGGTGCGATGATTTCAGGCAACTTGACTCCTGCAATTTGCAGCCTTCCCAATCTCACACAATTGACTCTTCAGAGTAATGCTTTCACTGCTCTTTCCCCAGACGCCCTCTTCAATTGCAAGCGTCTGCAAATGCTCGATTTATCCAGCAACGGCTTCACTGGAACACTCCCAACTCTTATCTCCGAGATGAGTGAGTTGAGAGTCCTGAATTTGTCATATAATGCTTTTAGCGGCTCCATTCCACCTGCTTTCTTGGGCAATTTAACGCTGCTGGAGATCTTGGATCTGGCGGAAAATGATCTTTCAGGCAGTATTCCTACCAGTTTGATGTCTCTGTCAAATTTGACAGAACTCTCTCTTTATAAAAATAAGTTGTCTGGACGAATTCCGGCAAACATTGGCCAGCTGCGAATGTTATCCACTTTGGATTTGGGTCACAATGAGCTGAAAGGCAGAGTTCCCGATGCAATTGGCAATCTCACATATCTGAGTCTTCTTCAATTGCAAGACAATCGGCTTACCGGAGAGATACCTTCTCAGATCGGGAAGTTGCCTCAGTTGAGTAACTTGATGCTCTACAAAAACAACTTCAGTGGCTGGTTGCCCCAGAGTTTGGGCTCATATTCCGATTTTGTTGTCTCTGATGTGTCTCAAAGTGGACTGGAAGGACCTCTTCCGCGGAATCTGTGCAGGGGAGGAGTGTTGTATGGCTTCGCAGCCTCTTCCAACAAATTCAACGATACATTGCCTTCCTTCTTTGCAGACTGCAAATCTCTGGAGTATCTGTACCTCGACGACAACCAGCTGAGCGGTGAGATTCCAGCGGGGCTATGGGGTGCTGCCAAACTCAAGGGAATGTTTCTAAACAACAATAAGTTCCAAGGCAAGATCTCAGCTTCTATTGGCCAGGCGAAGAATCTGACAAGATTGAGGATTAGTAACAATCGGATCGAAGGAACAATTCCTTCAGAAGTCGCGCGTCTTACAAAACTTCAAGTGTTTGAAGCTAGCAACAATAGGTTATCAGGGCCAATTCCACGTGAGCTCGCAAACTTAAGTCTGGTTAGTATTCTCAACCTCGACCATAATTTTCTGTCAGAGGAAATTCCCAAGGAAATAACATCGCTGAAGAATCTCGATCAGCTCAATTTAGGTTACAATCGACTTACGGGCGAAATCCCTAGATCTTTTAGCAACATATTTAGTCTTGATTTGTCAAACAATTTGCTTTCTGGATGGGTTCCTCCCGAATTGGAAGGACTGGATATGAATGTTTTCAATGTTTCAAACAATCACTTGTCTGGGCGCATTCCCGATGGCTTAGACAACCCTGCTTACAAGGAGAGCTTTGTGGGTAACCCGATGCTATGCGGAGGCCGGAATGTGATGCTACCTTCGTGTTCCTCTTCCAGCAAAATGTCACATCAGAGCTTAGCGACCATTGTGGTGTTATCCTTATTTATAGTAACCATGCTGATCTTGAGCTGCATATATTTTTGTCGCTCCTGGAAGCCAGGCAAGGCAGATGGACAATGGTGGAAGAAGACGCCGTTCCATTCCACAGAGGCGGAGGAGGCATACATCTTTGGCAACTTGAGGGAGAATAACGCGATTGGTTCTAGAGGCGCTGGAAAAGCTCATGAGGTAACTCTACAAAACGAGCGAGCCGTAGCCTTTGAGAAGTTCCCTAAAGTGAGTGTAGTTTTCTGAAAGAAGCGGCCATGTCCTCTGAACTAGCAGATAAGAATATAACTGCAAGCAATGGCAGAGTTCACAAGTACGGAATGTTCTGTATTTTATAACTGAAAATCAGGTGCAGACTGTCTTATTGCTGCAGCTTTTAAAAACACAAACTCTTGGATTTTAAAAGCATTTGCAGCCCAAAATATGCATAGGAAATAACTGGAGTTCGCTGCTACTTAAAGCAGTTTTATTTTATTCACTTAATGTTAATCTAGTTTGCAATGATTGAATGGTATTAAAACTACCAGTTTTTATACATACTGAGATACTGACGATTACGGAGCTAACCAGAGCAACCAATGTATTATCCCACATTTGTAAATGCGCAAACTAATTGGGAGAGTCAAGCAACTAAATGATAGTAAACTAATTAAATTAACTGTCTAAACAATTGATTGAAGGAGCAAACTTCATGACTCGTCATATGACTACTTTGTTTGCGCCTGCGTGGCAATTAGGTGGCAATTTTGTTATTTTGACTAGGTCAACTATTTTAAACTTGTTTGAATAATTTGAATTAGATTAATCTTGTCATTTGATATGTTAACTAATCGGAGAATTAATGCTATTAAATTTTTTTTTTTAAAGTTATGTTAAATGAACAGTTAAGTTGTTTTATGAATATGTTTATGATATTATGTAGAAGTGATTTAAGTTCATACTTTAATGTATGTGTATGCATTATAGTTATGATGTTCGTATATGATGTTTAATTAACGACTGACGGATAATGACTCCTTATGTTTGCGAGTGTTTGAGTGTCCGTAGGTGTTGAAGGCGAGGGTGTGGTTGAGGTAGAGAGAGTTAGCCTCTCGGAAGGGGATAGATAGATAATCCTTGCAGCTTACACACACCACTTAGAGTATATTAATGGTTTTAGATCATGATATTGTTAATCTTTTGTTTATTTATTTTTATAATGATACTTGATCCGGCTAAATGTGATGAGCATATGTGTGAATATATAATACTTTCATCTTATTCTATTTGGGAAAGAATGAATATGAAATGTGTAAGATCAATTTCATTTATTTAAAATTTAAGTTCTTTTATTTCTTATATATATATGTGTGTGTGTGTGTGTGTGTGTGTGTGTGTGTGTGTGTGTGTGTGTGTGTGTGTGTGTGTGTGTGTGTGTTTAAATACTTGTGCAAATAATTTAAACTATTTTATTTTTGAAAAAGGGTAAGACTTACGGAAAATAAAACCAAAGATAAGAGGGAGAATAATTTGATTAACCATTTTATCTGAGAATAGTTACAATCACGATGGAGGGCATTCAAGGAAAATTGATGGAAAATAATGGTGGAAGCAAGAATTGTGGCTGGAAAGCAGGAGTAGGAAAGAGAACAACGGAAGCCGTTGAGGAAGTACAAATGGAGGAAGGAGAAGGTTAAAGAAAAAGGGCATTGCCAAGGAAAAGGAAAAAAATGGGTCAGAGGCACAAGAGGGAATGACCATTGAAATTAGTGGGAAGAAGGGCATCAACAGCAGTAGGAGGAGTTGGAAGTAACTTCAACGTCTTGGAAGCACAACATTCTCAGGTTCCTTTGACTGTGTTTTTCGGTTTGCTTGCTTGTAGTAACATGTTCCATATTTAATATTCGATGTTCAAAGAAAGCCATGAAATAAGTTTATTTAATGAAATTTTTTTAGGTCCTGATCAAGAATGTTGGGCGGAATAGATGTGAGGATAAGTTAATAATGTTAAATCTTTTGTTCCCTCGTCAGTAATCTGTAGAGGTTGTTCGTTGAAACACATTTTATTGGATTTTCTTTTTTCTCTTTTTCTTGTTGTAAAAGTGCTTGGTATTTTTGCTGAAATGTGCAAGTTTTCTCCTCCATTTTCATGTTATTAATTCGACCCCAACCTTTTCTATTTTTAGAACATATTTGGCTATAGGTTACCTTTGAAGAATTTGGAGTTGTTCTAAAAATTTTTCTTGGGGTTTCTATATTAATGCATGCTATTTTGTATTCTCCTTCATGACATCAAAAGAAATTGTTCGGTGCATTTATTTTCCCTAATTTTGCAAAGCTGGACAATAACCTTCCTCTATTCTTTGATATTGTTCCTTGCCCAACCTTCGTATTAATATAAGATGCTATGAAACCACTTAGGGTGCCAGTTCAGCAACAAACCTGTTCGATTACTATTGTTGAGTTATGTATGGATTCTAGTGTGAAGAAATTATTGTGATGTTGAGAAACAAAACAAAACACAAAAACTTGCCTTCATAGGGTCACTTAAATATTTCAATGGCATTGTTACAAATTTTTAAATAGACGTAAATTGAGTGTTAAATTTTGTCTGTAAATACGGATGCAATTGGATAACTGTTGGAACTCAAATAATAAGTAAATCCGAGCAGCAGAATAAAGAAGGTCTAAAACTCATTATTTATGGAAACTTCAAACAACTGGATAACTGTTGGAACTCAAATAATAAGTAAATCCGAATAGTAGTATAAAGAAGGTCTAAAACTCATTATTTATGGAAACTTCAAACAACTAGATAACTGGTGGAACTCAAATAATAAGTAAATCCAAATAGCAGTTGTTTTAAATTTTAAATTTTAAATTAAATTTTATTTTGTACTTAGCTGAAAATTCAGCCCTATGTGATTAAGTAACCTCTATATCTTTTGAGGTTAAATAAATAGACTGAATGAGATTGAATAGGCCTAATCAATCTGAAATGAAACAACATATTAGTATTGAACCACTCATTAAAACCTTATTATTCTATTATGTTGTAACTTAACTCTTTTACTATTATTTCAGATTGGTAAATGGAGTAGAGATCCTAAACACTTGGCTGCTCTTAGTGTATTAATAACAAATTGAACCAGAACTGTAGATTGTTAAGAATCTTGTTCTTGATAATGCTGCTAAATTGTGCCATGTTGGGTGGAATTATCCCATTCTTTTGATTTCTAAGGTATTATAGTTAGACCATTTTTGCTAAGATAAATCTTGAACTACCTGTGAGTTGTCTTGAGTGAGTTTTATTTCCTTATGGATGGGTGTATATGGCATTGGGAGGGTGAGGGTGGATGTAGTTTGTTTTGCTTCTCTCAACCTGTCGAGTGTTGCGTGTTAGGATTCATTACATTTTGACTCTCCATGCATCATGTTGGAGAATTAGTGCTTGGCCAAGCCATCTTTTAATATTTCAATTGAAATTATGTTAATTCTGACATTGCGTATGGGTAGATATGTTGAATTCTACATATGGGAAAATATGTTCTCTTTACTTTCTGCATATGTGTTGATGTGTAGAATGTTATTTTATTTCCCTGCCATATATCTGTGATTAGGCTACTCAACACATGGATGTATATAGTAAGTTTCACAGCTGCACCTAATCCATCCAATCTGTCTTGTTCTGGGAAGCTAACCTTCTCGTGCTAGGGTCGGGGAGTTCTTCATTGTCAGGAAGAACCCCAGGGGAGTATTACTCTATGGTTGGTGAGGTAAAAGTGCTTGGGCCATACCCCCATTTCAAATAGTAGATAGATGTTGTTTGTCGACTAAGGATGAGAATTATCAGAATTAGGGCAGCGAACACTTGGAAGCTGCAAATGCCTATTGGATGATCACTCTTTCTTTCCTCATGATGTATATGTATTCTAGAATTGTACCTATGTACCATACGCATTTAAGTCAACATTTTCAAGGAATGGATGTAATGAAGACTTGTAAGGGTTATCTTATCAACATTATATATATCAAAACAACATTGTATTTGGATTTTGTAACGAACTTTGTAATCTTTATAAATTGTCTCAATGAAGTATCTTGACTTTTCAACTCCATTGCTGATGTGTATCTTGATCTTCTACATTTTTTTTGTGTTTTGGATGTTTTAGCATCATGTTGTAAGAGTTAGTCATTACAAAACTACATGGAGATCTGGTTTTGCATCATAACATTAGTTATGGACATACTCACCAATGTCATTGACGAAACTCAGAATTTGATCTTGAGGCTTTGAACAACTGGAATCTTTGCCACTCACTCTCAATACGACAAAGTTAAGTGTTTTGAGACAATTGTTATAGATAGAACTTGAATAATTTTGTAATTTTATTTTTAATTCTATTTTTCATCATTTTTTATTATTTTTGATACAAGGAGGTATCTCCATGGCCTTGTCCAGTAACCAGCAACCTATGTAAAAGGTGAGATCGTCAACTTGCGAGTCATCCAACATTTTTAACTGAGAAGCACTTTCTAAACCAAGACCATGAGGAGCTACCCACAATCTCAAGCCAATTGTGCTACTCGTGTGGACTATTTTTATCTATCTTATTATTTCTATTTTGATTTTTTAATCTCTAAAGTGAGATATATATATATATATATATATATATATATATGTTTCTAAAAATAAAATTAGAGTGGGAAAGTTATTTTCATCAGTCTCAAAAATTTATTGAACAGAGATAATGTTAAAGATTAAGGGTGGAGAGGATGTAGAGTGGTAGTGGTAAGAGAGGTAGTTTGAAGGCAAGTTTAGAGAGGTTCAACAATTGTTCTTCCAAGGAAGCCCTTGTTTATGAAAACAAGTGCAAAAATTGTTCTTGATGGCAAGATTAAAGTGTCAATAGATTTTGGTATAGAAACAAAAAAAAAATTCACCAACATTCTAACTATGGTGTTGTGGATCTTATTTTCAAGCTAAAGATCCTCCACTCCAAACTTGAGCTACTCAAGATTGTATTCTTGATCAAAGAAATTACAAGTAATTCCTTTATTCTTATTGTTAGTGTATCTATTCAATTATACTTGGGCTTATTAATCCTACTTAGTCATCCATGCTTATTTGATGCTTGCCTACACAAGTTGTAATCATTTTGGAGTCTATTAGAGAGGTGTATGTTCCATTTTTGACACCTCATCCTATTTAATAGGTTGTTATTTTTTTATTTGTGACTGCTCATGTTTGAGGATTTAATATCATTTCATGAAAGAACTGAAACCTATATGTATTCCCCTTTTATGCATTATTTGATACTCAACTCTGGCTCTCATTTTGTATTGGTGTGTTTCTAAATTATTTCTTAGATAATACTAGTTTATTCATGGTATTAGAACATGTTGGCAAGTGACCAAGTATAACAGTATGAGTGTTGTCATTGATAGAAAAATATTCATATGGTAAGATTGTTTGAAGGAACAACAACTTATGGTTTTGGTTATGAAAAAATGCCAAGTGTTTAGCATTAAAACTGCTAGCAATCAACTTGTTTTGTTCAACAAGCTTAGTGGAGTAAGTTTAATTGGCCATAATTTTGGAGATAGTTAATATCATGTCTAAATAAAATGTTAGTATGTTTTCCTAGTTTTTTTATATTAAAAGAAGCCAATATGTTTTTATGAGTATTCATATTTTGGTTAAGAAATATGAAGATAGTTCGATACTATAATTTATACATGACAAGTGATAGAGCTCAAGCATTTTCACCTAAGGAATTGCATTTTATTGTCATTTCAATTACTTGGAAATGTAGATATGACATCCTAGAAATTAACCCTCTTTTATCAATTTTTGACAAATAGTTTTGGATGTGCCACATCTTTCATCATTGTCATTGATTGGAAAAAGTATTTGAAAGGGTGTATAAGTGGATCAATTTTCACATGCAAAGTGTGGTAATGTAATGTCGACATTATGGGATCTTTATGGATGGTTCTATGATGATCAAATGTGTGTTATTTTTGTATAGCTAGAAACAAATATTAGAAACACAAAGGACTAATCTAATATTCAGATGTCTATACAATCACTTTTCTATTTTATATATTACTCATTGTATCAATTTAACATCATTATAGAGAAGTGAGCTTCTATTTTATTACAACTTCTAACACGGTTGAAACCTCGAACAAGGTCTAGTCCTATTGCAAGAACTTGTCTACTAAGTATACATAATAACTCTGAATAGGATGCAAACTCCTAACATAGAACCTTTTGATTATTGCATTATTGTGGATATCGTCCCCACTCAGGTTTTCCCAAGTAGCCAAGATTTTTTTTAAAATAAAATCTTATTGTTGAATGCTTTAATTTTCAATACTATTATTTGTGTACTACTACATAGGAAATTTTTGAGATAATTAATTAATTAATTGTCTTACTAAGAGACAATAAAAAAAGTATGTATCATCTAAAATATTGTCTTTAATTGGATGTGTTGCAATATTATCTATTTCAACTTTTTATCTTTATAGGCAATATTTCTTTAATAATTACTCTCTCTAGAGAGACAATACATGTTTAAATCAACCTATTCTCTCTTAAGTCATTTTTAAATAAATATTTGACTTAATATTATTTTCCTATAGAAAAAATAATACAATATTAACTGTAATTATTTTCAATGTTTTGTTTTTTACAGGCACTCAACAAAGTAGCATAAAAAACTAACTTGGTAAGAAAAATTGTATTAATTATTTTTTTCCAATGCTTTCTTTCTTACAAAATGATGTGGGAGTTCCTCCACCACAATCAATAAAATGTATCATAGATATGCCATAACCACCATTGAATAATAATAATAACTTCTCTTTAATCTATAGCCTCATGGTGAAGTACTTAAATAGACCAAGACACCTTCATGCTACACATGTCCACTAAGTTTAATGGTGTAGGACAAAAGATCCTTTACTTAAATACATATTTTTATTAAGAAAACCATAAGTAATGTTTAATTTCCAATACTTTAAGAGTTCTAATTCTTTCAACATGTCACATCTAGAATGACTACATTTGGATACAATTTCTAAATATTGTTTTTGAAATGAACAAGAAGCTTCTCATTTTCTTCATATTTCTTTTGAAGTCGAAGCATAGAAACATTTAGTTAAGAAGGAAGCATCTCATATTCTTCATGTTTTTCCTGTAGTCCAAAAGATAAATGAAGTATAATAATATAAGATGACTAATCAAATGATGATGCTGATATATGAAAAACACATCAACAAAGAAAAGACATAGAGAATGTTGCAAGTCATGGAGATCACTCAAAATGAACTATGCATGAATATTTTACCTTCTTTTAAAATTTTGTGGGTGTAAAAATAGGCTTTCTAACAAGTCTTAAGTCTTTTTATAAATTTTATAGATGTTGTCTAATGTAATTGAATACAAATGGAGTATCATAGCTATTATCTTTTAAACATAAATGATAGAAGGAAAAACCATCAAGAAGTTTGAACTATTCCAAGTATGTTGTTTTCAAGCATGTTCCAAATAGTATGTTGTTATTTTGACTTGACCTCAATATGCAAAAGAGACTAAAACTTACAAAAGGCTCTGGTGGATGTACTTGAAACCTCTTGGAGACAAGGAAAATGAAACTTTAAATAAGAAAATACTAATTTTACATGAGATAGCTGTAAATCTATCAGTTAATGACATATTTTATTTAGAAAAATGCCAAATCTTGAGAAAATAATATTTGCAACCGGTTATTTTTGAAAAAAGAAAAAGAAAAAGAAAAGCATTTCAAAGAGAACAATAGTTGTAGTATGGCATCAAAGTTTTTATTAAGGAAATAACATGCTCTATTAAAGATAAAGTAATGATTTTCAAGATTGACAAAATATTAGCGTTGGAATAAATAACAACGAACAAAGAGTATAATGAAAAGCTTACACTTTTAAAAAATAGAAGAAAGAATATTTTAATTTAATAAATGGTTTTTATCCTTACTGAAATAGTAGCCTTGGATGCATAAAAACACATTCCAAAGATAGAGAAGATATTTATGACTTTAATCAAGGTGTTAAAGATTGTCATAATAGGTGAAGTAGGCCTCAAAAGGCTATGTAAAAGGTTTGGAGGGTAGGTTAGCAACTTGATACATGTATGTGTATTTAAAGGCCTTTGGGAAACTTTTTCAAGTAATAGGAGTGATAAATTAGGTTCATGAAAGAAATAATAAAGTAAAATTGTGAGAAAGATGTCAATAAAACCAATGTGATTTTTGCAACTTTCATGATTTCGGCCAGTCTAACTTTCTAATCTATTGGAATATTTCATTAATATTTTATTTTTAGGTTTGGATTAAATAAAATAATAAACATATAGTTCCCTAGTCAATTGGGTAGTTGTAGTCATGTAGATGGTTATTCATATAAATAAAGACTTATAAAGTCATGAGCATTATATTGTAAAATAAATTCAAATATATTGAAACATCCCTTTGCATTCTATATTTTAACTTTGATTTTCACATTTGGTATTAGAGCTACATTAGAGAAATTATGGGTAAATCTTCCTTATGAGAGCTGTCATGGGAATTTTGATAAAAACCAATATATGATTTATGAGCGCAACATCAATTGGAAAGTGGAATCATGTTGGGTCTAAAGGGAAATACAAAAATTCAATGACAATAGTTTGGGCAATTATGAAAGAGAATTGTGTTGTAAGTAGTGGAAGAGATTGTTGGGCATTCACATAATAAATGATTCATGACACAAAAATGAGTTTTACATAGTTTGAGTAGTGATTGCATGTATTTTTGTTGGTATGATTTTTTTATTAGATAATAGTCATTATAGATGTACATGAAATATCTTAAGTTGTGTTGGTTAAAACAAAATCTTTTGATTTTTTAGCGAAATTCATAAATTATTGGCATGTCTAGAAAACATAATGGATTTTTATTCCATTTGATAGAAGTAACTTTCCAAAACTTGGGATAATAAAATCCCCTTTATTACATTGCACTAGGAGAATCAACAGAAACATGCCACATATCGAAAAGGGTCAAAGATTGTATTAGATCTATTTAATGATGAATGCATATGTTATTGCATCTAATTTTTTTAAAGTAGTGAACCATCAAATGAAATCGGGTGGTGGTTGACTATAAAAGGAATCAATGACCAGAGTTTTAGATATGTGTGTAGGAAAAAAACTCCAAGTAGGGGTAATGCTCTAACATTTTTTTGTATTTACAAAGGCACGGTACATTTTCTCTTTGTGTGTTATCATCTAGAGTCAATTATTGTGTAAGGCATGAAATAGTATTTGACTAGAACATTGCCCAATCAATTAAAGATAGAATATTATGTTTTTATTCCCCTCTCTCTACAAAAGCAATAAAATGGATCAATATAATATTGACTACCCTTATTTTCTTTGCATATAGCGACTACAAGCCCTTTCTAAAATTAAAGCATATTCCTTAATTTTCTTAAGAAATATATTGTTTTATGGGCTCTGATAGCATAGGAATAATGCCTTGTACCTATAGTCATTACCCAACTTTTCTTATGCATTGAGTTTGGACACTTTTGTTATAAATACTATTTACTTTTCCCTTTAACTAAAAAGGTATATTTCTTTTTTGTTCCCCTTTCATTGTTGTCAGAAAGTTGTATTTCTACTTAGAGAATGCATGCAACAACATGTAGTGATAAATGAGTATAAGAATAAAAGTTTAACAAATGTGTGATAAATTAGCATAAGGATAAAAATTTAACAAGTGCGACAAAAATGAAGAAATGAAAAATTAATTGCTCATCCTCCAACAACAACTAAACCTATTATGAAGGACAACTAGGAATGTTTGTAGCTTCATAGATAGTGTCCTACAATGCTCATTTTATTAAAGCTTTTATGGGATGGTTGCATATATTTTACCCCAAAATAAGAAATAATTGTGTCAAATTTATGGGAAACTAATGATAGTCTACTATTGGTTTATACTAATTATGCAATTTTCATTATTTGCAAAGTTTTATAATGGATTCGATTGTCCCCAAAATTCTTCCTATCATTAACCTTAATATTTATACTATTTTTTAACATTACTTAGTAATCATATTTTTTATTTGTTGTATACCTAGGAAATGATATTTATGACATATGCTTGTACTTTAAATTTTATTTTTATTTTAGTTACTTTTTCTCCTGAGCTTACTTTTTTTATTTTCCTATTAATTTGATTTAAGTATGCATTTATTTGTGTTTAAGGATAGTCCATGGCCTTCTTTTAACAATAAGGATTGATGAAATTTGTGTATAGGTTTAGACATATTGCTATAGCTTGGATGTGCTTCTATAACATGGGTTTCTTAAAATAATCTAGTATTGATGGTGTTATCACATGACTGGCATTGGTAGACAAAAGATTTTATGCAATTCAGCTTTATGTTCAACCTCCCAAAATTTGAGAGGCCATCTAATCATTCAAAAAAGTAAGTTACCACAATTATCTTTAGTGAATAAACTATCATTTTGTATTTGAATCTACCAATTCACAGCCTAATTACATGTAAATTGTGTTTTTTTTCTGATTGAATATGCTTCTACATTGGCACAATATGGAGATAGACCTACAACTATGAAAACTACAAGTGAAATGTGATTTTTATTTATATTGCGGATGCTTCTTCTTAGCACAATATCAAGATAGACCTGTAACTATGAATGTGGGTGCTCTTGTAGCTTATAATTCCACAATTTGGAGAGTGATAAAAAATGCCATTGAACTAGTAATAGAAGATGTTAAAAAGTGACAAAACTCTACTCAAGGAATCTAACTTGAGATGCTCAAGGAAACTAACTTGAGATCACCATGATGGATTGTAGTTGTAGGGGCTTTTACTAGAAATTTAGTGGTTCCTTTAGATCACCATGATGGAATGAAATTGTAGGGATTTCACTCAAACTTTAGTGGGTATGTTCAAATCTCTAACTAAGTTCAGTATATAATTTTTATATTTGGAAAGTTATTTTTATTTTTAAAGAAATATGGGCATCTGAGATGATTTCCTAGAAGAAAAAAGTTGTAAGCTAAATTGTTTGTTGATATCAAATATCATTTAAAGAGAACAAATTTCCACAATCCATTATATTGTACTGATATGTTTCTGGATTCGATTGTGTTAAGATTTTTACCATCAACGTTTCGAATCACACTACGTGATCTTGATGATGGATCACATAGTGTGATTCGAAACATTGATGGTAAAAATCTTAACACAATCGAATCCAAAAACATATCAGTATAATCAAATATCATAATTATTGGTGCAAGATGATTGAAATAGAAGCAATAGTAACAAGTTATCTACTTTTTTTCAACACTTGCAAGTATATACTTGTTATCAACTTTGAGTGCAAGTATTCATGCTTTATATTTATGCAATGGAAAGATGCATTGACTGTTCCATACTAATCAAACATTTCTAGAACTTTTTTACTCTTAAGCAAGGAATGTGGGATTTATGTTCAATGCTAAATTGCCATGAAAATTTTGTTGTCCATTTGTAGCTCTATTACAAAAGCATAAGAAGCACTACATTTGAGTGTGCAAAGCCTCTTACTAAATATAAGAGGTTGGACCATTGGGCTTCTACAATTGCCAATATGACTTCAGTTTTAAAATAAATTATTAACATATTTGGAGTTATATTAGCATAATTTCTACAGTAAAATAAATAAAAAATTTTCATCTTTAGTATTAATTATTATACGTTATTTAATACGTTATTGTATCATCTTCTCTCGACTTGTGCATTTACACAAATGGAATATATTTGATTAAAAAGTTAATTTCTAAATTACAATATTAAATTATTAATTGGGTATATTACTTCTTTTGTATTAACTATTATATATTTAAAATTATTTTAAAAATAATATCTTGTTAAATATAAATTTAATAAAATTCAATTTCGAAAAATACATTTACCAATTAAATTTGACTAAGTATAATATTAAAAATAAAACTTAAAAATTTTATACCAAAATATGCCACAAAATTATCATTTTTGACACCATAATGTGTATTATCAATATTTATTGTAAGGTTTGTGTACTCTTCATGATGACTTGCTCCAACATTCACATGCACCACTTGAAGGGCCAAATATAGTACATCTACGATTGTGATAGCACAAGTGTTTCATACTTCATGCAAGAATTTGTGCTTAGTGAATGACACTCTTGTTCATGTTTCCATTCTTTTGGAGGACACAAAGCTTGTGAAGTTTGTTGTGGATGAAATAGGGTGCAAAGATACTAGTAAGCTTATGAAGAAGATAAATTTTAGAAAAGATAGTATGAATCTCAACCAAGGAGAAGTCTAATATGATATATTCAATGTGTACAAAAGAAGAAAAAATAATAAACATAAAAATTATATTTTACTATAGAAGCAAACTTTGTACATCAGCACTATAGTGACATCATTTAATATATAACACTATTGTTGTAGCTTCAAACATATAATATACTAGCTTATATATACCTCTATATATATTACGCTGAGAGTAATCGTTCTCGAGGTGCCTATTTTCATTTAATCCCAAGGTTATTTTAATCATAGTTGGGATTTATGAAAATGAAAATAGGCACCTCGAGAACGATTACTCTTGGTGTAATATATATAGAGGTATATATAAGCTAGTGGCAATCGCGGCGCAACAAGAAAAGTATTTTTTTTATTTTTTTTATTTTTTTAAGGTTAGTGTTGAATTATTTATTTCTTTTAAATACAATTGTATAAACTTACTATAAAAATGTAATAGTGTAAACTTATAATAAAATTATTCTTGAATATTTTATTTTTTAATTCTATATATGGTGTTTATTTGCATCACTTTAATTCAGTTTTATTTTAAGCATATTGTTACGTAAAATGTTATATTGAAGAGTAGAGTTATAGTTAGGGTTAGGGTTAGTGTTAGGGTTGGGGCTATTGTTAGGGTTTGAGTTATGGATAGGGTTAGAGTTACAGTCAAGAGTAGAGTTACAATTAGAGTCAAGATTAGCACTAGGGTTAGTGCTAGGGTTATTTTTAGGATTACGAATCTTGTTAGAGTTATAGTTAGGGTTAGGTTTAGCATTAGAGTTAGATTTAATCTTAGGATTAGGGTTAGAATTAGGGTTACAAATATAGTTAGGGTTAGAATTAGAGTTAGGGTTAGGGTTAAGGTAAGGGCGAGGGTAAGAATAAGGGTTTAGGTTAAAAATATAGTTAGGGTTAGGATTAGAATTAGAGTTAGGGTTTGAGTTAGAGGTAGACTTAGAATTGGAGCTCGAATAAGGGCTAGAGTTAGAGTTGAAATTAGGGTTATAATTAGGGCTAAAATTAGAATTAGGGTTAAGGTTAAAATTAGATTTATGGTTAGAGTAAGAGAAAGGGGTAGAGAAAGGATTAGTTTTAGGGTGATGGTTAAGGTTTGGTTTATATTTAGAGTTAGGGTTGTATATAGAGTTACATCAGGGTTAAGGTTAGGGTAAGGGTTTGAGTCAGGGTTAAGGTTAGGGTTAGGGTTAGGGCTATGGTTTTCATCTAGATTAAAGTAAGGGTTAAGGTTAGAGTTAGAGTTTTGAGTTAGGGTTAAGGTTAGAGTTAGGGTTAGGTTATGGTTTTAGTGAAGGTTAAACTAAGGATTAGGGTTAGGATTAGAGTCTAATTATGGTAGAGTTAGATTTACAGTTAGGGTTGTATTTAGGGTTAGAGTTAGGGGTAGGATTATGGTTTTAAAAAAGTAATTTTCTTTTTGGCATCTTGTAATGTAAAATGTTATAGTCAAACATAAATATATGGTTAGGGACAAAGTTACCATTACAGTTAATGTTAACCTTAGGGATAGAATAAGGGTTAGGGTTAGCATTAGGGTTAGGGCTAGAGTTAGGGTTAAGGTTTGAGTTATGGTTAAGGTTAGGGCTAGAGTTACGGTTATGGTTATTGTTAGAGTTATGGTTAAGGTTTGGGTTAGAGTTATGTTTATGGTTAAGGTTAGGGTTAGAGTTATGGTTATGGTTAAGGTTTGGATTAGAGTTATGTTTATGGTTAAGGTTAGGGTTAGAGTTATGGTCATAGTTAAGGTTAGGGTTAGAGTTAGGGTTATGGTTAGGGTTAGTGTTATAGTAAAGCTAGGATTAGGGTTTGAGTCAGGGTTAAGGTTAGAGTCAAGGTTAGGGTTTGAGTCAGGATTAAAGTAAGGGTTAGGGTTAGGGTTAGAGTCCAATTATGGTAGAGTTAGATTTAGGGTTAGAGTTATGCTCATGGTTAAGGTTAAGGTTAGGGTTAGGGTTATTATAGGGCTCAAGTTAGGGTTATTGGAGGGATATGGTTAGGGTTTGAGTCAGGGTTAAGGTTAGATTTAGGATTATGGTTAGGGTTTTAGTTAGGATTAAAGTTAAGGTTAGGGTTAGGGTTAGAGTCTAGTTATGGTAGAGTTAGATTTAGGGTTGGTGTTAGGGATAGAGTTATGTTTATGGTTAAGTTTAGGGTTAGAGTTATGCTCATGGTTAAGGTTAGGGTTAGACTTATGGTTATGGTTAGGGTTAGGGTTATAGTAGGGCCAAGGTTAGGGTTAGGGTTAGGGTTAGGGCTTGAGTAAGGGTTATGGTTAGGTAAAAGTTTTGAGCCAAGATTAAAGTTAGGGTTAGGGTTATGGTTAGAGTCCAATTATGGTAGAGTTAGATTTAGGGTTAGAGTTAGGGACAAATTAATGTTTATGGTTAAGGTTAGTGTTAAGGTTAGGGTTAGAGTTAGAGTTGAGGATAGGGTTAAGGTTAGAATTAAGGTTAGGGTTAGTGTTAAGGTTAGGGTTAGGGTTAGGGTTAGAGTTGGAGTTACTGTTAGCATTAGGATGAAAATTAGGGTAAGGGATAGGGTTTGAATTAGAGTTAGGGTTCTTGTTAGGGTTAGGTTTATAATTAGAGCTAGAGTTAGCATCAGGGCTAGAGTTACAGTCAAGGTTAGAGTTAGAGTTAGGGTTAGGGTTAGGTTTAAAATTAGAGTTAGGGTTGGGATTTGGGTTAGGGTTAGAATTAGGGTTAGAAACATAGTTAGGATTAGAGATAGAGTTAGGGTTAGGGTAAGGGTAAGAATTAGGGTGAGGGTTAGAATTAGGGTTACAAATATAGTTAGGGTTAGTGTTAGGGTTAGAATAAGAGTTAGGGTTAGGGTTAGAGATAGAGTAAGAATTAGAGTTAGAATAAGGGTTGGAGTTATAGTTGGAGTTAGAGTTAGGGTTATATTTAGGGTTAGAATTAAGGTTAGGATTAGAATTAGTGTTAGAGTTAGGGTTATGGTTAGTGTTAGGGTTATGGTTAGGGTTAGCATTAGGGTTAGGGTTAGGGTTAGTGTTAGGGTTATGGTTAGGATTAGCATTAGGGTTAGGGTTACAATTAGGGTTAGAGTTAAAATTAGAGGTAGTGTTAGTGTTAGTGTTAGTATAGGAGTTAGAGTTAGAATTAGAGTTAGAGTTAGGGTTCAAGTTAGAGTTAGAGTTAAAGTTAGAGATAGAGTTGTGATCAGGGTTAGATTAGGGTTAGGGTTAAAGTTACCTGATTAGATTTAGGGTTAGGGTAAGAGTTAGGGCTAGGATTAGGATTAGAATTAGGGTTAATGTTAGAGTTAGAGTTATATATAGTGTTAGGGTTAGGATTAGGGGTAGGTTTATAGTCAAAGTTAGGGTTTGGGGTTAATATTGAGGTTAGGGTTACAAAAAGAGTGAGAGTTAGAGTTAGGGTTAGAATTAGGGGTAGGGTTAGAATTAGAGATAAAGTTAGAGTTGGAGTTAGCGTTAGAGATAGAGTTAGAGTTAGATTTAGGGTTAGAATTAGGGTTAAGATTAGAATTAGCATTAGAGTTAGAGTTAGGGTTAGGTTTAGGGTTAGGGTAAGAATTAGAGTTAGAGTTATAGTTAGGGTTAGAGTTAGGAACATAGTTATAGTTAGGGTTAGAGCTAGAATTGGGGTTAGGGTTAGAATTAGGGTTAGAGTTAGGGTTATATAGGTTCGGGTTAGGATTAGGGGTAGAATTAGAGTTACAATTAGAGTTAGATTTAGAATTAGGATTAGGGTTAGAATTAGGGTTACAAATATAATTAGGGTTACATATTGAGTTAGAGCTAGAGTTAGGGTAAGGGTAACAATTAGGGTTAGGGCTAGAATTAGGGTTACAAATAAAGTTAGGGTTAGAATTAGGGTTAGGGTTAGGGTTAGAATTAGAGGTAGGATTTGAGCTAGAGTTAGAATTGGAATTAGAATTAGAACAAGAGTTAGAGTTAGAGGTAGGGTTAGAATTAGGGCTAGGATTATGGTTAGCATAAGGGTTATGGTTAGAGTTAGGGTTAGCATTAGGGTTAGGGTTATAATTAGTGTTAGTTTTAGTGTTAGTGTTAGTGTTAGTGTTAGTGTTAGGGTTAGAATTGGGGCTAGAATTGAGGCTAGGGTTAGGGTTAGAATTAGAGTTAGAGTTAGGGATCAAGTTAGAGTTAAAGTTGGAGATAGAGTTGGGGTTAGGGTCAGATTTAGGGTTAGGGTTAGAGTTAGGGTTAGATTTAGAGTTAGATTTAGGTTTAGAGTTAGAGTTAGGGTTAGAATTAGGATTGGGTTTCTGATTAGAATTAGGGTTTGGATTAGAGTTAGAGTTACTTGTAGTGTTAGGGTTAGGATTAGCATTATATATAGTGTTAGGATTAGGATTATGGGTAGGATTAGGGTTAGAGTTAGGGTTGGAGTTAGGGTTAGTGTTAGGGTTACAATTAGAGTTAGAGTTATAATTATAGTTAGGGTTAGAGTTAGAGTTAGAGTTAGGGTTAGAATTAGGGGTAGGGGTAGGGTTAGGGTTAGAGATAGAGTTGGAGTTGGAGTTAGGGTTAGAGTTAGAATATGGGTTAAAATTAGGGTTAGATTTAGGGTTAGAATTAACATTAGAGTTAGAATTAGAGTTAGGATTAGAGTTACAGTAAGGCTTAGGCTTACGGCTAGAATTACGGTTAGGGTTAGAATTAGCATTAGATTTAGGATTATAAAGGGTTAAGGTTAGGGTTAGGAGGAGAATTAAAGTTAGAGATAGAGTTAGAGTTAGAGTTAAGGTTAGGGCTAAAATTAGAATTATCTAGTTAGAGCTAGAGTTAGAGTTAGGGTTTGTGTTATTATTGCGGTTAAGATAATTTTTAAGTTACTAATCATATTATAGCTGATGTTAGTGCTATTATTACACTTTACCTTGGTGTTAGGATAACTAACAGGTGCAATTTTAATGTGGGTTAGTTCCATTATAGTGCCCATGATTAGTGCTATTGTGATACAAGTTATTAACCTTTTTAATAATGCAATCCCTCCCCCTCTCTCTCTCTCCCCTCTCTCTCTCTCTCCCTCTCTCTCTCTAACTACACCCATTAATATCTCCCTCCACTATCTAAATATACCCTCTCTCTCTGTAGTCTCTAGTAATGCCCCCCTAATTTGTCTCTCTAATCTTTAGATACACCCACTTATCTCTCCCACCCTACTTTCTAGATACTCCTCCTAATCTCTCTCTCCCTTTACGCTCTCTAGAAACACCCCTAGTCTCTCTCTCTCTCTCTCTCTCTCTCTCTCTCTCGCTCTCTCTATGCCTTCTCTCTAGATACACCTCATATTCTCTTCTCTCTCTCTCTCTCTCTCTCTCTCTCTCTCTCTCTCTCTACATAAAACATGCCTCTATAAGAAACATAATATGAGCTCCTTCTTGTCTACAGATATGCTCTCTCTCTCTCTCTCTCTCTCTCTCTCTCTCTCTCTCTCTCTTTGTGGGTGTGTGTATATACATATTATCACTCATAAATAAAAAAATATTATTTCTAGTTACTTGTACATATAGGTTTAGGCTGAGGTATATAAATTACTAAATGATTAGTACAAATCATATATAGAGTAAGAGTTAAAGTTAAGATCCAAGGTTTACAATTTCATTTATATGACACTCAGTGTTATGGTTAGGGTTAATAAGTGGTTAAATGTTACACTAAAATAAGGGACAGGGTTAAGGGAAGTATTAGATTTAGGTGTAATGTTGGAGTCTTTGGAGTACAACTATGGTCGAATTTGGGATATATGTTATACAAATGACTCGAATAGTGGAAAAATTAATTCATGAAAGGGAAGTTATAAGTCCCAACACAAAAATTCAGATGATGTTAAAAGTGTGAAAGAATATATAAGAGTCAATTTTAGGAAAATTATTCCTCCATGATGATGTGAGAACATTATATATTGTTGAATTTTTAATAATACTAATGTAATTGTTAGTGCAATGATTAAGAATTGTAATCAATAAATCTCCTTATCATTAAGGAATCTATTTAGACTTATGATTTTCTTTCTTAATTAATATATTTAGTAGCCACATCCATTGAAGAAATTTTTTGTACAACAATAAATTTATTTTGTCTTGTTCTCTTCTCCATGAAAGTTACATTGAACAATGGGGAAATAAAATTTTCAATACAACTAATTAGAAGTAAAAATTTGAAACCGGAGACAAGAATGAACTATATACAAAAATTATATCTATGATGGTGTAAATACATGTCACATTCTTCAATGATTAGGATTCTTTTGTGACCTTTATTTGAACAATGATTGTGAAATACTTCTTTCATTATTGAGGGAAACCCATCCACTTTTGTAGATGTGTCACATAGAAATTTTTATGCATCTTCCATATGCATTTCTTCCATTTCCTCAACATAGTCAATTGGAAATATTGCTTCTCTACAAATTTAATTATAGTTGTGTGCACCTCTTTAATTATTTGTAGGCATTTGTCAAAATCAATCTCAAAGAAATCATTTGAGATCATTGAAGTAGTTAGGCTCTAGTATCCAATAATGTTTAATTCTCTATTCGAGGTATCCATAACTCAAATAGTAACCTGCAAACTTATAAACAAAAATCAACATATGGAAATAATCATAATGAAAAAGTATTAATAGTTAACATAAATTCTTTCAAATGAATAATGTTCAAAATAACATAAATAAAAATCAAAACTATTTCAAATGAAATAGTTAGATTGTAATGTTTGAAATATGGTGGCATTGTCTTCCACTTTTCAAATATTACAAACATAAATATTAATAAAAAAATATATATAGTATGAAAAATATTTAAATAAAACACATATATAGTCTAATTAAATAATGACAAAATATAAACTAAATATATGATTCATTTATTTTAAATTAATCACTAATTTTAATAAAATACAAATTTTATTGATAAGGTGACCTTCTTGTCCATATCAACGATTAAATTTAATTATGAAATATTTAAAATACAAATATTTTGAAACATGCAAATATAAAACTATTATGAAACATACAAATCTAAAACATGGAAACCAAAAGTATTTTGAAATATGAAAATCTAAAACTAATGTAAAACGTGGAAATGTAAAACTAAATTGAAACATGCACATTAAAAATCTGCAAAAGAAATGTATTATCAAATATCTAAATCAAATAGTTTTTGAATCCTAAATCTAAATCAAACATACAAGGCTAAACTATATGGAACTTTAATCTACTCCTGTTCAAAAACTCTAATTGCTCCAATAATCTCAATCTCTTCCTCCCTGCAAAAACACAAAATGAAAATGAAATGAGGAGCATTTTTTTTATAATTTATGAGAGAACCCTCATATCCCCCAATAGATGTCTTTTGACATTCCACGAATTTGTTTCAAATTCCCCCACTCTTCAAAAAAAAAAAGGATGAATGTGCATGCAAAAATATATTTAACAAAAAGAAAATGTTTTATATTTAAAATTTTAATTAAGTTATTTCAGCCCTATTTTCTTGGGTTCTATTTTTTTGGCCTTATTTTTTCAAATCCTATTATTTCGACATCCATTTGGCTTTATATTATTTTGGCTAACTATTATTTCGAGAATTTTATTTTATTTTATAATTCAATAATGATAAAATATGTACTAAATATATGATTTATCTATTTTAAATAAATCATTAACTTTAATAAAATATAAATTGTATTGATATGGTGGCATTCTCATCCAAATTAATGATAAAATTATGCTTTGAAACATGAAAATATAAATACTTAGAAACATACAATGTAAATCTATTGTGAAACATTCAAATCTAAAACATGCAAACCAAAACTATTTTGAAATACACAAATCTAAAACTAATATGAAACATGCAAATATAAAACTAATTTGAAACATGCACTTTTAAAATATGTAAATGAAAAGTATTATAAAATATATAAATCAAATAGATTTTGAATACAAATCTAAATCTAAATCAAACATGCAAGACTAAACTATTAAATGCAAGCCTAAATAGTTATGAACAAAATTCTAAATCTAAATGAAATTAATTAAAATTAAAATCTAAATCAAAGTAGAATATTATAACTAATGTTGAATTTTAATTTACATCTACATCTAAATCTAAATGAAAATGTAAATAGAAAATAGAAATCTCACCCGCAAAAATGTTACTCCGAAACTTCAATCTACTCCTATTCAAAAACTTCAACCTAATCCTCCAATAAAAATGTTACTCAAAAACTTCAATCTACTCCTATTCAAAAACTTCAATCTAATCCTCCAATAACCTCCACCTCTTCCTTTCTACAAAAACATAAAATGAAAATGAAATGAAGAGCCTTGGTTTTATAACTTTTGAGAGGCTCCTCATATCCCCCAACAGACGTCTCTTCACATTTCACGAATTGTTTCAAATTTCCCCACTCCCCACAAAAATAAAGCATGAATGTGCATGCAAAATTATATTTATAAAAAAAAAATCATATTGAAATTATTTCACCCTTATTTTTTTGAGCCCTATTTTTTGGTCCCTATTTTTTCGGGTCCTATTATTTCAGGGCTATTATTTCGGCCTCCATTTGGCTTTTTATTATTTTAACCAACCATTATTTTGGAAATTCTTTTTTAATATTTAATTTAGAAATTTGTAACCGCTTACAATTTTTTTTTATTGATAGAAATTTTTTTTTGACATATTCTCGTGCTGGGTATTGGTACTATGGTTGTATAAAATGCCTCTCGACATAATTAAATCAGGACTAAATGAATTGGAGACTCCTGCGATATCCTTGAACCACCGTGCATTACACACACATCGAGAACTTTTGTAGACGAATACGATCGGAAGCATTGCAGGTCGTTCACGTCTCCTCATCTTCCATCGCTTTTTCAGCAGTCAAAAGCATCCTAAGGAGGCCGTGCTCCGTAGCATCCTTTCTTTGTATTCATTGAAAAAATTTGGCTGTAGTATACAACACGTTCCAGTTTCTACAATTTGATATCAGCACCGACGTCATAAAAAGATGGTAGCGGAAACACGAAACCTATTAAATTAAAAATCATATAACATGGTTCTGTGAACATTAAATTAATTAATAAATTTAAGTAATGGTCAAATAGGGGCATATTTTCATCTGTTTAGGCAAGGGTCTTCTCCCTTGTATCAGTTGCATATTTTCGGCTGCTTAGGAAGGGTTTTCTCCATTGTACCTACAAAGCCAGCGTTTATCTTATCATAATTCGAATTTGTAACGATCATGGTCCACCCAGTGCTCGCCTTCTTTTCATTCGTTCTAACCTATTTCCTTTTGCTTCTCCACTTCTCTTCCCTCTCCCCCGACGGAGCAATTTTACTTGATATCAGAAATGGAGATTGGAGAGACAGCAATAATGCTTTGAGCAATTGGAATGAATCTCGCCAAAATCCATGCGCTTGGAAAGGAATTGCTTGTGATGAGTTCGGCGCAGTTATCACAGTCAATCTCACTGGTGCGTTGATTTCTGGCAACTTGACTTCTGCCATTTGCAGCCTTCCCAATCTGACAGAACTGACTCTCCAGGCCAATGCTTTCACGCTTCTTTTCCCAGACGCCTTCCTCAATTGCAAGCGTTTGCAAAAGCTCGATTTGTCGACTAACAACTTCACTAGAACGCTACCAAGTCATATCTCAGAACTGAGTGAGTTGAGAGTCCTGAATATCTCAGGTAATTCCTTCAGTGGCTCCATTCCGTCTACTTTCTTGGGCAATTTAACGCTGTTGGAGATCTTGGATTTATCGGAAAATGATCTTTCGGGCACCATTCCTACCACTTTATGGCTCACTCGAATCTGACACAACTCTCTCTTTATAAAAACAACTTGTCTGGACGAATTCCGGAGAACATTGACCAGCTCACAAGGTTATCTATTTTGGATTTGGGCCACAATCAGCTTGAAGGCACGGTTCCCAATGCAATTGGCAATCTCACATATCTGGGACTTCTTCAATTGCAGGACAATCGGCTTACAGGAAAGATACCTTCTCAGATCGGCAAGATACCCCACTTGAGCAACTTGATGCTTTACTACAACTTCTTCAGCGGTTGGTTGCCCCAGAGAATGGGCACATATTCCGACTTCATTGTCTCTGATGTGTCTCAAAGCTGATTGGAAGGTCCCCTGCCGAAGAATCTGTGTAGGGGAGGAGTGTTGTATGGCTTCGCAGCCTCTTCCAACAATTTCAACGGGACTTTGCCTTCCTTCTTTGCAGATTGTAAATCTCTAGAGTATCTGTACCTCGACGACAACCAGCTGAGCGGCGAGATTCCAGCGGGGCTATGGGGTGCTGCCAAACTCAAGGGGTTGTTTCTAAACAACATTAAGCTCCAAGGCAAGATTTATACTGCGATTGGCCAAGAGAAGAATCTGAGTCGATTGAAGATAAGCAATAACTGTTTCAAGAGAGCAATTCCTCCGAACTTGGACAGCTCACGAAACAAATGATGCGCGTCTTGCATTTGGGTTTGGTTTGCACAAATAGAGTGCCTAACCAGCGGCCTTCTATGAGAAAAGAAGTGGAGAGATTAGTGAAGCGGTTTGCTCTCACGAGACGGACTAGTAGATAATTGTCCACGTCTAGTTTTGTAGCGTTGCTTCCTCAAGCCAAAACACATGTTTGATTTTGTCCGTATAAAGATAGATCCCGGCTTAACCGGCCTACTCGAAGCATTGACTTCGAGTGAGCTGTGTCATGTGGGACCCACTACCTGCAATCGTTGTTTTTCCGTTTAAATTGAACTTGTGTTTTAAAATTTATTGACGCATTATCAAAGACGATTTTTTAATTTATTATTAAATTAAAGTTGAATTCCACATTATTACTTGACGGAATAAAAGGGAGAAGGGGATTGTAAATTTAATTTTTCTAAGAGTTACTTTGATTTAAGTTTATGTTGTGGGTAAAATTATTTTCAATCTATATAATTTTTTTATTTAGAAATAACAATATGATTTATGTAATAAAAATAAACTATCTAATAATTATTTTAATATTTTAAGTAAATGATCAATTTCAATAATTATAAAGTATTTTTTATTTGTATTTATTTTATATAATAATATAATAATAAAAGTAATTTATTTTTAATGTGAAATAAAGTATCTAATAATGTTTTTTTTTAATGTGTAAGATGTTTATTTAAAACTAATGGTTAGAAATTTTAAGATCTATATTGATTATTTTTTATAGATATAATTAATATTCCACCATATTAATACTTATTTTTTGTGGATATTATTAAAAAAAAATTATTAACAAAATTTAATTTAATTTTTTATAAAAGATTATATGAAAAAACTAAATTTATATTCTTTCATATATAATGTAAAGAGAATTTGTTATACAATTGATGCAAGAAAATATACATATTTTTTTGGCATTTCTCATATTTTTAATCATTTTGAAAAACAAAAACATAGATGCATAGATCATATATACACATAATATTAATAGTATTACAAATGTAATAGTTTTAAATAACTTGTTTTTCATTCTAACAATTGATTATAGAAATAAATTTAATAAAATTATCATAAAAAATATTATAAAAATTCAAATAAATATAAATCATTTTTTATAAAAAATTATTTATTTAAAATTATTTATTTAAGATAATTATTTTCTCTGAATGTCAATCATAAAATGATCAATTTAATGAAATATGGAAAACATTATTTCTTAACATTATATTAAAAAATGTATATTTTTACATTTTAAAATTAAATAATAATTAAATGAAAAAATATTGTCTTTTTTAATTATAACTTATAATCGTTACTTTTATATCAATAAATTTATAAATTATAATATTTAATATTGATAATTGAAAATTAAAATACATGCATAACAAAAATTAGTTATTGAAAATTAAAATATATGAATAATAAATACACATTTTAAATAGTCAATATAATCAAACATCATAAATATTAAATAGTTTACTTCAAAAAATCTCAATCTTGTGTCTAAAAAAATGTTAACTTTGAACATTATTTAACGGAAAATAGAAAGGATAGCCAAATAAGTGGGTCTTGCATTTATGACACACTCGAAGTCAAAGCTTTGAGTGTGCTAGTTAAGTCAGGCCTAAAGATAATAAACAAACCCTGCTTGAGAAGGTTCAGAATTTCAAATTAAATAACACTAACCTTTTGTGTATAATTTTGTATTGTGTTTCCATTAATATTAATAATATTATATAATAGTGTTTCAAATGTGTCTTGTCATATGGTCGGTCAAATATAAATTTAATGTGTTTAAATTTTTCTTATTTATATAATTGGTATCATAGTGTTTACAATTTTGTTTTCGTCAAATGGCTTGTCGAATATGAATTGAATATGGGATTAGATTTTTCGTATTAATATAATTGTTTCATATATATTCTTTTTTTGAAAACAAAAGTGGACATACCCACTGCATTTTATATATATATATATATATTTTTGTTTTTGTTATACGAGTTCAACAAGGACTCGTGGAGGAAAGAACACAACAAGAATACCTCCACTTCTGCTCATTAAAATTCTAAAGTAACTAAAATGTACAAAAAAATAGCATGATAATAACTTATTGCCCAACAAACCTAAAACTACTAAAGTTTACAAAATTGGTCATATGGAAGGAGGCCAAATGTAACCTTTTTTAGAAATCTGAATCATAATACAATTGCATATTTGAGTATATAACCACCACCACCCCCCCGCCCCCCCCAAATTACATGAGTAGAAAATGTCATACATATTTGTCCCAAAATATAATCCTGCCCCATTAATGAAGCTGGCAATGTCACAAAGTAGTAGATGTGGAGCCCCATACCATGAAGAAGTCACAGACACCTATGTGAGTTACACATAGAACCATCAAAATATATCACCCAAATGAGCCATAATAATAAAGCCTCCATCATCAATTCGAACTATATGTGTACATGAGCCAAGAGAATATTATCATGAAAATCCAATATGCGAATCGAAAACATACTGGAGGAGAGTAGTATAGAGCCCTATGAAGTACAACAAACTATAGAAAAATATAACATGTATGCACAAAGTGACATATCTTGAAAGTACAACTAATATACACAATATAATCTTCATAGAAAAAAATATTCAGTCTACTATATCAATCTACAACATCACACTATGCATAAATACTAATAACTATAAGTATTGATTGTTTATTTCTAATCCCCAAAACAAAAAAAATTCTCAAGTATGGATTTTGTATTAAGGAATATCGATATCCATCACTACTGTACCAAATTGAGCGCAAGGTTCAACTCCTAGGAGACACTATAAAATAATTAACCAATAGTTTATTCATTCAATGTTATAAAATAGAAACGTTTCCAAATAGGAGAACACAAATGATGTAAATGATAGTACTAGTTGATGTTGATTGTTAGAAATTATTTATCATTTGGTCTTGATTGAGCTAGTATTAAATTTAGGCATTTTATAATTGCTCAACTTGTATTAAGATCTACTCAAATATGATTCTAGAATCTATGACAATACATATTATTTTATTTATTAGCATAAAAAATTGTGTATAAAATATCAGTGTATGTATCTAGTAGAAGGTTTCATGTCAGTAATTTTGGCCATGGTATTTTTGTTTTGATGTGTGAATCATGCTTTGATTTCTTACAACATTTATGTTTTTTGTTTTTATTTTGTGCTATCAATGACTTTCATTTTCCAAATTGTAATATGTTCTCTACAACCTCACTGATCTCGAATAAGCACTCTTAACATGCATGATTTGAGTATGACATAACCTCTTAGTATTTGATTTACCAAACTATCTTTGAAAATACATTTGTTTCTAGCAACCATATTTAATAGGGGAAAATGATTAAAATTATAGCTACTATTGTTGTTTAGTTATCAAAATTCTTTAGGGATATTTTGGTAAAGGAAATCTTTAATAGGAACAAGAGATGAAATTTAGTGTAGTTAGCTTCCCATTTTACTAAAACGAATTTCCTAATTTCACAATTCTTTGACAAATTGCCCAACTTTTATGTTTTCATAAAATGAATTTTGTTTGTATTTGGTAAAATAGTCTTTCAAGCATACACAAGGAAATAATTGTATTTCCATATAGATAGATGGGTTAAACCTTAATTTGATGATGAGGACATAGAGGAATGGATGAATCTAGCCATACTACACTCCAAGTTAAGAGAGAATTAAAAGTGACTAACAATTCAATCACTATAGTATGCAAAAAAAGACACCAAGCTACTAGTAATCCCTTTATATTTATAGGAAATATCTCAGGTTTTATAACCTATAGAGTTCAACCAATTCCTAGTGAAAATGATGCAATTTATACCAATGGAACAACCAAAGATAGCCTCCACCCAAGAAACTGTAAAGAAGATCATATGGAGCATCCTAGTAACTAGTATTACATTCTAATAGTGCTAGAATAGATGCTTGAATTCCTCTTATTGAAAACACTAAAAGTAGTCTCCTACTAGGTTTTTCTAAACAATAGTGCACCTACAATAGGACCTAAATATATATTATACTAAATATGTATGCCATGAATATTACATTTATGAAAACTTCTAAAACTCAAAACTAAGAATATAACTTGATTTCTAAAATATATGAACCATTTATAGTACAAAAATTGATATAATTAGTCAATGAACTACACCTTGAAGAACACTAAAAGTATACTAGACTATAAATATTGAACTAAAAGCTAATGAAACTCTGATTATTAAAGCATACAGTTATATCAAATTATGTAATCCTTGAGTATAACCATTTTCATCTAGTATCATCAAATAAAAAAACTATATGTAACCAAAACCTATGATACTTCATTGATAACAAACAACTATCCAATTGTAGATTCATACACCAAATTAAGGTTTAACTCAGTTATCAAGTCTAAAGTGCTACACAGTCATGAAGAGTATTGTACATTTTCACACACACACACACACACACATCAAAAATAGAAGTTGATATCTTGTTGAACCCCTTCAAACCCATTCAATGATAACATATGTTCCTGAGGGGCCTAGAACCCCTAGGGACATATTATATTTGTTCTAATGGGTGACTTTATACTATATATTATAGTAATTAATCATTATATCCTATATAATATAATATCATATCATATCATATCATATATTATGATATCACATTTAATATAATATATTATTAATGATTAGGATCTCATTTATAAAACAATAAAAAAGACACAACCTGTATATCACATGAATCATGGAGGAGAGAATCTAGTACTCTTCTTAACTTTTGATCCACACCCTCCATTTTTCATGTGTTTCTTTTCACTAGTTTGGTGATAATGTATCAAGTATCGGATAATTAGATGTACTAGATATATCGAGTATCTATTTTTGATGTATTAGATAGAAGCCAAAGGACGAGGGCTAGCCCCATTCTCATGTCCCCAATTTTTGGTGACAGTTCGATTTAATTAATTTAATTAATCTGGTTGTCCAAGGACGACTAATTAATTATTTTAATTAAATAAATAAATATTAAAAGATAACCTTATATTTAATAAAGTGACTTGGAAAATATTTAATAAAGTCACTTAAGAGATAAGATCAAAATTGTTCTAGAAGTCTCTGGAGAGGGTGGAGAGAAAAGAATAAATAGGCACCCCGGGGCTCCATTCGAATCAGGCAGTTTTTATCTCTCTTTTGATTTTAAGATTGTGATTCAATCACAGTTGCATTGTGGAACCTAGGGTTTTCGCAATTGTCACAGTTGGCCATTGAGAACGAAAACTCTCAATTGGTACGCAATTTTGAGGGTGTGAAATATCATCTGAATTATTGCAGATTGGAGGTGACATTCAGTCATTTCATCAGGGCAATTATTGGTGGCTTAAGGCCAACTTTAGGGTTTATGCATCACTGTTCATTGATTGGATCAGTAAGAGTGGAATTAATCAACATCTTCACAAATTATTGCAGGATATTGGTTGACATCGGATTCGAGGATTCAGTCTAATAGAGACTGATAGCAATTAAAAATTGTATGAAGGAAGAGGACCGGGCTTTATGAACTTTCACATACCATAGTCCGGGTAGTGAAGGCATTTTGGACATTACCTAATATTATCACCGAGTTCCATGAAGGCGGGCCACAATCCTAACCTTCAGCGTCCATCACCAGTTTGGGAAAGGCATTTACGAGCTGAGTGAGGCATATTTTAGGAATACGCAATTAACAGAAAAGGGCATTATTTCCAGTTCGAAACTCATAGTGGATATAGCAATTTTTGTTGGGTCCTTGAGCGCCGTCTTCCTTCAGATTGGGCACTCCATTTATGAGCAATTTCTTCACATCCAATTCTTAGTTGAACGAAGTCGTACATAGCCGAACAGGGCACGTGACACAATGAATTATGTCCATATCGCTGGAATTAACGTCATTAGGACTGGAGGCCATTAATTCTGTCAGCTTCAATTGGGCATAAATTTGGGCCTAAGGCCAGATTACTACACAGAGACAGCTTCAGGATAGAATTACCCTTTTTCTTTTGATAACCAGGATTGAGGTTGGAAATCCCTCATTTTCTAGCGATAGCTTGAAGTGTATATTTTCCTCGATCTACAGCAAGAGTTGAGACGCATCATCCCTGAGCAAAGTCGAAGGAGTTAGCAGAAAATGTGTTTAGTATTGCAGTTTACAGGATCATATTGCTGGCAAAGGTATAGTATTAAGAGGGTATGTTGCCAGTGTTGAGAAATCCAGATCGAACCCAATGTATTCCAAATCGGTCTATATGGAAGTTTAAAACACCAACCCAGTCTCTTGATCTACAAAAACCCTAATACTCAAAATATGAGCAATAATGTTGTTGATATTAGAATGTATAATCGAGCCTGACTTGGTATTGTAGCAGATCTTAGCAATGAACATATATGTCAGGATAAGGAAGATGTGTATGTAGAGGTCAAGCTCTCATTCCAGCTCGCGCCGATTGAACCAGTCCATATCAATCAGGCCAAAGGAAGAAACTTCACATGTCCTCCCATGATTTAATTGGTCGATCCAACTGTCAACTGCTACAAACTCAATATAGATGAGATCTTGGACGTGTCAAAGCCACAGTCTTATAGCTGATTAAAACACAGAGAAAGTACACATTCAACTGATCCAAATACATTGGGAGTAGATTTGTAAGTGATGATGATCATATATTAATCAAGCAATAATGAGCAGGTGGCCAAATCCGGGACAATGCCGAACCGACACAAGATTACAATTCAGGGCTGAACTGTAATTGTATCAATGATCATTTCATGCAACAGGAATAGCAATTACTAGCTCAGACGGGAAAGTGGCTTGGCAGTTCGTTAGCGGCATCAGTTTGGGATCAGGCAGATTCGATATTAATAGCCCTTCATAATCATTGATGGAGCCGGCAATCTCAGGTTTTTATTCCTATATAATCTGGGTCATTGTGTGATTATTGGGTTAAGAAACATTGATTCTTTCATAAACATTATTGGCATTATTATCTATTGTTTTGGTGAATTAATGAGATACTTCCCCTTGCATGGCAAAATTCATAGTACATTGTCTTTCATAGTACAACTCCGACTACAAATTTGACATCAATTCATCACTGGTTCTTAGCGAAGTTGATTGCTAATTGTTTGACGAAATGTCAAACCCTTGAAGTTTTAAAATTTTAGCGCTTAAAGAGTCAATAATCCTGTCGGGGATATTTCAGTGGTATCAGAGCCTAGTTTGCTAATTGTTTGACAAAATGTCAAACCCTTGAAGTTTAATATTTTTGGTGCTTAAAGATTCAATAATCCGTTGGGGTTATTTCACCCATAGTACAGAAGGCTAGAGACTAGCCGATATTTACCCCCTACTATCTAACCAATACCTTTTCTGGTCATAAAAAACATCTTCATGGTTAAGACCATAAGAAGGTACTTCAAAATATTAGTATCAACCATACTAACCTTAACATATATACTTTTCCAAAAAGTAACCAACAACATAAATTGCAAATGCTACTGTTAAAATGATTGATATCCACATTAACCAAAAGTGCCACACAAGACATACAGTTCATAGTTGACCACAACATAATAAAAATCAAAAGAAATAAAAGAAAATGGGCTAGTTCTCCTCATTCTCCTCCAAGTCCTCCCTATCCTTTTCATTAGGCTCCTGCATGGTCGGTTTCTCCACCTCCTCCTTGACAGGTTTCTCCAGTAGAGTCTTGAGCCAATCATCTACCAGGAAGCTATAGAGGGAACCACTTCCTTCTCATCCTTGTTCACCTGCAGAAAGTAGAGAGAGGTGTATGTCGAATGCATGAATTTTCCAGAGAACTTACCAAGGGTTCCAACCTTTTTCCATAGGGCTTCTTGATTGTCGACTAGGTCATGCATTGATTTCTCTAGCCTATCCAACTAAGTTTTACTTTGGTCCTTCCCAAGGCTATGATGCCCTTTCTTCCCTCCACCCTTAGCAACATCCTTCATAGGGGAGGTGATATATTCCCCAAAGCTTTTATTTGGGGATGGGTTGGCTTCCAACATGTTTGAAATGTGGCAAGGACTTGGAACATCCTTACTCTTAGAGCTAGGGTTTATAATCTTCCTCTTCATCCTAGTGGATCTCCTTTCCCTCTCTATGGACTCAGGACTCACCTCCTGTTTGGGGGTGTCTTAAATTTTTCCAATTTAAGCCTTTTATTGGACCTCCTAGTAGTTTTATTACTCCTCCCACTATTAATATCAGAGTATCCTCTTCCTCCTAGTGGATCTCCTTTCACTCTTCGTGGACTCATAACTCACCTCCTATTTGGGGGGTGTCTTAAATTTTTCCATTTTTAGCCTTTTGTTGGACCTCCTGACAACTTTATTACTCCCTAAGTATTTTTTATTTAACTAGCGAACCTTTTTTTAAAAGTAAGTATGGCTCCCCAAGCTTGAGAGATGCAAAAATCAAAGCACTTGTTTTTACGAGATTTGAGAGTATTGAAGGAAAAAGACAAAAATAGGGACCTAGACTTTGAGAAAGTGTTCAAATTAGTTGATTAGGGGTCTTGGAATTGTTGATCCTATGGGGAGTAGTAATAGGAAAAAGTCTAAATGGAAGAAGAAGGTAACAAATGATGATATAGAAGAATATAGGAAAATTGATAGGCAAAACCATCGTAAAAGGAGACAAGGTATGTTAAATGAGAATGAATTTGATCTCATAATAGTAGTTTCTAGTGAAGATGATGTTGTATTTCATAATACAAATCAAGTTAATATTGTGAATGACAATGTATTCATAAAAAAAATTAGTATGGAGCTTGATTGGGAAAATATGACAATTGAGTATGACAGTGATAATGTTGTGAATGAACCTTACATTGCTCCTACATATAAATGAAATGAGGTCCTTTGTATTGAAGAGGGACAAACATCTGACCCCAAACTTAGTAGAACACCGAAGTGGTTAATAGAGATAGATGAAACCATTTTGAGCACATTAGAAGGGAAGAAATCATATAGAACAATTCTTTGTGGGCTTCAAAACTACAATACATTTGTAGACCAATGAGAAATTTCTATGCAATTGTTAAGCATGAAAAGTTAAGACCTATGCTATCCAAATTGAAAATTCATGTCAACAAGAAAATGAAGAGAAATACCATTATCAAGAACTCTACCTTCTAGTTATTGTGCCCCAAATCAAAAGTGAATAACATTGGCAGGTCACCAATTTTCACTAGAAGTGAAGTTCCTCCTATTGATCAATCCTACTATAAATTCATGACAATCAGAAGAATACATATCATGATTATCTAAAAAATTCTAAGATCATTGTAACTGGGAAGAAGAAAATAAGAAACTGATGCAAATGGTAGAAAAACTTTTGGAAGCTAAGAAGTTGCAAATGTTAGGTAAGAGCAGTAAAAAAAATTCTATTTGAATTCATATATAATCTAAGTTTTTGCCAAATTGGAATCAAAATGGAAACTGGAGCAATTTGACCTATTTAGATGGAAGACCAAATCCTCAATTTGAAGATAAATGATGATACTAAATTCTATTTTTTCCTAATTCCAATTCTAATATTGTACATACAAACAGCAGATTACAAACAGCAGATTAGAAATGTTTAAAAATTACAAAAGTAAATTCTTGTCGAATTCCACAACCCAATCCTAAATATGATATTTTTGTTATGCACTCATGCATTGAGGTACATTCAGTAGTTCTAACATTCATTGCGTCGAATGTAAATGATCAAACGCATTACGGGTCGTTCACCTCTCAGCATCTTTCGACCCTTTTCAGTACCACCTAACAACAGGTCCTACAAAGCGCAATTATATCAAAGGAGAAATTGAATCCTACATAGCCCGCACTAACTAAAATGTTTCTTATATTTGTTAACAAAATTAGGCTTCTTCACACCACTGGAAACTTTCTGGTTTTCCAAGTTGACTTCATCGCTGACGTGAGGAAAAGAATGTAATGGAAATCTAGAAGCTCTATGCCATTGTATCCACAAAGCGAGCATTTTCTTATCGTGGTTTGAATTCGTTGAACATAGTGCAACAATCATGGTCCACCCACCGCTTGTTTTCTTTTCATTAATTCTCAGCAATTTCCTTTTGCTTCCCTACTCATGTGCTTCCCTCTTACACGACGGACTAATTTTGAAAAATATCGAAAAGGGAGATTGGAGAGACAACAGTAATGCTTTGAGAAACTGGAACGAGTCTCGCCAAACTCCATGCGCTTGGAAAGGAATTACCTATGATAAGCTCGACGGTACTTTGCCTTCCTTCTTTGCAGACTAGAAATCTCTGGAGTATCTGTACCTCGACGACAACCAGCAGAGCGGTGAGATTCCAGCGGGGCTATGGGGTGCTGCCAAACTCAAGGTAATGTTTCTAGACAACAATAAGTACCAAGGCAAGATCTCAGCTTCTATCGGCCAGTCGAAGAATCTGACAAGATTGAGGATTAGTAACAATCGGGTCGAAGGAACAATTCCTCTAGAAGTTGGACGTCTTACAAAAATTCAAGTGTTTGAAGCTAGCAACAATAGTGTAGCCGAAAAGATACATAAGAAATAACTAACGTTCACGGCTACTAGTAACAGTTTTATTTTCTTCACTATATGTTAATCTAGTTTGCATCGATTGAATAGTATTAAAACTACCAATTATTCAATGCTGAGCTACCGAAGTTTAGGGAGTCAACAAGAGCAACCAGTGTATTATCATGCATTTATAAATGCAGAAACTAATGGAGACACTGAAGCAACTAACTGATGTAAGATATCTGCATTTTGGAACATTTTGTGCATACCTATCAAGGGATTCAAGCCCCCTTATGTTCCATGAGATTAAATTCATGAGGAAACATTGGGGGGGGGGGGGGGGGAACAATGGTCAGCTGACCCCACAGTTGGGGTAATAGAAACAGAGAGGATGTCCTTGTGCTTTTTACTAGAAGAGTTCTTATTCTTGGAACACAAAGGCATCCCTTGTCATTTCGATGTGGGAAAATTTCCCTTGAATTCATCATCATTATCTGAGATAGTAGGGGACAAGATATCCACATCCATGAACTGCATAGAGTGGAGATGCAACATTTAGGTATTGCTTACAAGAAAGGATGACCTCAATCATACAGTCATCGCCAAGCTCTCTAAAAGTCTTATGAGGGAGGATTTGGGGAGGGGCAGAAACTGTGCAAATGACAATGGGTTCCTTGTTGATCATATTGGTTGGGGGGGGGGGGGGGTAGGAACCAGTTTAGGTCTCTTGAGAGATAGCAAGGATGCAGTTGTCTGTATTAGAGGCTAGCAGAGGACTTAAATATTGAGAGTGCATAATGGAGACCTATTAGTCTACTTATTGGTTCTTCATCTACATTTTTTAGTCATAGTTTGAAAACCAACATTTTGATTCTCATCTTCACCAAACAAGGAATTAGCCGAGATTAAAGTAGGGGAAGAAGCAGAAGGAATGGACAGGGAGATGGAAACCAAAGTCGGGAAGGGAATGAGATGTTCATCTGCAAGAGGGGTTTTTATCACAGATGAATCCACATGAGGGTTAGGAAAATCGGTGGGTTTTTTTTTTTTCTTTTTTTTTTGCCCGGGGTTGTAGGGGGGGGCGAGGGCTTAGCCAACAAGGTTTTTTTAATGATGGGGCAGTCCTTCCTCAACTGCCCTTCCCTTGTACATAGGAAACAAGTGTATAGACCCCCCAAGAACTTTAATAGGGTAGGAGTAATTATCCTCAGTGATGTTAATGTTGATATCATCTGAAATTTCTTTACCAAGATTCAACGATATAAGTATCCTGGCATCCATATGAGGAACCAATCTCATAGTATCATCTATTCAGATGACTTTACCAAGTGGTTCAAACAATTGTGGAAGGAAACACAATAGAAATGGTAGGATTTGTTTGACCAAGATTCACCAAGGGGCTAAGAGGACAAGAACTTCCTCATTAATGGCCTCGAGGGACCAAGCTAGGGCTCAAAAGGAGGTAGAACCCACTATCCAATATTATTTTTAAAGCACTTTGGCTTGGGATTCAGGATTGGCAAAGAAACTTACATATAAACCTTTTTGAATTTGTTTGCAAAATGAAATATGAAATCCAAGTTTCAAGTTCTAGTAGTCATGGAGCCAATCATCAAAAAAATTCTTGGGAGGGCATTTATCCACTTCAACAATAGAGAAAGAAATAACCAAACTACTTAATCTTTTTTTTTCTTTCACAATTTCAACAAGCATTTTTGGATTTGGAGAAACAAAGAAAGGTAAAGCAACAACCCCATTGTTCTTACTAGATTCACAAACTCCATGAATACTTGATAAATCAAACCTTGTGCTTGTGTGAATGGCAATGCCAAAGTTAGCAACCACCTTAGAGAACGATTTGGGTCTTGCAAGCAAAGAGTTGATGGTTTTGGGGGGATCAATCAATTTTGGATTGTCAAAAGCCATTGATGCCCTAGACGAAGCCATAAGAGAGATAGGGGGAACGGAATATGCCAAATGACAGAGGGAAGAGGAAGAGTTTTCAATCATATTAAATGTATTAAAAACATGGAGTGAACAAACCTATCACTGTCGTCAGAGAAAGGAAGTTGTTTTATCACCGTTTTCACCACTTTCGCAGAAAAAGTCATGAATTCTTTTCATTTAATAATATTTTCAATTACTTTATGTTTTGTTATATAATATAATTAGTTTCTTGAAAAATTAGAATAAATTCAATTATTTATGATGTCTTATATAACATAATTACATTGTGAGAAAATTAAAGTTTTTATAATTAGATTAAAAATATAATTGAAAAATAAAATAATTATATTTTTATCAATAATTAACAAATTCAATTAATATTTCACAAGACATATTAGAAAACACATCGTAAATATTATAATATTTACGAGGAAATGTTACGAAAATCACATGGTCACGGGTTCTTATTTCGACGGAAGCGCAAAAGCTGCTAACATTTAATTTTAAATGCATGCCTATGAAACAATCAGCTTCTACTTTTCCCTCATAAAGTTAAAACAAGCCGACGTCTGTCTTGAGGTAGCAATCGTACAAAGACTGTATAACCTATGGAGTAATGTACGTGTTACAATTAGTCCTCTTCTGGAATGCAAACGGCTTCATCCTCGCTATCGGATTCGCTAATTAAAATACTTTCGTGATGCTGATCAAATATCTCTTTGCACTGATCTCCACCGCACGTTACTAATCTCTGCACGACTTTTCTCATAGAAGGCCGCTGGTTAGGCATTCTATTTGTGCAAACCAAACCCAAATGCAAGACACGCATCATTTGTTCTATGCAATTATTTCCCACCATGCGATCGTCAAACACTGCCTCTTGTCCGCCCATCAGAATTCTGTTGCGTATCCATTCCACGATGTCCCCGTCCTCTCCATACTCCGCCTCACCCGTAGCTTTCTTTCCGCTAACAAGCTCTAACATCACCACTCCGAAACTGTACACATCACTCTTCTCGTTCACCTTTAGCCTCTCTGCATATTCTGCATCACAATTCCCAACTCTAATAAAAATTAGAAGATAATTTGCTCAAGAAAAAGCTAATCTAATTTGCGGAAGAAAACTAAGATAACTGGATGTGAAAGAGTGAGTTTTGATACCTGGGGCGATGTATCCGTGGGACCCTACGTAACCAGAAACCGTGAACTGAAACCCCAGCTTGGTTAGCTCTTTGGATACCCCAAAATCTGAAATTTTAGCCCCAAATTGCTCATCAAGCAAAATATTGCTGGGTTTCACATCTCTGTGCAATATTGGAGGGCAGCAATCATGATGCATGTAACTCAGACCACGAGCCAGACCAAGAGCAATCTGATAACGGATCGGCCATTGGAGATTTACCTGCGGTCCAGATAGATTTCCGTGCAGATAGTCGAACAGGCTGCCGTTGGGCATGAACTCGTACACTAATAGCTTGAAATCGGAGTCTTCACTTGAAATGCAACAGAGAAGCTTCAAGATGTTAGCATGCCTGATGAGACCCAATTTGTCCACCTCCACTTCCCCCATTTTACTCTCTCTTCCCGTTCTGATCGTGTTCCGGATCTTCTTAACAGCTACGGCTTCCCCGTTTTGTAGAATGACCTTGTAAACTTTTCCAGCGCCTCCAGAGCCAATCACGTTACTCTCTCTCAAGTTGCGAAGGATGAATGCCTCGTCCACTTCTGTTGAATGTAACGGCGTCATCTTCCACGACTGCGTGTCTGCGTAACGCCGCTTCGAGGAGCGAGACAGATAAATGCAGCCCAAGGTAATGACGGCAACTATAAATAAAGATGGTACCAGAATGGTCACTAACCTCTGAGGTGACATTTTACTTGAAGATGAACACGAAGGTAGCATTAGATTCCGCCCTCCGCATAGCTTCGGGTTGCCCACAAAGCTGTCCTTGTAAGCCGGATTGTCTAAGCCATCAGGAATGCTTCCAGACAAGCGATTGTTGGATACACTGAAAAAGTTCAGATTCGGTCCTCCCAACTCGAGAGGAACCCTTCCAGAAAGCATATTGTTTGACAAATCAAGAGTATTTATTTTGCTAAACGATCCCGGGATTTTGCCCGTAAGCCTATTGTAACCCAAGTTGAGCTGAGTGAGATTCTTCAGAGACATTATTTCCTCAGGAATCTCTTCTGAGAGAAAATTGTGATCCAGCAGGAGAATGTTGACCAAACTCAAACTCCCGAACTCAGGTGGAATGGGGCCTGAGAGCTGGTTGTTGCTAGCTTCAAACACTTGAAGTTTTTTAAGCCGCCCAACTTCCGGAGGAATTACTCCGTCGAAGCGGTTGTTGCTTATCATCAATCGAATCAGACTCGTTGCTTGGCCGATTGCGGGTGAAATCTTGCCTCGGAACTTATTTTTCTCTAGAAACAATCCCTGGAGCTTGTCAGCACCCCATAGTCCCGGAGGAATCTCGCCGCTCAGCTGGTTGTCGTCGATGTACAGATACTCTAGAGATTTGCAGTCTGCAAAGAACGAAGGCAAAGAACCGTTGAATTTGTTTGATGTGCCAACGAAGCCATACAACACTCCTCCCCTGCACAGATTCTTCGGCAGAGGGCCTTCCAACCCACTATTCGACACATCAGAGACCACGAAACTGGAATATGAGCCTAAACTCTGGGGCAACAAGCCACTGAAACTGTTGTTGTACAGCATCAAGTTACTCAAGTGCCGGAGCTCGCCGATCTGAGAGGGGATGTTTCCGGTAAGCGAATTGTTTTGCAATTGAAGAAGACTCAGATATGTGAGATTACCAACTGCGTCGGGAACTGTGCCTTGGAGCTGATTGTGCCCCAAATCCAAAATGGATAACCTTGTGAGCTGGTCAATGTTCTCCGGAATTCGTCCAGACAAGTTGTTTCTAAAAAGAGAGAGTTCCATCAAATTTGACAGAGACATCAAACTGGCCGGAATATCGCCAGAAAGATCATTCTGCGACAGATCCAATAACTCTAGTCGAGTTAAATTGCCCAAGGAAGAAGGGATTTCTCCAACAAGGCTGCAGTTATCTAGCCTTAACTCTTGCAGCTGCTTTAAATTGCCAAGCTCTCTCGGTATAACACCGGGATGCAGAGGATTACCCCCAATCGTGAAGTTTCTCAGAGACACCAAACTGCCTACAAAATTAGGGAATGCCCCAGTCAGACTATTTCCGTGCAACAGGAGAGCTTCTATCTTTGGCAGGAGACCGAAGGCTGGTGGAATGGACCCGCTAAAAGCATTGTACGACAAATTCAGAACTCTCAACTCACTCAATCCGTAGATATGAGTCGGCAGGTTTCCAGTGAAGCCGTTGCTTGACAAATCGAGCTTTTGCAAACGGTTGCAATTGAAGAGGGCGTCTGGGGAAAGAATAGTGAAAGCATTGCCCTGAAGAGTCAAACCTGTGAGATTGGGAAGGCTGCAAATGGCAGAAGTGAAGTTACCAGAAATGGAGTGAGCAGTGAGATCAACAGTGGTAACTCTGTCGAACTCATCACAGGTAATTCCTTTCCAAGCGCACGGAGTTTGCTGAGACCCGTTCCAGTTGCTCAAAGCATTACTGCTGTCCCTCCAGTCCCCGTTTCTGAGATTAAGCAAAAGTACTCCGTCATGTGACAGAGAAGCACAGTGGGTAAGCAAAAGGAAATAGCTGAGAATGAATGAAAACAAAGCAAGCGTTGTGTGGAACATGATTGGGTGCAGAGTGTTTCAGCATTCAAATAACGATAAGAAAATCGCTCGGTTTGCAGTTACAATGGCAAAGCGCTTCTAGATTTTCATTAATATATTTTTCCTACAATCAACTTGTAGTTATGTAACCTTTTTGAGTGGTGTGAACTGGGCAAGGTTTTGTCTAAGAAAATAATTGAAGGAAACTTCGTAGAGCAAGGTTTTGTGGTGACGAAAGACGGGGAGGCGTGATTGACCCGCAATGCGTTCGATCACTTTTACTTTCAAAGAAAAGTCCTGAATCGGTTTCACTTGTGAGATTACACAAAAAAGTCTTTTCTTTTAAATTCTTGCGTTTTGTTGGTATGATGCGTCAATTATTGAAGGACAAGGAGGTCAGTTGGAAACCATTTAGGCGAGAAAACTCTAGAGTTAACTTATATATAATAAGTATCTTGGTTTTTAATTTATTTTAAAATGTTATATTAACCAATTGGTTATTGTTCTATTGATGAAATTGAATGGTTCTACATGAGCCCACCAAAGATTTAAGTATTGTTGAGTGCAAAGACTCCTACATAATAAGAGATGAAGTCAAGATTGCATCTTAAAAGAATTTAGGTAGAATGAATACCCTCAAAGCTTGACTCAAAATTCTGAATCTCCATAAAAAGTTAATGTTACATTATTATATAATTATTTCTATTTATTATTAAGATACAATTTTATTATTAAGTATATTTTTATATTTTAATTAAATAGTTTCCAAATACAAACAATAATAGATTATTATTATTGGTATTGTATTATTATATTATTTTGGGTAATACGCTTTCAATTCTCTATAATTAATATGTTATTTCTAATCTATTATCGTAGTACTATTTTAAAATAATATACTTATGTATTAAATAAAAAATAATTTAATAATAACATTGTAGTTATTCTATTTCTTACAGAGAGATAAATTCTTGTACTTCTTATTAGTGTAGTTAATATGACTGTAATATGCCTTCTACATAGTTAATGACTAGTAAGTGCACCTTTGTGTGCAATGGATATGTCGAAGAGATATGGGAGGAAGCATAAATTTAAAATATGAAATTAATTTAAGGAAAGTGTAGTCCTATTATTGTTTACTTATTTGGCTCAAATTTTTTTTGAAGTGCTTGTAGTGTTGCTAGTTAGAACAAATGACAAAATTGGAGCTAGTTTTTGCACCTCTACTATTACACAATTGCAATGTTTCTAAATAAACACTATCCAACAACTTGACATTTTAGAGTCATTTGTGTAATGATAAAAAAAATTGTGTTATTTGAGGACTTTGCATTTAATAATTCTATCAAGCACACCTCCTCCTCTTTCTATTGAGAAACATATGCATGCATATAATTCAAAATTGAAGGTTAGGGTGTATACGAAGGCTTGCAAGTTCATGAACTCTAGAAATAGTTGTAAATGTCTTGACACTTGTTGAACAATATTGCCAATCTCAACTATTATTCTTTGAACTACAAGGCCTTGTGATTTGTGTATTATTAAGGAACATACCAATTTTAGTGGTATTTGATGATGTTTTCTTTGACTCATTAGGCTTACGAGGACATTTTTTTGGTTGTAGTGATCCCATGCTAGATCTATGTGGTTTCTAAATTAAATTATAAAAAATAAGGGGACTTGAGGTGGTTTGTCATCATCATCATAGAAAGTTTCTTTGACTTATGCAAGAGCACCATTCAAAAGTCTTGTTTCAAACAAAATATTTATACATAATCTAACTTTTGTCTAATACACAAAAGGATTTGAGATTAGAGTTGGTTTCAATCTAGATTTTACCATGACCATCTCTTTCCTTGTTCTATAATATGTATGGAGAGTGCCTTAAAATAGGGAAATATTCATCTATTATGGAGTGACACCATCTCATTTGTTACAAATAGGTGGTAGGATGTTTTCTAAATAAATTATTGTTCAAAAGTAAGTACAAAGCTTGATCATGACATTAAAATTTGGCTATCAATAATACTAGGGTTCACATTGCATAATTTTGAAAGAAGTGGACAAAACTCTATTTCAAAAGATTTGCTTCATTATAGACAATAAAAAACTAGCATTATAACAATTTTGAAGTTGCATCATAGTGCTTATCTAGGAATTTGATGCAAACATTGCAATTTATTTCATGCTAGTAGTTGATCTAGATCATGAAAGAGAATGATTGAACATCAACTAAATGTGACATGGTTTTGATTTGGGACTACTTTTAACAACCTAATATCAATTTTTTGTAACAATTTTAGACCAATGAAGCTCATCTCATCTATTACAATGTATTAAATGAAATACATTCTTTCATGGAAGGTTGCAAGTTTAGATTAATTAATTGAGAACGGGTACTAGTCCAATCATGATACTAATTAATTGAATATTATTCTTCTTATACACACATTCCTTGGGTCTAAAAGACATTCTTACAAGTTATTTCATTTTATCTAGATACTACTATCGTGGTGTGAATTATTTGTTAACTCTCCTATGATGCTATGATTTGTATATATTTATCACTTTCTCTTTAAATTATATTTCTACTTTCATTTTGAAGTATAATTTTTGAGGACTCATTAGTTTGCTATTATTTGGATGTTTCCTTCATATTTTTTCTCAATGCCAGCTTAACACTTTCCAATGTCATTATAATTATTCATCACTAATTTGACAATAGTGTTTAGCTGCCATTGTTATAGAAGGATATGGTGATGATTCATTAAGTGAAAATGTTCTATTATGGATGTTATTGGTCTAGTATAACTACCTCTTAGTTTTTGACAAAATGAAAATTTTATGTCAAGATCATTACTCTTCTATCATTCTCTAGAAATTATGTATGTCTTGCTAAAGTCTTTTAAGGTATGGTTGATGTCCTTTAGATATGATTTTCTATATTAAAGATGCAATTTAATGATCATGCTTGAATAATTTATGAACTTCAAAATTATTGAGGCATGTATGTAATGTTTAATGTTCTATACTCAAAATGTTTGGTTTCATTTTGCTTGGAAGACTAATTTTAGTCTCATGATATCCTATATAGACCCAAATACTTCTAACTTCTAATTCTCAAATTATATTTCTGAAATAACCTTGGTTGATATGTGGACACTTGGATCTATATTAGAAGAATTGATCAAGAAATATTTGGATCCTCTCTTTCTCTTGAGATGGAGGAATTCAAGTATCTTTGGTTAGGATAATTTATTATATTATCTTTGATAAAGCGAACTCCAGGTAAAAAATTTAGAGATCTATCTTATATTTAAGAAATGCAATTCGAAGGTATGCATACCACGTGTAGAGTTGAGGAATGTATGTACCAATGGAGAGTGTTGTGTATTTCATATCAAAAATATGGTCTAGTAATAAATACATTTAAAAATAGTCTATAATTTTTTTATTATGGTAAAAGTAGATTTTGAAGGGACTCAAAACCATTTAACAAAAGGAGTGTATAAAGATATGAATATGCACCAACCAAAGTTTTAAGGTAAAAAATTCCCTAAAATAAAAATGTTACCATTAGGATAATTAAACAAAAAGATAGCTTAAAACTCGAAAAAGGTAAGAAAAATATAACTAGACATTAAAAAAACAAAACAAAGAGAAAAATTGTCATTTCATTGAGTGACTTGGAAACCTTTTGTTGGAAATATAAGGTAGGCCAAGTTAATGAGAGGGAAGGGCTGAATTAGGAACCAATAAAACATTCACTCACATCACCAATTAATCCTTCATATACTATCATGAACTAATTGCACACGTGAAAGAATGAAAGTAATAAAACATTCATAACACTTTGACACCAGATATGGTGATCTAGAAACCTTCCAATTAGAAAGTAAAATTGGGGTGGGGATGATACCCACAAGCTTTAGTACTATAGTATAAAGATGGCCTATCAAGGCTTACAATTGACCACTTTTGGTGATCTTCAATAATAGCAACAAGGATTCTTAGGTCCACCTTGTCAAAGGATTTACAAACATACAGTCAAGTGTGCACTCTATTAGGAGATTTAGCAAAAGACTATTAAGTCCACCCGGTCAAAGGATTTGACTGATGCACTTGTTAGGATGAATCAATGGTTGATCTATGATCTGCAAGTTTGATTTTCTGAATGAGATTCCTTGAATTTCAATGATCACCTAACTATGATAGATAAGTCTCTACTATACCATATACTACTTGTTGCCTTCATCAATTTATGCTCATCTTCTTCCTACTTCTTTACATACTCATTCATAATTATTCCTTGGATATAATAAAATGAGTTACATATATATCAATGCAATTAATTACCCTCTAGAATCAGCTACAATACCAAATTCATCATAATTCACAAAGTCGACCCATTAATGTAACTCAAGTTTTGAAGTCAACTCAGTGATGTTCTCATACTCGACAAACACTATCAACACTCAGCAAACTCTAGCACTTTGTTGAAGTTGAAGCTCAGTCCATACTGATCACTTTGAGTAGCATGATCTTGGTTAATGATCACCTGACTATGATAGACAAGTCTCAACTATATGATATACTACTTGTAGCCTTCTTCAAATTGCACTCATGTGCTCATTACTTCTTGACATACTTATTCTTAATTACTCCTTGGATATAATATAATGCATTACATATATCAATCCAATGAATTACCTTCTAGAGTCATCTACAATACAAAATTCATTATAATTCACAAAGTTGACCCATTACTATAACTCAAGTTCTAAAGTCAACCTAGTGATGTTCTGACACTCGAAAAACACTATCAACACTTGACAAGCTCTGAAACTCGGTTGAAGTTGAAGCTTGGTCTATTATGATCGCTTCAAGTAGCACAAACTCGGTTAGCACTATATGACTCTGTGAGCACTGAGAAACTCAGTAGATACTGAATCACTCAGTTGACACTGTATGAATTAGACAACACTAGATTCTCTTTGTTAAAACTACGAGCTCCATAGTCACTATAAAACTTGGTTAACACTATAGAGCTCAATTAACACTAAGATCTTCATCACTTCTACTAGAAAGCTCAGTAGAATCTACTACTCTTGGGCGATATTGTAAACTGTCTCAGATGCTCGGTAGACACTATGAATCACGACCAGAACTGCATTTTGACTTTTTAGCTTGGTAGCAACTGAAACACTTGGTTAACACTTCTAGATGAATGATAATATTGGTAGCAACTGTAGAGCTCGGTACCAATGAAACAAAGTGACTAAGTGTTAAGTCACTAATAGACAAATTGATCTTAATGTCAAAATTCTCCCCCTTTGGCATTAGTGACAAAAACACTTATCATACTACAAATTTGAATTCTCAAAATTAAAAGGTTTTAGCAATATTTTGTGTCTTAAACTCGATTTCAACTTATGCTGCTATAGCTCGATAAATTACTCTATTTTTCTAGTTTTTGAAAATTGCTTTTATAAACATATGTTCTCCTTATCTGTACATATGTGTACATATTACTACTCCCCCATACATATCTCTGGAGTATAATATTGTTTTCTATACAAATAGTCTTCTCTCCCTTTGTCAATAATATTCTTCCCCTTTTGACATAACTGCCAAATGTGTTGAATATTTACAAGTTAATACCAAAATGTGACAAGAAATTAGTATGTACCTTCAAAATGATTGTCATATCTTTTCCCAATTCTCTTGCAATACCTTGGATGCATCCAAGGTTATTTGTACCCCTACTAACAGTTCCATCACATGATCAACTATGGAGAAATTATTATCATGGACCAATGTTTTTGCATGTGCAATATGATTTTGCATTGCATCCATATTTGGAAGAATCATGTTGTGGATTTTTGCAAGTACGGCCTTAATCCCGGCTTCTTCCCTTAACAATTTTTCTTGTAGATCTATTAAGTATCTAATCTTTGTATAGTGTGTAGAGCTAAAACTAGGATCAAGTAACAAATGATGTGCACTTGCCTTCATATCATCATCTATCTTGGATAATTTATCTTGAATCTCTTTGGTAAGGACAGATGTGACACTCAATTTGATAAATAAAGAAACAAAATTATTTACAAATGTTTCTAATGTAGCAAAAATAGTAGACAATTCTACTTGATCAATAACAATCTTCTATGCTACTTGCTCCAAAAATTTATTTTCAAATCTTTTGTCTACTCTCTGCAATAGATTTTCTTGTCCATTCAGTTTATCATTGTACTTGTAGACAATCTCAACTAACTAATCTAGAATAGGTTAGTTCTCATCAACCTCAATATTCTCTTGATGTCCTCAAGGACTTAATTTTCCTTTTTCCTCTCTTCTCTAAGCTTCTACACTAGTATCCATCTCTCTAGGAGTGAGGTTAGAGGTATCTAATTTTGGAATAACAATGTCCTCATTTAGATCAATTTCTTCCTCTTTTCCCTTATCCTTTTGAATAATCTAGATGAAACAATTTCTTTTCCCTTATTCAAAACTTTAGTGCTTGATTGAGACTAGGTCTCAATTGTCATTACACTAGTTGTGGTGGAAACAATAGTTAAAGTAGGAATAGCACCAAATGTACTAACAATAGAAATAACACTAACAATAGGAATGCCTTGTTGTTGCTCAGTCAAGCCTAATGCTAGAGAGACTTTCTACTTAGCTAATGAAATGTTAGACACTTTTGTCATTGAAACACTCAGTAGAGTAATTCCATATATTGGTTGGGTGCTGGGTGATCCAGTTGTAACCACAACCAACTTGATAGAAACCCTCTCTTAGCCTAATTGCACTAAGGATTTGCTTGGAGAATGAGGAAAGGAAGCCATAAATTCTACTGCAATCTGCCCAAGATTTAGGGCAAAAACATACCAACAAATTTTTTTAAAGTGTAATGACAACTATGTTAACACACACAATGACATAAAACATAAATAATCATTGAGTACATTGTATAAGGGTGATAGCATGGTACATCTAGTTTTGGTTTATAGGGTCTAGATACATAGTTGAGTTTAGATTATATTACATGAGGATGCTGAGTCGATATCCCATTCTATAGCACAGGTTCAAATCCTAGTCTCTAGTGCCACAAGAATACTTATTTCAAGTTTGATAAGTTAATTGATTAAACTTTGGGTTCATGGTTACAAGGTATGATGTCACATTCAATAAGTATTTAGGGTTTTCTAAGTTTACAATTGAGTTTGATCGAGTTTATAGGTTTAGTTTTCAGTCAAGGTTTGATCCACATGTTTTCCTTTCCAACATGAAGCCAGAGTAACTCCACAACATTTGTACATTTGGGTTTTAACCCTAATTGATAGGTAATTCAACCTGACTTAACCATAATGTATTCCACTTCATTTGATTTGATCAATAATGTAAGTTATATTAGATTTAATCTGATATTGAATACTTGTTACATTTTACTAGGTCATCTTTATCATAACATACTAATACTTAACTTCTGATATTATCATAACCCATTTAGAACTAATGAAAAACATTAAATGTTTATCATTAAACTATTTACATCATCTAACTCTTCCTCTATCATAACCCAACTCATCCTATTACATTATCTAGTCAACTTGAGTTATAACACTTCCTAATCCACTAATCACCTTCTAGGTTATAATTCAAATGTAAAATATCGCAATACTATAATCATCACATAAATTTAAATACCTACATAAGATTGCTAACATAAAATTTCTAACTAATACATTTCCAATCCTAACCTTTACTTAACTACTAAGAGAACGTTATCCATTAACAACTAATACTAGCCTTTGACACAATAAATTTTAACCCTAATGTTGGATAAATCAAAAACCCACTCACCACTAAAATATATTATTATAAAACTCTAATACACATAGTTTGAACTTCACCCCAAATACTAAGCATTAATAAAATAACATTATGAAATCATCTACTCATTATCCATTAAACTTGATTAATGTAATCTCTAGTCTAATCATACCTTCAAGCAAGAGTATTAAACATAATAAAAAACAATACAAAATGATACTATGCATTATTTACTATCCACTAAAATAACTTACTTAAAAACATACTTAACTATCTAACACCTATTAACTACCCTTAAGCCCTACCTAACTAATCTTAACTAAACTCCCTTTTTCCTAACTTAAACTTCCCACTTGACAAGTGGGATCCTTAATCCAAGGTGGGTTTTGCCCAAGGTGGAAGGCACACCACCCAAGGCCAACATAAAGGAAAGGAAAGGAGGTTTTATAGTCCACGACACTATGCCATAGTTTTTGGGTTTACGCATGGTGATAGTGATATGGGACTACTTCGTACTCTTTTTCGAGAGGCGCTTGGCACTACAAACGAGGCGTACATACCCTACCCCCCAATGAGATTTGAACTTGTGACCTCTCTTTCAAGAGTACAAGTTTTCCACCACTAGGCCAATTCAAATATGCAAGGGAACACAACATATGCAAGGAGCACTTGGAAATGGAGGGAGCATGCAAGGGAAGAGGAGGGTTGCATCTAAGAAGGGAAAGAAAGGCGGTGGGGAGGGTCCCACAACAACTACGGGGCCTTCCATGTTTGACCAAACTATTAGGTACCCTACTTGATTAAATGCAGCCTGCACCCAAAATGAATGAGGGGAAGTGTGTGGTGGAACAAGTGGGGAAGAGGTGACATCACCTTGTCTGCCAACACACCTCACAGTGGGTTTGAAGGAGTAGAAGATGCGTGGGACATAAAGTGTAGAGCCTCCATTTGGATTCCAAACGCATGTGAGGGGAGGAAAATGGATATTTCATTTAATTTTTGCTTGACTATGTGCAAAGACAAAAATAAAAACCCCACCGACTCCCTGTTTGCATTCAAAGTCACATGAGGAACTTAGGAAGGAAGGGGGCTGGGCGTAGTAGTTATGTTTAAAAGGTTATAGGTCTCTGTTAATCTGCCTCAATGCAGATTTTGTTTTGCATCGTCATCATTGTGCACACGTTGTAGTTTTTTAAAGAGGACTCTATTATGTTTTTGTCGCTTCTCCTTCGCCGCAATTCAAATATTTTTGTTTTGAACAAACAAAACACCAAAATCAAAATCCCACTCACATTAAAGAACAAAATTTACCTAAAAATGTCAGAGATCTGGATTACAGGAGGGAAAAAAAAGGCGTAAATGCATAGAAATGAATTGGTTGATTTGCTCCTGTTGCAGTTCCATTTGGGCAGTCAGGTCATCTGCAAAAAGACACAACTAAATGGAGGAAGAAGAATTAGATGAAGAAGAAGGATTGGCATTCCCAACGCTTGAGGGAGAAGGAATGGCCTGATTGTTCAATCGAGCATCCTCATATTCAAGCAAGAGACATTTTGGAATGTGATGATTGAGGTAAGGCTCCATTAATGGCCACCGCTGCATTTTTCTGGTGTAACTCTGCCAGATTCATATTCATGCTCATGCTCATCACATGTTCGCCATGGTCAAAAACTGATTTAAAACACTGCATTCTGACATCCCATTCAGAATATACAACCGCTATCCATTTTTTTGGCATTCGTTTGATGTTTTTAGTTTTATCTTTTTCACCCTTTACACGTGCCAATAAAGAGAAGGTATTTCAATTTCTTTGTACAATCGGGAGGAGATAAAAACAACGTCACTTTTATTGAAAATCTAGTTAAAACGTAGGTAATTTATTTAAAACTAATCTAAGATTTTATTAGCTTAATTTATTCTATACTAAATTTAAGATTCTTTAATTGAATTTAGTACTTTGATAAATTCAAAAATCTTTAGTTTGATTTTATGGTAAAATAATATTTGTTATTCAAATTAGAAAATGATATCAAGTTTCTTTAATACAATTTAAAAATGTATCTCATATAAATGATTTAGAAATTATATATAACTCATCATATAATCTTTTTCTTTTCACAACAATATTAATGTCTTCAAATGATACTTTGAAGATATAATGTAAATTATTTATATATTTATATTAGATTCATCATATGTTATAGATTAAAATAATCAATCAAAAAAATATGATACATTAAAATCATAGTTATATTATAGATTATATTTAAAATATCTATTTACAAATCTTGTGCATAAATTGATCTTCAATCAAATCAAATTTATCCACTTAGATTCAAATTGATAAACTAAATTATTTCTCTACAAAAAGGCAGAGACTCATGCTCAAATAGAGCTCTTGTTTATTTCAAAAAATTTATAGGCAAGTTCCAAGGGTGACGGGATGTTTAAGAAGATAAAAATATACATGTTTATATTTATTTATTTAATATGACTAAGATTTAGTCATTATAATAACGACTGTCACAAAAACTTTTGAATTAATTTTCCTTCCTCATCCATTTGGCAGAATGTTGTAGGAGCCCATTTTGGCCATTTTTGAAAACTTTTTTTTTCTTTGCAAGAACTTTTTAAAAATGATTTGTTTGTAGTGTATTAATATGGGTGGGTTTTATTAAGGAACTTGTTGACAATATTAATTTAGCATATTCTATAGGTGTAAGGGGATGTTTTATATTTATAGTATGTATTCTAGGATTAGATTAAATCTTGTTATTGCATTTGCATTATCTACATTAGATGTTGATATGCAATTTACATGAAATCTACTTGAAATTCAACATTAAACCTTTATATGAACTCCATGATAAAATATGATCACTAGTAATTATAATTCCTTTTTATTACATCATATTCATGAAATAAACTTAATTTACATTATTTCAATCTAAAATTTCAAAAGGAACTATGAAGTTTTCCATTAAAAACTCATTTAAAACTAATATACTTGAGAGTAAGATTATATTCAAAACTCATGGAATTTCTATAGATCACATACTTCATTTAATACAATAATCCGTATTTACATTGCCAAATTTAGAATGATCAACAATTTCTGTATTACATAAACAACTAGTTACATCCTTTCTTTGTTTTAGGTAAACAATGTACAAGAAAGGGATAAGAAAATGGAGAAGTCTCCATGACAACAAAACTCAACGACACCAAGAAGATTATGAATCCCATCCTTCTCCACTACAAGTATTCTTCAAGAAATTTGCAAAAAAAAAAGAAAAAGGCAACCACAAAGAGCTCACCTCACAACCAAGGCCTCGATGTGAGGCCACAACTTGAGCTAGGAGAACTAGTAATCTACTAGGTGAAATTTAGAAAATAATAACAAATACACAATCAACATATAGTTCTCACCCACGGTAGATACAACAAGTTTTGTAATGAACCTATGAATAGGCAGAAGGTGGATTTTTTCCCAATAGAAGATGTCAATCATGAACACAAATCATATGCCTCTTTTGAGGCTATCAAATCACCTAAACTTCCATTTCTTTCTCTCATTATTCCCCAAAACCAAAACCAGTTAGTATTGACAAGCAAAGGCCAATAACACCTTACTTTCTTCCTCTCCTCATCATGAGAAGAGACTTTACACTAACCTAAGGTCCAATTAAATCCCTTCTCACATACATGGCTACTTCTACCCTATCTAAAGGTGATTAATGCCAACACTCTCTTCATAGTTTCCCAAACAAAACAAGGAAAAGAAACATGAAAAGATAACAAACTTAAAATCTATAATTCCCTTCCCTCACATGATACAGGCACACACACATATTGCAATATACAAGAATTTAACATATACAAGAAATGAACAAAGAAAATAACCATGGCAATAGAGAACCTACCTTCTCAAAGGTTATGGAAATGAAGTTTTGAGTTGAGCTAAAATCATTTTTGTTCCTCAAATTCTAAGATCACAGCTCTAAATGTAGAGAATGGGTGAACAACCTTCAACTCTACAAAGGGACTATAAATAGCCTCTAAACTCAGCCTCCCAAAATAGCTATAACTCAAAATCTTGACTTAAGCCTTCTATAGTCTTCCCACTTGCCCCTATCATAAAGACAACCTTTTGAAGGAGTAGAAACATGGGTAACCTCATAGAGATGGTCCATTTTCCCACAAAAGAGAAAATGAAGTATTTTAGGGGTCATAAATGTTGGTAGAATGTTCTAGAAGGTTGGAAAAGGTTCCTAACCCATACACGTACCACTTGTGCACTTGAGTTATGTTAAATTTGGCATCTAGGATAATTATAGGACCTATAAAAGTGGCTTGAAGTATTTGATCTTAAAAACCTTAACGATGTAATCTTTACACTAAATCCTAATTAACAAGATTAATCTCAATTACTAACTAATCGGTCTTAGATTAGCAGGTTACTCTAATAACTCTAATTTGACATGTCAACACACATATGAATATAAAAAGTATCAAGTGACACCATAAAAATTAATTTTACATAACATTTGACATGTCACAATTTATAGAATGATTCACATACATTATGATTATAATAAAAATAAAACATATAATGATTCACATACATTAAGATTATAATAAAAATAAAATACTTGACAATGAGGTTTGAATCACTTTATTGGATTCAATCTTGGTTTTACAGTTTTCACATAAGATCAATTTTTCAATTCTCTAATTAATTCCACAGTTAATTATCCTGTAAAATCTATTCAAATATCAGGTATTTGATAACATCACATTCATATATTTAAACCAAATTTGCATAATCACATTGATCAAAATATTAAAACTTTCATTTAAATACTCTTTCTTAGTTCTTCACACATATTTAATCATCACAAATCTCATAATTCAATCATTATAACATATTCATCAGTTTGAATTAAAATAATCATTGTAATGCATATGTATACCTAAAACATCATAAAAATCAATAATAGGGCATACTAAACTATCTAAATGCATATACCCTAATAATCAAGGTATCATAATTAACATCATCACCATAAGTTGAAACACCTCATATCATCGTTAGTACAAATTAATGTTTAAATAGTTGAACAATGTAGTAAGTCTTGAATCACAGAGTAACAAAACATGAATACATCAACTAATTGCAATTTCCATTATGACACCTAAATCATAAAACATTAACTCATATACTTCATCATAATCATTATACATAAGATAGCCATAATTTATCATGATGTTCTCTACATGGTTTCTTGCAAGAACAACAAAATTTCCCCATACTATTTCCTTGTCATGCTCATACATCCATTCAAATCTCCTATAAAGGATTTAACAGAGAAATTCATATTTAAATAAGTACATACAAGTAGGGGTCTTAAACTTATATATCACTTTTTTCTTCATCATTCTTCCTTTAAATCATCTTCATCAATCTAATGAAATAATACTCTTTTGAGTTAGCATAATAGATAGCCAACTAAGAATTTGAGGTCAATGAAAATATAAAAACCAATATGACTCTTTTGCATACATTCATATAATTATCAATTAACAATATCCCACTTTTAATTACACTATCAATTGGTGCTAACAAAAACTTGGATTCAAATTTGATGAGAGAAAAAAAGAGGATGATGTTGAGGACTTCAAAAGGAGTTGTAATAGGAAGATAATTTCCTACTTTAGTTAGTTCATTTCATGGATATGTTATCTTGCATTTTTTAGGAGGAAAGAAATTGATGCATTTTTGAGAGTGGGTTCAGTTGATTTCTTATCAACTCCTAGTATGGGTGAATTAGCTCCTAACATGGTTAGAATATATTGATAGTGATTCAAAGTAACCTAATAGAGAATACATGTATTAATTATATTAAAAAATTTCCTAACAATGTTACATCTTTTTAAAGAGAACTTTTAAATTAGTACATCATCTCATGGGAATCATCCCTACCAGTGTTTTCTCTTTGATCAAGGTTTCCCTAGTTAACATATCCTATGTAACTTTTCATGATCATCATCCTGTGGTTGATGTATATTTTTGTTATAAATTTTACATTAGATAAAGTTGATTTAAGTTGTTTAAAGTACATGATTGAGATATTGGTGGACTTTATTTTAAAACATTTTCCTAGTGAGAGTGACTAGAAGGAGGAAGTATTTTTTAGAATATCTTAGGATCCTCTAATATTCTTTGATTGCTTGGCTAAAAAATTCTTCAAAGGAGAATTTCTCAATAGTAAAAGGAATCTATTGTTTCCTAAATGTTTCTTGTTCTAAAGCCTCAATAGAATTGTGTTTGTAGACTATTTATTTTCCTAAGGGAACATCATAGACTTAGAATTTTTCCACCTAGAAGTCCTAGATGTAATGCCCCACCAAGGGATCCAAAGAATTTCACTAAGTTTGCTAAAATTTTTTTTTTTAAAAACATGAAAGATAAACTATTCACAACTTATACATAGTATCGGAAGCAATAGTAACATCAACTTGAAAGTAAACATAACACAACATAACAGATTACATTCCTTAAAGATCTCTTAACGTTGAATTACATATAATCATAACTTATTCATCTAACATCACATCCTTATGAAATGATAATGTTACATCCAATGTTCATAAAAAATATACAAGTGTCCTTTTGTAATTATATTTTAGATTGCTCAATCATCCACTCTACATGTTACAGGGTATGAAAAACTTAAAAGAATATACATCCGTATAAATAAAGTACATCATCATCCAATATTAATCCATGATGCAATAACATAATGAAAGCACAAACCATACATGATACATCATCGCAAAAGATATAAACATCCATCACAAAATTTAACCATATATCACAAACATAAATAACTAAGTGCACGGTTCCTCCCAACCATAAATAGAATCATTAGACCATCGTAGATCCTAACCATCCCTCCGTGCGTAACATTCCAAAGCACCGAAGAGATCATCAGTATTAACATAGTAGGAATGTCACTCCTAAAACATCCTACTAACATACAAAGTAAAGCATAAGATAACATCATTTAACATATGAAAATCATCAATATAAGAAACATACGAGTAAATACATCTATCATAAGGTATATCATCTATCATAATGCTCCAAGAACATAATGAAGATAAATACCAACCAAGAATACTCAAGCCACGGTGTCTCGGATGGATATCAAATGATAAGAGTGGAAAAACACTACCACCCGACCGCGTGGAACCTAAGTGGTCCACTCCCACCATGCCGAGGAGATAATCTCAAGTCCCAAACAGGCTATCAATTCACAAAGTACAAATCTCTATAAGTCTAGGAATCCTAAAAGTATACTAACTCAAAGGTTCCATCACACAAAACCGACATCTAATTCCAAGAGGCACACAATGACATGTAGGAAACCTACTCTACAAGCGAGAAAGTGTCATCGCATTTATCATGTAAAAGTTACCCTGGTAGTTAGCTAAACTCCATGGGTCCATACTGATCTCATGCGGCCACTAGTATCCTCTCATACTGACGAGACATACTACGGAATGCAAGGTCGCAACTATGCGTTCTCACTACTCCCATCCTAGCCTGTACAAGCACTCAAGGCATGGGCGAGAACATCAAAAAAATTATCTTTTTAGGTTCATTTAATCCCCATTTAGTGTGTAAATGTTATCACTTATTAACCAAACTTACAATGAGTTACCCTGGCAGCCACTTAGGGCCCCGACCCCCATTGCAAGCCACTTCCTGACACTATAAGTAGATTACCTACCCTAAGCTCATGGAATCATAAAATCACCACAGTCCTGTACTAGCGACTGTAAAGAAAATCGAAAAGATAATCCAATAAAAAGAATCATCAAATCACCAAGATAAGAATCATCAAATCTCCATGAGCATCTAGAAAAGAATCCATAGAAAATCATGACCACAACAGTTCTCTATTGGCAACTGAAGGCATCACTGATAATCATAATAATCATTGGTTCTCAATAACCAAAATATATCTCAAAATAAATCACAATATCCATTGGTTCTCAACAACCAACCAAGAATATCTCAAAATCATATTGATCAAAGACTCCAAAATGGTTGAGTCAAACATGTCACAACATGACATCATCAATAAATAAATCCACATTTCAGTTCCATCATGGCGACTAGAAATTAATCCAAGGATAACTGATCGATGACTCAAAAATGATTAGCTCAAGTGTCTCATACACATACATCTCAGTCTCACACATGAAAACTGATGAACAATAACAATCAGTAAATACAAACATTTCATAGAGCATACGATCATATAACCATGGTTTGGCTTTATAAAGATCAAGACCAAATAAGATCAACATGTCATCATATCTCATAACCTCTGAGGGTAACAACCTAAGACCGGTCAACACTAGTCAACCCAAAATCCAAAACAAGAAGCATATAGAATACACGATGCAAACACATGTTTTGGTTTACTAAATTCACATAGTTGAATAATGTGTAGGGGTTTCCAGTTTTTTGTTTGCAAGTATACTTTCAAGTGTCTTAAGTTTCATCATTTGACCTACAAGTCAACCCAATTGTTCCCTGATAGCATTATCCTTTCCATAATTAAAATAATATTCTAAGAATAGCTGAAGGATAAATATTAAATTATTTGACACTTAATAAAATCATTCACTTTATTTTGCTAAGATCAATGTTACAAATTGAATGACTCTTCTTAATGTTACTTCAACTTTTAACATAAATCAAAAATCATTATTCGTCTAAATTATAAGGGAGCCAATTACTAGTCTTCGAATAAGAAGATTATAAATTTATTAAAATGATCAATTTAATCAATCAATTAACATAGGTACACCTTCCATGACCTATTAACATTCTAATAGTTCTCAATTAAATATTACTAAGTCTCACTATTAAAATATTTAAGGTCATTATTCAAGTCATGAGAGTACGACTTGTCAACTTCGATATACATACTTCACAAATTTTCTAGAGGAATCGATATTAGCATATCAATTAAAACTTTATTACATAACTTAATTATTAATTAAATCTAATTAAATCTAATTAATTTAATTAATAATTACATATCTATGGCAATGTTCCAATTAATATCAATTGACTAATAACTAACTATAATTTTGTAAGTTAAAAGTCAACTATAATCTAGTACACAAATATTCATATTCATAGTTCAATAATAATAACTTGTTAATATTTAATAACAAGCTACGTTGAGAATCTTATTAATAAATCTATAATGACCACATTCGTCATTCTTTCAATGAATACTAATATTCCCTTGATAAAATAATTAAAAACTCTATTATCAATTAAATCTAATTAATTCTACGATTAAATTAACTAGTGGCCATGTCAATAACTACATGATTATCAGCTGATAATAGTTTCGTTCATTAAGAGTCAACCATGTATCATTCCATCAATGTTCAAATTATTATTTTACTAATAAAAAATTATAATAAATATCCAATATTAATATCTCAACTAAATACCTCCTATGTTGGTTGATAAATAGATTAATTATACTTCTTCTACTATTAACTAATCTTAATTAAATTAGATTAGTTAATAAATCATATAAAACTAATGCATAAAAATAAAACTCTACTAAGGGAAGATTGCAATAATATCTTTAATTCATTCCACGTTTTGATATATTATTTTTGTGAAGTTTAAGCATAAAGAACTATTGGTTATGGAAAATGGAGAAATATTTGTCCTTGAATAAAATAGTCCTAGTACGAGGGCCATATCTCCCTAATGAATCGTTGGATCGGGCTGAAATTGAAATATGTTGGAGAGGGTCAAGTTGCACCAATTCTGAGTGGAGCGATCGAATAAATTCGATCACAATAAAAAGTTATGAATGACTGAGTTCGGTTCTATCTAAGGGGCAGTGACAGGGCAGTTTGTGATGAATTAAGAATTTCTCCTAAAAGGTAATTGTTCTCTAAATTTACCCATTCATCTATCTAATAGGTTTGTCTGTACGCATTTGAAAATATAATTTGATAGAAAGATTATATCTAACCATTCAAATTTTTAACTTAGAATTTCTATTTTAATTTCAAATCTTGTCTATCTAATTTCACAATATAAATTCGAACCCAAACCCGATTAAGATCTAATTTCTTTCTCATTTGGAACTAGGGTTTTTCTATGAGTTCTCTATTTATTCCTTCGCATACATATCTAGATTCCAATTTCAAATTATAGATTCAATCATAGAGAAGATTCAGACACATATAACAAACATGATGAAGACAGGAAGAGAAATAGTGCAAAGAGAATATGTGAATATCACGAGTGCACCTGGACACTGATGCTAATCCATCATGCCTCAGAAGTCCATAGAAAATCCCTTCCTTCTCCATCACTGCAATTCCTCCAAGATCCAAGCCAATCAAATCCTCCAGGTGACTAGAAGAGCTAGAAGGAGCATATAAGCATGTAGAAAATATATGAGCATATGAACTTCTCCAATGCATGTAAGCTTTGAAGCTTCCATTTTAAGCTTGTAGCTTGTAGTTTCCATTTAGCTTGTCTGAAACACACTAGGAGAGCCTCTATTTAAAAGCCTCTACGCTGCATCTAGAGTGTCTCTAGAAACAACTAGAAGATAAGCATGACAACCAAGCATGAGCCTTCTCCAACCTTCTAGATGAGTCTTAAGGTTGTAGGCACCATGTGCTCAAATAAACTGCTAAGTTCTAAGTGTAGAAAACTTGTACATTCTTAGAGTACAAATCCCTATGTTGTCTACATGACAACTCCCAAGAATTTGCCAATTCCTATGTGAGCAAATATTAAAATAATGCACATTAATATAATAATTAATTTACTCTTCCCAATTTAATTTATTTATTTATTAAATCTCATGCACTAACTTTAATAATTCCACTTTTCAATCTTAATATATTTATATTTTAAGCACATGAAATCTAGAATATTTTAATAATTTTAATATATTTTTCACTTTTAAATTTCATTTTCCGAAACTTAATTGCTAAAATATTTATTAGCTTTAATAATAATATTATTTAGTCATTTATTTAAAAATGAACTCCAAATATATTATTATTAAAATAAATATTGTCACATTCCAAATTTAAACTTTAAACTTTTATTTTCAAATTTAATTATTTTATTTAATTAATTTTCCAATTAATTAAATAAAATAAATATTAAAAATCATATTAATTTTCCATTAAATTAAACTATTAATTAAATCTTTTAATTAGGCTTAATTAATAGAAAATACATCAAAGACTCATAAGGTAAAAAATATGAAAACCCATCATAGCCAAAATACATACAAAATCAAACCAAGGGTTAATATCACGAATTACATCATCTGACGCATTCGGAGGCTACTCAACTCAGATACTTGTCCTAATTTTTCAATTAGAACAAATGGCTTAAAGGGTTGGGATTTGGACTTGAGAATTTATCTCCCCTCTCTTATCATTGAGATAATATGATAGGGTACACTCATCTTGGCAAATTCAGAGAAGTAGATACCCGGTACCTGCAACTTGCATAAAAACCATGCATTTACAAACACAATATATACTAAACTAAACAGGAAATGGCAGGAAGTGGTGCATCGTGTAGATCCCGACTAGCAGGTGACTACGACTCCCTTCCTTAACCACATCAGACACGCCATACATAAGAACAAACACACACGCCATACACATGCAAGTATGGGGTAAGTATCCATAAGAAAGCACATATGATAATACATCATCTTACTAATCATCATTAATAACTGAAAGTAATGTAATAATCATCATCAATAATTGCGATCACTAAAAATAATCATCATACATACATGAAATGTAGAGTCTAAGTAATCTCATCACATAATAAACTTAATCCATAGCACAATATCTGATAATCTCAAAAGAATGCTGGGTAAGTGCACCGAGTTGTGGTGCCAAAAAGATGACACCCTTTTTTTCCTTTCTATTTTCAATAAGTGCACACGCACTATGGCTTGGGTGTGCCAAGCCATAGTGCGTACGCGCTATTTTAAAAAAATTTATATTTTCAAAGCGCGTACACGCTATTTAAAAGTATATTTAAATAGTGCGTATGCACTATAGTGTGTATGCACCATAGTGTGTGCACGTTTTTTGAAAAAAAAAAAATTACAAAGCGTGTACGCGCTATTTGAAAGTAAATTTAACAAGCTTTAAATAGCGCGTGCGCACTATAGCGTGCACGCACTATTTAAAGATTTTAATACTACCAAGCCTAACATTTGGTATTGCTTTGGGAATCCAAACCAAAGCTTTGGAGTCCATAAATTGGTCTGAGACGTGTTTTGCTACAAACATACAAAAAATGATTGATTTTTCTTGTGTGCTCTCCGTCTAGTTTCTTTGTGGTTGAGCATCAATAAAATCAGGTTACATGACATTGTAGGTCTCTTTGTTAGCTACACAACCATATAATTTATTTTTAATTTGAACTATTTTAAGCCTTTCATCTATAATTTCTTTTGAATGTATGTCCATTTTTTGTCAAAAACCAACATGTACTAATTGGGCTCTAGATTTTAGCTCGTTCATCGAATTTTGAAAAAACTTAGTTTTTTAGAAACTAGACTCCATTCTACACACTTTGAAAAAAAAAAGTTTTGATTTTAGATTAGTTTTCAATCATTTATAGGGGGAGCACATAGATATTTCACATTTTTCGAATGTGTCCAATTAAAAAATTCATTAAAAAAAAAAACATATTATAAAATTACCCAAAAAATCTGGGATAAACTACATAGTGTTAGGTAACTTTTGACTAGAGCGATTAAAGAATTTCAAAAAAAAATTTAAAATTTTAGGGGGACCACACTTTGTACTATGTTATGTTTTTCTGGAAAAACCAGCACCACTTTTTGTGGCCCCCTTTTTTGAGGACCTAAAACTAAACCATTTTGAAAAAAAATTAGTAGTTTAGAAACTAGATTCAGAGGACTATGACTTTTTTTTTTTTCATATCTTAAAATTTTGAGCGTAACTATCTTCAAATTCTTGTTGAAGTCCAGAAATTATTGATTTCAGGAAAAAGGTGTCCACTTATACCCCCCTTTTGGCACTACAACTTGGTGCACTTACCCTGCTGCTAACCAGCAACATAAAACTAGCTCTAAAAAAGTTCCGCAATGATAACAAAATGCGAACTAGGGGTAGGCACTACATCCACCCCCCCTGGGATTAGGCTTACTCTTGAAAGCCTACATGAATGAAAATGCGAACTAGGGGTAGGCACTACATCCACCCCCCCTGGGATTAGGCTTACTCCTGAAAGCCTACATGAATGAAAAGCTAAGATACTCACTATGTGGCTCCCATTGAACCCTTTCTCCCTATAGGGGAATATGATCTGACTAAGGATATTACAACACACTTAGAGCAATACAATTCTGGTTTAATAGTAAACCGAAAACCATATCGATCCAACATTCATTCTTTTAACAACTACTAAAATAGATCCCTTAATACATTCTAAACAAGAGCAACTTAATGCTTGCAAAGATAAACAAAGGTTTACTACCTTACAACATAGATAAAAGATACATGTTTTGCAACTAGAGTGAGTTTCAATTTTAAGTTTTGCCTTCGCTTAGGTTTAAGTAGAATTTTTCATTTTGAAAGCTACGTGTTGAAGTATGAAAAATATGCAAGTAACAGTTTAGGTTCCATTTCAATTCACCTAGTTTCAAGTTTTTAGTTTGAAAGAGATACACATGATAGTTCAAAGTTTTCATTTTAATCAACTAGTTAACAACTAGTGGCATTCAAATATACCCAGAGCTCCCAATGTTGAAACTCGAGCTCTGATACCAAATGTAATGCCCCGCCAGGGGATCCAAAGAATTTCACTAAGTTTGCTAAACAATTTTTTTTTAAAAACATGAAAGATAAACCGTTCACAACTTATACATAGTATCAGAAGCAATAGTAACATCCAACTGAAAGTAAACATAACACAACATAACAGATTACATTCCTTAAAGATCCCTTAACGTTGAATTACATCTAATCATAGCTTATTCATCTAACATCACATCCTTATGAAATGATAATGTTACATCCAATGTTCTTAAACAATATTCAAGTGTCTTTTTGTAATTATATTTTAGATTGCTCAATCATCCACTGTACATGTTACAGTGTATGAAAAACTTAAAAGAATATACATCCGTATAAATAAAGTACATCATTATCCAATATTAATCCATGATGCAATAACATAATGAAACCACAAACCATACATGATACATCATCGCAAAAGATATAAACATCTATCACAAAATTTAACCATATATCACAAAAACAATTAACTAAGTGCACGGTTCCTCCCAACTGTAAATAGCATCATTAGACCATCATGGATCCTAGCCATCCCTTCGTGCGTAACATTCTAAAGCACCGAAGAGATCATTGGTAATAACATAGTAGGAATGTCACTCCTAAAACATCCTACTAACATACAAAGTAAAGCATAAGATAACATCATTTAACATATGCAAATCATCAATATAAGAAACATACCAGTAAATACATCTATCATAAGGTATATCATCTATCATAATTCTCCAAGAACATAATGAAGATAAATACCAACCAAGAATACTCTAGCCACGGTGTCTCGGACGGATCTCAAATGATAAGAGTGGAAAAACACTACCACCCGAGTGCGTGGAACCTAAGTGGTCCACTCCCACTATGCTGAGGAGATAATCTCAAGTCCCAAATAGGCTATCAATTCACAAAGCACAAATCTCTATAAGTCTAGGAATCCTAAAAGTATACTAACTCAAAGGTTCCATCACACAAAATCGACATCTAATTCCTAGAGGCACACAATGACATGTAGGAAACCTACTCTGCAAGCGGAAAAGTGTCATCACATTTATCATGTACAAGTTACCTTGAAAGTTAACTAAACTCCACGGGTCCATACTAATCTCATACGGCCACTAGTATCCTCTCATACTGACGAGGCATACTACGGAATGCAAAGTCATAACTATGTGTTCTCACTACTCCCATCCTAGCCTATACAAGCACTCAAGGCATGGGCGAGAACATCAAAAAAATTATCTTTTTAGGTTCATTTAATACCCATTTAGTGTGTAAATGTTATCACTTATTAACCAAACTTACAATGAGTTACCTTGGCAGCCACTTAGGGCCTCGGCCCCCATTGCAAACCACTTCCCGACACTAGAAGTAGATTACCTACCCTAAGCTCATTGAATCATAAAATCACCACAGTCCTGTACAAGCGACTATAAAGAAAATCCAAAAGATAATCCAATAGAAAGAATCATCAAATATCCACAATATAAGCATCTAATATCCACAATCAGAATCATCAAATCACCAAGATAAAAATCATCAAATCTCCATGAGCATCTGGAAAAGCATCCATAGAAAATCATGACCACAACAGTTCTCTATTGGCAACTGAAGGCATCACTGATAATCATAATAATCATTGGTTCTCAATGACCAAAATATATCTCAAAATAAATCACAATATCTATTGGTTCTCAACAAGCAACCAAGAATATCTCAAAATCATATTGATCAAAGACTCCAAAATGGTTGAGTCAAACATGTCACAACATGACATCATCAATAAATAAATCCACATTTTAGTCCCATCATGGCGACTAGAAATTAATCCAAGGGAAAATGATTAGCTCAAGTGTCTCATACACATACATCTCAGCCTCACACATGAAGACTAATGAATAATAACAATCAGTAAATACAAACATTTCATAGAGCATACGATCACATAACCATGGTTGAGCTTTATAAAGATCAAGACCAAAAAAGATCAACATGCCATCATATCTCATAACCCCCAAGCCTCTGGTATCAACATAAGATCGATCAACACTAGTCAACCGAAAACTCAAAACAAGAAGCATATAGAATACATAATGCAAACACATGTTTTGGTTTACTAAATTCACATAATTGAATAATGTGTAGGGGTTTCAAGTTTTTTGGTTGCAAGTATACTTTCAAGTGTCTTAAGTTTCATCATTTGACCTACAAGTCAACCCAATTGTTCCCTGATAGCATTATCCTTTCCATCATTAAAATAATATTCTAAGAATAGCTGAAGGATAAATATTAAATCATTTGACACTTAATAAAATCATTCACTTTATTTTTCTAAGATCAATGTTACAAATTGAGTGACTCTTCTTAATGTTACTTCAACTTTTAACATAAATCGAAGATCATTATTCGTCTAAATTATAAGAGAGCCAATTACTAGTCTTCGAATAAGAGGATTATAACTTTATTAAAATGATCAATTTAATCAATCAATTAACATAGGTACTCCTTCCATGACCTATTAACATTCTAATAGTTCTCAATTAAATATTACTAAGTCTCACTATTAAAATATCTAAGGTCATTATTCAAGTCATGAGAGTACGACTTGTCAACTTCGATATACATACTTCACAACTTTGCTAGAGGAATCGATATTAGCATATCAATTAAAACTTTATTACATAACTTAATTATTAATTAAATATAATTAACTCTAATTAATTTAATTAATAATTACATATCTATGTCAATGTTCCAATTAATATCAATTGACTAATAACTAACTATAATTTTCTAAGTTAAAAGTCAACTATAATCTAGTACACAAATATTCATATTCATAGTTCAATAATAATAACTTGTTAATATTTAATAACAAGCTATGTTGGGAATCTTATTAATAAATCTATAATGACCACATTCGTCATTCTTTCAATGAATACTAATATTCTCTTGATAAAATAATTAAAAACTCTATTATCAATTAAATCTAATTAATTCTACGATTAAATTAACTAGTAGCCATGTCAATAACTACATGATTATTAGCTGATAATAGTTTCGTTCATTAAGAGTCAACCATGTATCATTCTATCAATGTTCAAATTATTATTTTACTAATAAAAAATTATAATAAATCCCCAATATTAATATCTCAACTAAATACCTCCTATGTTGGTTGATAAATAGATTAATTATACTTCTTCTACTATTAACTAATCTTAATTAAATTAGATTAGTTAATAAATCATATAAAACTAATGCATAAAAATAAAATTCTACTAAGGGAAGATTGCAATAATATCTTTAATTCATTCCATGTTTTGATATATTATTTTTTTGAAGTTTAAGCATAAAGAACTCTTGGTTATGGAAAATGGAGAAATATCTGTCCTTGAATAAAACAGTCCCAGTACGAGGGCCATATCTCCCTAATGAACCGTTGGATCAGGCTAAAATTGAAATGTGCGAGAGAGGGCCAAGTTGTGCCAATTCTGAATAGAGCGATCGAATAAATTTGATCACAATAAAAAGTTATGAATGATTGAGTTTGGGTCTATCTAAGGGGCAGCGATAGGGCAGTTTGTGATGAATTAAGAATTTCTCCTAAAAGGTAATTGTTCTCTAAATTTACCCATTCATCCATCCAATAGGTTTGTCCGTACGCATCTGAAAATATAATTTGATAGAAAGCTTACATCTAAGTATTCAAATTTTCAACTTAGAATTTCTATTTTAATTTCAAATCTTGTTTATCTAATTTCACAATATAAATTTGAACCCAAACCCGATTAAAGATCTAATTTCTTTCTCATTTGGAACTAGGGATTTTCTATGAGTTCTCTATTGATTCCTTCGCAGACATATCTAGATTCCAATTTCAAATTATAGATTCAATCATAGAGAAGATTCAAACACATATAACAGACATGATGAAGACAAGAAGAGAAATAGTGCAAAGAGAATATGTGAATATCACGAGTGCACCTGGACACTGATGCTAATCCGTCATGCCTCAGAAGTCCATAGAAAATCCTTTCCTTCTCCATCACTGCAATTCCTCCAAGATCCAAACCAATCGAATCCTCCAAGTGACCAGAAGAGCTAGAAGGAGCATAGTAGCATGTAGAAAATATATGAGCATATGAACTTCTCCAATGCATGTAAGCTTTGAAGTTTCCATTTTAAGCTTGTAGCTTGTAGTTTCCATTCAGCTTGTCCCAAACACACTAGGAAAGCCTCTATTTAAAGGCCTCTAAGATGCATCTAGAGTGTCTCTAGAAACAACTAGAAGATAAGCATGACAACCAAGCATGAGCCTTCTCCAACCTTCTAGATGAGTCTTAAAGTTGTAGACACCATGTGCTCAAATAAAATGCTAACTTCTAAGTGTAGAAAACTTGTGCATTCTTAGAGTACAAACCCCTGTGTTGTCTATATGACAACTCCCGAGAATTTGCCAACTCCTATGTGAGCAAATATTAAAATAATGCACATTAATATAATAATTAATTTACTCTTCCCAATTTAATTAATTAATTTATTAAATCTCATGCACTAACTTTAATAATTCTACTTTTCAATCTTAATATATTTATATTTTAAGCACATGAAATCTAGAATCTTTTAATAATTTTAATATATTTTCCACTTTTAAATTTCATTTTCCAAAACTTAATTGCTAAAATATTTATTAGCTTTAATAATAATATTATTTAGTCATTTATCTAAAAATGAACTCCAAATATATTATTATTAAAATAAATATTGTCACATTCCAAATTTAAACTTTAAACTTTTATTTTCAAATTTAATTATTTAATTAAATTAATTTCCCAATTAATTAAATAAAATAAATATTAAAAATCATATTAATTTTTCATTAAATTAAACCATTAATTAAATCTTTTAATTAGGCTTTATTAATAGAAAATACATCAAAGACTCATATGGTAAAAAATATGAAAACCCATCATAGCCAAAATACATGCAAAATCAAACCAAGGGTTAATATCACGAATTACGTCATCTGATGCATTCGGAGGGTACTCAACTCAGATACTTGTCCTAATTTTCTAATTAGAACAAATGACTGAAAGGGTTGAGATTTGGACTTGAGAATTTATCTCCTCTCTCTTATCATTGAGATAATATGATAGGGTACGCTCATCTTGGCAAATTCAGAGAAGTCGATACTCGGTACCTGTAACCTGCATAAAAACCATGCATGTACAAACACAATATATACTAAACTAAATAGGCAATGGCAGGAAGTGGTGCATCATGTAGATCCCGACTAGTAGGTGGCTACGACTCCCTTCCTTAACCACATCAGACACGCCATACATAAGAACAAACACGCATGCCATACACATGCAAGTATGGGGTAAGTATCCATAAGAAAGCACATATGATAATACATCATCTTACTAATCATCATTAATAACTAAAAGTAATGTAATAATCATCATCAATAATTGCGATCACTAAAAATAATCATCATACATAGATGAAATGTAGAGTCTAAGTAATCTCATCACATAATAAACTGAATCCATAGCACAATATCTGATAATCTCAAAAGAATGCTGCTAACCAACAACATAAGACTAGCTCTAAAAGAGTTCAACAATGATAACAAAATGCGAACTAGGGGCAGGCACTACACTAGATTTCTTCAATTTTATAAATATCCTCTTGCTATCATGATAAGAAGGTTGAAAATGATAATGATGGAAGTTATCACCTATATACTTGGGTAAGATGAATTTTCATTTGAGCGCATATATTCAATTTTCATGAAAATTAAATTTTATCTAGCTAATTTTGCCACATCCCTAGAGCTCAAATTCAAAGAGTAGTGCATTTTCCCTTTAAATATTTCCCTATGAAATACACATTTTGATAGGGTTGCAACTCATTTATTTACTAATTTTAGCCAACTAATTTTAGTAAGTTATTTTAAATATATTTTTAAAATTAGTTGATGAATAAAAGATCCATTATATTTAATTATTTATAAGTGGAGTTAGAAAGTAATTATTAAAGTTAAGAATTTACGTTGAACCTTTTTAATTAATGTTTAATAACATTCACTTTATACAATATTGAATATATTTATTTAACTTATAATGAATTCTATTAAACAAATCAAATATTATATTATTATTTTTGCATGGATATTAGATAAATGATTATGAAGATCCTTAAAACTATTTAACTTTATTATAGACTTTTCTTTTATATTGCATTCTATTTTATTGAAAAGGGGGTGTATTATTTTCTTTCGTGATGAGGATAAATAGTAATGGGTATTTATAAATTACATAGGGTAGTCAAAGGGTAGTTTGTAGTTGATGAAGCAATTTACTAGCTAATCATCAATTAATACCAATTAACTTATTGTGATAGCTGCTTTTTCTAGGACAAGAGAAGAAGATCAAATGAATGGATTCTTCATGAATTTCTAGAGTATTGTGAGAAATGTTTATGCCTCTTTAGTTTTTTTTTAGTACACTTTTAGCTAGGTACTAGTTAAAGACAAATTTGAGCAATTTAGTTATCATCTTGGGCTAGTTTTGTATTCGATTTTGCATGTTTTTTATATGTATCTCAGGATAGATTGATTTTTTGAGGTTGAGGAGCCATATTATCTTGAGTCTCTTTTAGGCGTTTATTTATGGTTAACTTTCCTATAAGGTTGTACCCTTAAATATTGTTGATCTCAGATTGGTTTTGAAAAGTGAGTGTTTATACACTTAAGTCATTTACTTAGTTTACACCAAATAAATAGTACCTGCCAAGCACAATATGTATAAGAGAGTGCATGTCGAGTCCATAGTGAGTGCCACATAGATAGTGTATGCCAAGTGATACATGAGCCAAGTAAGTAGTGCATGCCATGTTATTCAGATGTTGAGTCACAGTATATAAATCAGTATATGCAAAGTATCATAGAATTTAGATGCTGACTTATAGAAACCATTTTTGAGCCGACTTATAGATTGAATTATGATACCTTGGAGATAAGGACAAATCTTGATTGGAATCCCTATGAATTTAATGCATCCAATCAGAAAAAGGGAATGTTTGAGCAGAAAAATGGATGAATCACTACTATTGATTCATACCTAACCCTAAGTCACCAAGATCTTCTTAAGGAGGAAAAACCCTAAACTTCATATGTGCATGGAAGAAGTGAAGAGATAATCTTGCACGTGAAAATAGAGCATTCATGGTGGATAAGGAAATGTGAAATGAAATTGTATTGTAAAATCAATTAGAAGAGAAAAAAGGAAGGGAATAGTATACATCAGAGAGACATCTGATCAATAAGGATCAAGAATACATCAGTTTAGACGTGATCTATCATCAAGGAACCAAGTGCTAACCATGGGATTAATGTTGAATCATTCTAGCATGTGAATTATTTAAATCTCTTAATAGAGTAGTCCTAACAAGTTGTATTGAAATTCTTTAATGAGGTTTCTACTTAATTGTGAGTTAAAGTCCTTTAACAAGGAACATTTCTAATAGGGTGTTAAAATCCTTTAGTAGGGTAAGACCTAATAAAATTTTTAATCCTTTAGTAGGGAACACTTTTCATAGGGTAGATCATGTCTCATGATCAAACATTGTAACCTTCATTAGATACACTTTATTACTATAGTAGTGAAGATTTGTGGGTGTCATTCCCACCCTAGTTTTACCTTCTCATTGGATGATTTTTGGGTAATCATATTTGGTTTTATATATCTATGAATGTTTACTTGTTTGCATGATTTAGGTGTGCATACTTTACATGCTATTTTGGTTTACTTATCAAATGTATGAGATGGATGTTTGGTGGATGTTTTATGGGTCAAAGTTTAAACTACTGATTCACTCCCCTCCACCCTCTCATAAGTTTACCTTTCTTATTTTAATTCCAACACTTGATATTAGAGCTGTGTTCTCTAAAAGAGAAGCTTTGCATCTTTGAGAAAAGATCTTGACATGGAAGTCCACAAGTTGGGAAAGATAAGTGAGGAATAGGGAATTGAAATACAACTCATTCTACATCAACTGAAGAGAAGAACTAAAGAAATATTTCAAGAGAAGGAAGGAAATTCCTATTGAGGAGAATGACACACAATACAGAGAGATAGACATTACTAAGCTATTTTCTAGTGGATACTCCAATGAATTTGATGTAACACTTGTAAATCTAATGGAAATGAATAGAGCCCAAGCTGAGGAAATTAGAATTCTCAAGTTAGGGAGAGAATCACAAGCCATACTATTATGTGAGATGATTGAATAGAAGAAGAAAGCTATAGAAGGAAAATCCATGATTGAAGAAGACAAAAGAGTTTTGACTAACAAATTGGAAGAGAAATCATCAGAGGTAATCATTATTTCCAACATGCAATTAGATACTCTGAGTCAAATGATGAATGCCAACTATGAATTGAATGTCAAGGACATTGAGATAACATCATTGAAGTTGCAAAATGAGCAATTTCACAATGACCTAAAAAGGGAAAAGAAATTTGCTAAAATTTTGAATAAACCAAGTGAAGCCATCAAATACTTTGAGCAATTATTGAAATCCCTTTGACCTAATAATGATACACTTGAACTGCGATACACAAGTACTAAAGAAGGAGAGTTATCCAAAAGTGCTAAAGAAAGGAACAAAAAAGGTAAGAATTCCAAACCTAATTGTCACAATTTTGGTAAGAAAGGACATACTACTAACATGTGCAAGAACAAGACTATAAATCAAAATGTCAAGCATAAGAGCATGGTCCATTTCCATAAGTGAAACAAGAAAGGTCATCAGTTATATGAATGCAAACCTATGACCATGCACACACAAAGATTTGAAGGATATTGTTATAACTATCAGAAGTATGGAAATAGAGCTTTTGAGTGCATATCAAAACCCATATGGTCATCAAACAAGAAAATAAAGATAATGTATAATCAAAACTCTTACAACTGGGATTATAATACAAGATATAGCTATCATTATTGTCAAGAGTATGGACATAGTCCTAAGAATTGTATTAGGGAAAACTTCATAAGTGACTTCAAAAGGCGGTTGAGTCAAACCACATGTTTTAGCTATTTGAAGATTAGTCACATCAGTCACTATTGTCCAACAAAGTCAAAGGCCCAAAGTTGTGAGTTCAATAATATTAAAGGAAAAGGCAAGGAAGATGTTGAAAATGGTAGAAATAAAATGAAAACGACATGGAAGAAAAAGGAGGATTGTAGCACATCAAGTGGAGAAGGGATCACTTCACCCAATGGGTCAAGTGATCACACCTCATCAAACTAAGCAATCAAGAGGTATGTGGGACTGATATTCATAAGCTATATCATACATCAGTTCCAAAATAATTTAGTACTAAAAAATATACATAAGCATGAATATAAATGTAAGATGTTATTAGGAATCAAAGAAAAACCTTTAAGTTTTTCATGCTATTGATGAGCATGAAAAGTTTCCTATGATTGCCAAGTAAAATGCTGGAGGATGCTAAGCTAACAGACTGGCTAGTTAATATTGAGATCATAATGGTTGTCAAATAATTGAAAAGACTAATGGATGCTGAGTGAGCCTGAAATTGGTTAACACTGAGCTTACAACTATGTAAGCACTCAACACTAATTGTAGGTTTTCAAATTGGTATTTGATCAATTTTTAGCTCATTTTACATCATTTTAAAATTGAGAAAGAACAAGGAGAGCTAAAGGAGACTAGGAAACTCATTAGAAGAAATTATAGAAGATTTGAATAGTGATTCAAAACCATTTCATGAGATTTAGCAAGTTTTAATGGTTCAAGATATCAAGAAATGATACAACTATAAGATTGGAAGTATTGGAGACATGGAGATTAGTTAACCATATGATCCACTTTGTAAAAATGGGGTGTTAAGGGAAGAATTCAAAATTGTAGAGAAGAAAGGGTTAACTCATGCCCTAGATTCCCTAAATGTTTTCAAAATAGAATGGATTAGGATTGTATTAAGAAGGATTCATGATAGTTCACTTTGGTTAGACAATGTGCCTATCAAAATAACCAAAAAAAATAACCATAGGGTAATAGGGTATCCAACCCTAGATCAGCCTAAGACTTTAAGGAGCAATTTAAAGGAGGTTATTGAGAAGAACATAGGGGTTATGCGGAATGAGAGAGGAATGACTATTGACACCATCATAGATCCGTTGATAGAGTTTACAGTAAGGGTAATTACACAAAGTTTTACCAATCAAGTAGATTGAATAGTATGCCTTGTATTGTGGTAGATTTTGGTTATAAGATGAGCTACAACTATAATCGTTGATTGAAAACCTAGGAGAAATAAGCAAAACAAAGAGTGCTCAATGCAAATTTGGTTCTATTTTGATATGAATTTTATTTTATAGTCAAAAAATATTTCCTACATTTCGCACTATGACATGACAAAAAAATAGGTGAGTGATAGTTCAAATTGGTGAGTTCATTGAACAATTTGGTGAAAAGTTTGAATCTATAATGACTAGTTACTTTGAGGACTTTAAGCAATTTATGAATAAAAGTTTGATGATTCCAATGTCATTAGTGGAAAAACATTATGATGATGTTTATTTCCTAGTTGATGTTGATTATACATATGTTTAGGCAACAACTTTGAGGGTATGATGGCTAAGGCCATTATGATATGAAATAAATGTAGATGAGGCCTCTATATATTTAATTGCATTACTTTCTCAAGATATAGATAAAAATGTGAAAGAATTTGGTAATTATGAGATGACTAAATCTAAAATTACCATGGAACTAAAGACTACCTCTGTTATAAAGAAGAAGGAGAAGTTGGTGAAGAAATTAAAAGATAAAAGTGGTGAAGGTGTTGAGCAGGAAGAGGAAGAGGATGAAGATGAAGAAGACATCTAGACCCAAGCACCACTTTCACTAACACAAGAAATGGGAGAAGATCAACAAGAGGAAGAGATAGAAATTATAGAAGGTGTCAAGGAAGAAGAAGCAGAGGAAGCACCTACTCCTACTGATCAAAAGAAGAGAAAGGCTAAGGCTCAACTAGTGACAAGAACTAGAAGACTACAAAACTAAGCTAGCTCAAATCTACAAAACCTACTACAAGGGCTAGTGCACATGTCACTGCACAAAAAGAAAGAGAAAAGATCAAACCAGTAGAGCATGAAGGAGGAGCATTGAATAGGCCAAAGAGGAAATACATTGCTTAAGCTAAATCGAATGAGGAAAGAATAGAATCAGATGAAAATAGCCAATTCAAAGTGGTGAATCACAAGCCATCCTAAGATCTAGAAAACCTATGAAAATGTTAAGAATAGTGTAGATCTATTAGGATTTTCTGATATTGATTTTGATAATCTTGGTAAAATTGAAAAGAATCAAGTGGAGGAAGCTATATATGCCATGATGGAAAATTTTAAGATATCCCCTCCAGAGATTGCTAACTCTATGCCTAAAATCCTATATGAAAAAGTTGAGCAAAAATGGTGTTATTGTTTGAATTTAGACATGCAAATGAGGGAGACATCACTTACACAAGTTATGCCTAAACTCAATAAGGCACATATTGCTAAGACTATGAAGAAATATGTAGTTAGATTTGTTCCACAATATAGAGCCTTTAGTATATTGCAAAATAATATTGAAGATGTTGTGAAGAAGTCTATATAGATGTGAAAGATTACACATGGGCTTGCTATAGTAAAATAAGGAGAACATGAACACATTGATGTAAAATATGACAAAGAAGATGATAAAAATGGAGACATAATTGAAGGAGGTACAAAAATGAATGTAGATGACAAGGCAACAAGTGAGATAGAGCAACATGAAGAACATAGTGTACAAGATACATAGTTGCTTAATGTTAGCCCGAACATATAACAAGTGAAAATACTAAAACAATCATAGTGAAGGATGTTTCTAATCTAACTACTCAAAAAATCAACCCCCTAATAGAGGAAGACCTAAAAATGATACTTGATCAATCTACACTGCAAGCAAAATTATGTGATAATCTTGTATTAGCGAGTGTAGATGAAATATGGAAAATAGTGACTAACACTACAAAGGAATAGGTGAAAACACAAGAACCACCTACCATCACTCATCAAGTCACTAATGTACAACCTTTATATAAAGTCCTAGAAGCTACACCAATAAATCTTGATACAATTGGAAAGAATACAGTGGAAACCCAAGTCACTACTAAGGAATAGAGTCAAATAGGTTAGATAAATCTATTTGCACCTCTAACACAAGTACAAGGTGCAAGCAAAGGCATTGTGGAAAATAAGGACAATCTTGAAGAGACCGAGTTGACACCAAAGATGAAAGAGCAAGAAGCCATTCAAGCACTAGTAACTTTACCAAAATTTGGCACTCCTTCCAGTCACACTCTTTAGAAGTTGAGCACAATGCAACACCATTGCAAATCTCAGTGCCAATTCCAAGCTCATCAAAGGTAGAAGAGGTAATTACATATGGAGATGTAAGCCTTGATGAAGAATTGTTTTATCAAAGTATGATTATGACACAATGACAATAGAGTAGATGGGCATACTACAAGAAGCCTTGGCTAGAAAGAAGCATTAAGAATTGCTTAGAAGGGAGCATAGGTAGAAGCAAGTTTTACTATATATCAAATAAATCTTCCTAGATGCATTCAGTCTACCTACTCTAGATGAAACTAAGCCACAAATTGAACAACTAACAAATATAGTGGAAAAGGTAAATAATATAGACCTTGATACAATTACTAAATTATTAGAATGACCTAAAAAGAAATTTAAAAGTAAAGGTGAGTGAGAAAATATAGGTGACATAGTACTCACACAAGTTGCATTGGCAACAAAGGTAGAATGTGTGAAGAAGGTACTTGAGAAAATTTTCTCACTATGCACCAAATTGTGAAACCCCACACTCTTCACACAAGAGACAAGATGCCACATTTTGAGTTTGGAAAGTCAAATTAATGCATTAGGTGCAAAATTGCCTATGACTACAACTCAAAGTGAGAAGCACTTTAGAACCTTTTTGCAAACCTAGAGTCGATTAGCAACATTATCTATTGAAGAAGTCAACATAAGGGCAAAACTGATTATCATCCAAACAACATTAACTCCTTACATGGAGATTTTTCACAAGGAGTGAGTATATGTAGAAAATCTTATGAAGAAATACCCCAATCTTTCTACATTAGATGACCTAGTCCACCTTGTTGCTGAGTTGGCTATCCAATTTAAGTCTTTGGATGTAGCATGTGAAAATTGGGATACAACTCTTATGATTATACTAGAGGTCCATAAATCTTTCTTGGGAAAACACACTTTTAGTGTATAGCCCATTGACATAAGTGTCAAAAAGGGGGAGAAATAAATTAGTAAAGAAAAAGGGGGAGAAAAGTAAGCTTAATAGAAACTAAAACAAAGTAAGAGCATTGGGGAGCAAGAAAATAACATCACAAAACAATGTGAAGTGAAAGAGTATCAATTGAAGCTTATCTACTCAGCATGAATACAAAATTTTGAATACAGAATAGACCTATCAACTTAGGGTATATTATCAAATTTTGAGGTATAAGTTGATGCAAAATTTTGATGCCTTTTGAAATTTTGTATAGTAGTCAAATAAGCGATATGTTATGCTCATAAGAATAAGGATATCTATGCATGACCAAGTGTTTTTAACACTCATGTCAAAGGGGGAGATTGTTGATCTCAGATTGGTTTGGACAAGTGAATGTCTATACACTTAAGTCATTTACTTTGTTCATGCTAAATAAGTAGTACATGTCAAGCACAACATGTATAAGAGAGTGCATGTTGAGTCCACAACAAGTGTTGAGTCACTCATGTGACGAGTCACTAAAGTGCTAAATAGATAGTTTATTGTTGTTCTTTCCCAATGCACACCTGATTTTCACTTAGAAATGGGGACCCCCTTAACTTCTCGGGGTCCTAACTTTTGACCTAGAGCACAAAATTCAAAACCATTCACATCAATGGAAAGAAGAACTAAAAATCTAATTTCAGCCCCTAAAATAGCTAGCCTTCAACTACCCAATTTTAAGGACTGATGAAAGTTTCAACTTGAAATTTTGCGCAGAACTCTAAAAAATCCAATTAAAAATTCCTAAAAATCTTATAAAAAAATTTCAAATATTTTTTCATTTGTGATAATGTGGATCACCTAATCTCTCATCTCGAAGGATAGGGAAGTTGGATAGAAGAAAAAAGACACAAAGGTTGGACACAAGAACCAGAACAGGTTCCTCCTCTTATGTAATTATTAATGACAAGATTCAACACGAGTGCCTTTGGATTTTAGATAGAAGAAGCAGAAGGAATTCAAATGTATGAATTTTTTTTGCTATAAAGAAGGTATATATCATTAAAAGGATTAGGGTAAGTACATAGAAGTGATCTAAAACCACCTTTGAGGAAGACCTAGAAACCATTTTCAAAACTGAGAACTTTGATTTTTTGGTGAATTAAGCACATTGCACAAATTTCTCTCAGGTGCACTAGTGTGCTAGGCATGCTGATGGGCTAGGTGCACAGATGCACTTTTTCAATGGTGTTTTGGAAGATTTTGAAGAATTTAGAGATGCACTGACAGTTAAATACTATTTCTAAAATTAAAACTTTCCATGGATCAAAAAATGCATTTTGCCAACAGTTTAACTCCAATAGACAACTAGTGGAGATGGAGCTTCTATTTTTTGCACTTCTAGATACCCCTACATTGACGAATGGCTCTCTCTTTCTTGTTTTCTCATGTGTTCTTTGTTTTAAGACATGTAAAGGCTCATATGTCCAATTAATGATATAAAATGGATGGTCTTGTTAAACACTAGTTAGATAGTCAGTTTGTACATAATTATATTTGTTTTATTCATTTAGAAGCATATAACTGCATAACGATATCCCTCACTTTCAACACAAATTGAGGAGATGGTTTCTTATAAATATAGGATTGCAATATGTAATCAAGGTCATCGTAATTTTGCAATGATGTATGCTTTTGGTGCTAGCATTTGCAGTGTGGTGATTCTTGCCTAACTATGTTATATTTTGTGAATGTATGTTCATGGGATGTAATTATGCCTCCTTGTGAACAATCACATTTATATTCAACTATGAAAATTTTTTGAGGTTGCAAGATTGCCAAGAACCTTCGAGTTGATCCCCAAGATTGACTTTTCAAGAGAGGATTTTGAAAGGATTCCTTTCGTTAATCATCATGCAAAATGATAGCTTAGCTGAAGAGGTGCTAGAAGGAGGAATTTAAAACTATTTGGCTCAAAATACCTAAATTGATGTTTGAAAATTCTATGATTTTTAGAGGTGCGCTTTTCTAGAATAAACATAATTTCTAAGAACCTAGTCACTTTCACAAGCATCACAGTGATAAAGGGATACCAAGAACTGTTGGAAATATTCAAGATATGAAAAGTTACTGAAAGGGGAGGGGTGAATCAGTAACTTTAAATTTCTTCCTTTTAAATTCACTATAAATCCATCTATGCTACTGCATACATTAATACTGAAAGATAAAACTTTCATCACACAAAAGAACACAATGTTTTGGTGACCTAGAAACCTTCTAAATAGAAAGTAAAATAGGGGTGGGGATGGTACCCATAAAACTTCAATACTGTAGCATAAAGGTGGCATGTTAAGGCTTACATTGACCACTTTCGATGATCTGCCCTATTAGGAGCATAAAGGACTACTAGGTCCACCTTGTTAGAGGATTTACAAACATACAATGAAGTATGCACTCAGTTAAGAGATTTATACAAAGACTATGAAGTCTACCTTGTTAAAGGATTTAGAAATTGATTCACTTGTTAAGATGAAGTAGTGGATCTACTTACAACTGATTGCTAAAAAGATCCTTTATGCATTGATCACATTATGTGATGGATATAACCTTTCTACTTCTATATTGACCTTGCTACATTCCTTAATATGTTGCTAATAATTCTTCACATGCACTTCTCAAGAATCACTTCACATTACTTCTATTATTTCAATTACAATGATATCTTACAATACACCTTACATATATACCTTTTGAATTTACAAAACTGCAAGGTCAACCAAAATACAAGTGAACAACACATTACAATGCCAGCCCAATAGTAAATAACTTAGGTTCACTGAACTGACTCAGTGACCTTTTGATACTTGGCATTCACTACATTACATGGCATCATCATGCACTTGGTAGAAGTGAAGGCTTGGTCCATACTAATCACTCGATGTAGTTCTGAACTTGGTGACCACTGGTGACTCAGTAGGTGTAGTGTCCCTCGGTAGATACTACACACTAAGTTTACCTTGCTTCACTTGGTAAACACTACTTCTAGTGCTTGATTTACATTAAATTTCCATGACACAAACTTACTACTTAGTAGACACTATGAAGCTTGGTAGACAGTGTGAAGCTTGGTAGACACTACTAGTTTTCACATGCTTGTATTCACTCGGTAGCCACTATTCTACTCAGTGTAAATTACTGAACACTCCAAGGCTTGGTTAACATTGGAATGCTTGGTGAGTGTAGGAAATTAAGTGCTGAGCTCAATAGCTATACTGATATAGATAAATGTTGTCACTAATGGAAATAATAACTTAATGCCAACAATCTCCCCCTTTGACATTAGTGACAAAACACTTATAAGCCAAAACATATGTACATAATTTGACTCATTGAATTTTGCTTTTTCAAAATTGATCTTTGTAAAGTTGCTACATATACATTCCTACATATATCTCCTTGGTGACACATAATGTATATACAAAGATACTTATGTACATAACTATACACATATACATGTCGACTCTATTGAGTGTTATCTCCCTATTTCACTAATACTAAAATCTCTCCTTATATACAGTGTTTCCCTTTTACTTATACTAATATCTCTCCCCCTTTTTGATATTAATGCCAAAGGGATACATATACTATCTTTATAGTTACACCAAAATGAGAGAGAAATTCTTGATGTACCTTGAGAATGAGAGTGAATGAGGTATCCCAATTCTCTTGCAAAATTTGACAAGCAGAGAGAGAAATCTAAACTTCTACTAATAATTTGATCATGTGATTAGCCACTAAGAAGTTTTGATCCTAGAACAATGTATTGCAATGAGCAATATGTTTTTGCATTGTATCCATTATTCACAAGATCATGTTCTGAATTTAAATCAAGTTTTCTCTTATTCTTGCTTCTTCTCTTAGAATTTCTACCTACACTTCTACCAAATATTTCACCTTGGTGTGATGAGAGGAACTGGAAGAGGGGTCAACCTACAACTTTGATGCACTAGATTTCATGTCAACATCAATATTATTTAGCTTCTCCTTTATTTCATTGGTAAAACTGAACACATCACAAAGTTTGGCAAAAAGTGATGCTGCATTATTAAAAGATTTTTCAAAATTACCCAAAAATGTGGATAACTCAATTTGTTTGATTGCTATCTACTGAGCAATATGCTCCAATGCCTTGTTATCAAACTTTCTTTCAGCCTTTTCAATTAGCTTCTCTTGTCCAGAGGAGTCCTCATTATATTTCTTTATAGCCTTTTCTAACTGAATCAAAATATGTTGAGTGGAATCCACTTCAACACCTAAAGCTTTTGTGATAATATTCTTCGCATTTTCAATTATTTTGTACTCCTTATATGTTTCAAACCTTAACTACTTTTGTGTAGCTTTCTTTTACCTATGAGTTGACTAGCTAACCTCATTTCTTCAATAATAGTAGTCTCATAGTCAATCTTAGGTATTATTATCTTTGTGTCTAAGTCAATATCTTCTTCAATTTCCTTTCTAGTGATCAAATGGTTCAATGGTTTCCTTTGTTTTACTTTAGTGATGATTGGTTTGTACTTTGGAATAGACACAATAGTAGAGATAGAAGGGATAGCAATGAAAAATGGGATAAGCCTAGAGGATTGAATACCAATAGAAGTATTAATTGGATCAAAAACTAAAACACTTCCCAAAAATGGTGCCACACTTAGTAGAATACCCATAGAAAAGTCTGAACTGACTAGAATCAAAGTGGATGCAAACAATGCTGATGAAAAAAAACTATAGAGCTAGCTAGAATTGATGAAGACAAAATTGTAGAACTTACTATTGCACATATTGATGATGATTTAGGAGTAGAGGGAGAAAATTTGGTAGCTAAAGCAATGACAGGAAGCTTAGTAGATGAAGTGCTTGACACCTCCATTGCAGACACTTGGAGCTAGGAGGAGGCTAGTGAGGATTGAGAAATTGATGTTGTTGTTGTGCTCACAATCTCATTGGTAGAAGCTATCTCCACAGATGTGATAGTATGTGGTGGAGTGTGAGGAACAGATGCAATTGCTTCTGCTACTATTCTAACTAGATCATCTTCATCCTTTTCTTCCTCTTTTGCTTCTTCCTCTTTTCCTTCTTCATCCATCTCTTCTACTTCCTTCTTCTCTTCTTCCTTCTCCTCCATTAGATCATGCAACTCTCTTGCTATAACAGAGATTGAAGGAGTGTTTTCATCATCATCATTATTATCATCAACATTGACATCGTCTTTAATTACAACAGTTTCATTTGATGGCTTGTCGAGATGATATACATCTCTCCAAATGTTAGAGGCATGCTTAACCACTGATTCTATGTTTTTCATTAATATGAAGCAAGTGTTAAGCTTTAGAATCATTTTGTCTTCATGCTCTTTTATTGCCTTCTTTACTTCTACATCAGTTAGATTTTGTACCAACTATCTCAGTTATTGTTCAAAGATGTCTTTTACAGTTTGCATCATGTTCTCCCATCTAAATTTGATCTTGGCAAAAAGATCTGCATGGATTTGAGGTTGAATTAGAGGAAGGGAGTATTTCCAAATACCCATCTTCTCCATGACTAAGCCCTCAATCTCTTTTTGCTCAGCTAGAGTTTGAGTCTCATATTTGAGAACTTTGAAGTTGCAAATTCCTACTCCAACTCTTAGATGTTTCATCCTTTCCTCAAATGTAGGTGGAGAGTGGATGAATACTAGTTCACTTTTACCTTTCCTCACTCTCCTGGAGAACACTATAGTTGGTTTCTTTTGAGGTTTTATTTTAATCACTCTACTTGTCTTCTTTGTAGGTTCCTCTTTCTCTGATTCTTCTTCTTCTTCTTCATATTCCTCCTCTTCATCCTCACCCTTTCCCTTGGTAAGCATTAGAGGACCTTTAGTAGTCTTTAATTTGGCAAATTCTCTTCTTGCCTCTACTAAGAGCTTGAGGAATCTTAATGCTAAGCTCTAACCTCTTCTTGGATTCCTCATAATTTCCAAATGTAGGAAGATTTGGATTAGTTGGCTTATTTACTAAAGCCTCAATGATGTCTTTAACTTCATCAATGTTAATTTCATAAGGCAATGGTTTTACCCATGCCACTCTTAGTATCACTACTTGAATGTACTCTCTCACAATCTACCATAAAACATATGTCACCCTTGTAGTCTTCTACAAGCTTGGATGGGATACAGAATCTATTATTCATTTTTCCCTTGAATGCTTCAAAATAGTTGTCTTTCATCCATACAGCTATACCCTTAGATGGAATTTTTTTTTGAACATAAAAGAATAAACAAGTAAGCAATGAACCAAACTTGAACGAATTATTTTTGGAAGTCTTCAAGCTTTCAATTTTTTAGTTCAATTTCTTCAACAACGCATCTGACAAATCGAATTCAAGGTTCTTCTTTATAACCTTGTATGCTAGGTCAACTACCTCACAAGGAATGTTGTTCAACCAACTTGAGCTATAGATCTTGTGTGCAATGATATGGATTCCAAACCTAAGCTTTGTGTCAATCAAATTGTTTATTTTCAAACCTCTACCATCCTACGCAACTAGGGTTTTCTTTTGCAGTTCCTCCTGACCTAGGGTTTTGGTGGTCTTAGCTTTGCTTAGTATTGGCAAACCTGTAACCTTGTGTATCATATTCTTTGTAATCAAAATGGGTTGCTCCAACCATAATTGATCATTGTGAAATTGACTCAATATGTATCTTATCCATTTCACTTGGAAATTTCAAGGCATGTGAGGGATATGAGTTAATTCTTTAGTTTCCAAATTTTTATGCTCAAGTTTCAAAACTTTATCAACACACATTTTAGCTAAGGCAGTATCCATTTCTAATGTCCCTAATTCATTAATAGAACATTTAAAATGAGTTCTTATTTTTTTAATTAGGAGTACCTTTGGTGGGATTTGCGATTAAACTTTGTAAGGTTCAAGTGATTCAACAATGGCTGGAATGATCTTGAAGTTTGGTGCTTTCCATTCAACACCCTTAACCAACATTTTGGAACCCTTCTCTAGTTTAGTGCTGCTTCCATTGGTAGATTCCATTGCTACTTGGTAGATGATAGAATTCATGAAGATCTCACTGCTAAATCACTAAAAAACACTACAATGCTCTTTCAAATCGCTCTGCTCTTCGAATGTTGTGAATACAGTGAAAAATAAAATTGAGATTGCCCCCTTTTTGTTTAGAAGATTTCATAAATGCTTAGTGCTATAATGACACAGTGCATGATAGACTATCATCCACTGACCTAACTTGGCAAGATTATCAACTCGACAGACAAACCAAATTTCTTTTACTCCCAACCTTGCTCAGTAAGGTCTTCAACCAACTTTCCTCGGTGGAGTTTGATGCAACTAAGTGAAATATAACCTTTTTGTGATCCTAATGTATTTGGAATACTGATTGTTATCATTTACATTCCTCATATTTCTTGGAACTACTTATGATTTTCTTGCTGAGTACAACTCCAATACATTCTCAGGAATTTAGTTTGAGGGGATGGAGTCACCCACTTCTTGAGTGACTTCACTTCCATGATTTGAGCTTGTGTCCTTAGTAGATTTAGGAATCTATTGCTGCCTCATCTGTTTCCTTATGTTTTTAGCCCTTGATTTCTTTTCATCTTCAACTTTGCCTATATTCATGCAATTTTTAGCTATATGAGTATCTTTCTTTCTTAAGTGATGCCTTGCACAATTTATGCCAGCGTGTCCATATTATCCACAATAATGACATCTGCACTAGGTATTGTAGTCTCATCCAAATATTGCTTTTACAAGTTGTTTAGTTGGATTGAATGATTTGGATGTAAATTGATATGCCTTGTGACCATGCCTTTTGTATTTGTGACATTTACCTTCAAATTTTGGTTTCTCCTTGCATTTATTAACTTCTTGACCATGTTGATTGTAGTTGTAGCACTTTCCATTGAATTTTTCTTTTCCATTGCTCCAACATTTGTTTGATGTATAACCAATTTTCCCAAAATAATTTCATGAGGGTTCACCTTGTTCTTCATTGTATCCAAGTCATGCTTTACCTTTTTGCCTATGAAGATTCTGCTCATTTTGCTGATTTAATTGATTCATATCTTCTTGTGATTTCAACATTCTCTCATTGATTTTTTTTTCAGCATTTAGGTCACTCTTCAATTTTTTAATGATTTTCTTTTCACATCTCAGTTCTATCATTATTCTTTCATTAATTTCCCTTTCATAATTTAGATCACTTCTTATTCTTTCATTTTGTGCTTTGAGAATCTTGATTTCTTCTTTGCTTTAGTGATTTGATCAATGAGATCTTCATGCTAATTGGATTGATTTTGTTCTTCATTGTTTCTTGCCTCCAATTCTTCATTTTCCTTATTCCTTTGTTCCAAGATCTCACATAGCTTGATTTATTGAATTTCTTGTTCTCTTTTGAGTTTCCTTCTTCTTGCAGAGAGCCATTCTTTTCTATGAGTTCTTTGATTGCCTCATTAGCTTCATTTGGGTTGCTTGATGGGAAAAGGTCTTCAATATTTTCTTCAACATACTAATTATCATTCATTTGTCCTACAAGTTCCTTCCTTCTTTTTAGGGATTGCAAAAGATGCTCCTTTGCTTCCTTGAGTTAAGTTATGGCCATCTCCAGATCTAGCTTTTCATTTTCTTTTTTTCTTTTTTTGAAAGAGGGGCAAACGCTTTGACCTGGAGCTATGAACCAGTAAGGCCACAAACGGGGGACCTCATCCCCATTAGATTTGAACCTTGATGGCAAGGATAACAACTCAACAACTTAACCATCACAACATGCCACTATTGGCAGATCTAGCTTTTCATTTTTAATTGCCTTGTTAAGTTTGAATATCTCCAGTTGTCTTTAGATCTTTGCTCAAGAACAAGAACAAGTTCCTCATCTTATGCAATTATTAATGACAAGATTCAACATGAGTGCCTTGGGATTTCAGATAGAAGAAGTAGGAGTTCAAATGTATGAAAGTTTTTTTGCTATAAAGAGGGTGTAAATCATCAAAAGGAAATTAGGGTAAGTACATAGAAGTTATCTAAAACTACTTTTAAGGAAGACCCAAAAACCATTTTCAAAACTGAGAACTTTGATTTCTTGGTGAATTAAGCACATTGCACAAATTTCTTTGAGGTGCACTAGTGTGCCAAGTGTACTAGTGCACTAGGTGCATAGATGGACTTTTTCAATGGTGTTTTGGAAGATTTTGAAGAATTTAGAGGTGCACTAGAAATTAAATATTAGTTCTAAAATTAAAGCTTTCCATTGATTGAAAAATGTCTTCTCACAATAGTTTAACTCCAATAGACACCTAGTGGAGATGAAGCTTCTATTTTTGACACTTCTAGATACCCCTACATTGTCTAATGGCTCTCTCTTTCTTATTTTCTCATGTGTTCTTTGTTTTAAGACATGTAAAGGCTCATGCATCCAATTAATGATATAAAATGGATGAAGCCTTGTTAAGCACTAGTTAGAAAGTTAGTTTGTACATAATTATATTTGTTTTATTCATTTAGAACCATATAATTGCATAAAGATATCTCTCATTCTCAACACAAATTAAGGAGATGGTTTCTTATAAATATAGGATTGCAATATGTAATCAGGGTCACCATAATTTTACAATAATGTATGCTTTTGGTGCTAGCATTTGGAGTGTAGTCATTCTTGCCTAATTGTGTTATATTTTGTGAATGTATGTTCATGGAATGTAATCGAGCCTCCTCATGAAAAATCACATTTATATTCAACTAAGTGGATTTTAGGAGGTCACAAGATTGCTAGGAACCTTGGAGTTGATCCCCAATATTGACTTTTCAAGAGAGAAGTTTGAAAGGATTCCTTTCGTTAAGCATCATGCAAAATGGTATCTCAACTAAAGAGGTGCTAGAAGGAGGGCTTTAAAACTATTCAGCTCAAAAAACCTAAGTTGATGTTTGAAAATTCTATGATTTTTAGAGGTACACTTTTCTAGAATAAACACAATTTCCTAGAACCCAATCACTTTCAGAAGCATCACAGTGATAAAGGGATACCAAGAACTATCGAAAATATTCAAGATATAAAAAGTTATTGAGAAGGTAGGGGTGAATCAGTAACTTTAAAATTCTTACTTTTAAATTCACCATAAATCCATCTATGCTACTACATACATTGATACTTAAAGATAAAACTTTCATCACATAAAAGAACACAATATTTTGGTGACCTAGCAACCTTCCAAATAGAAAGTAAAACTAGGGTGGGATGGTACCCACAAAACTTCAATACTGCAGCATAAAGTTGGCTTGTTAAGGCTTACATTGACCACTTTTGGTGATTTTCCCCATTCGAAGCACAAAGGACTACTAGGTCCACCTTGTTAGAGGATTTACAAACATACAATGAAGTATGCACTCAGTTAAGAGATTTATACAAAGATTGTTAAGTCTACCTTGTTAAAGGATTTAGAAACTGATTCACCTGTTAAGATGAATTAGTGGATCTACTTACAACTAATCACTAAAAGGATCCTTTATGCACTAATCACCTTATGTGATGGATATAACCTTTCTACTCCTGTATTGACCTTGTTGCATTCCTTAAACTATTTCTGATAATTCTTTGCATGCACTTCTCAAAAATCACTTCACATTACTTCTACTATTTCAATTATAATGATATCTTACAATACACGTTACATATATACCTTTCTAATTTACAAAACTACAAGGTTGGCCAAAATACAAGTGAACAACACATTACAATGTTAGCCTAATAGTAAATAACTCGAGTTCACTAAACTCACTTAGTAACCTTTTGATACTTAGCATTCATTGCATTACATGGAATCATCATGCACTCAGTAGAAGTGAAGGCTTGGTCCATACTAATCACTCGATGTATTTCTAAACTCGATGACCGTTGGTGACTCGGTAGGTGTAGTGTCACTCGATATATACTGCATACTGAGTTTACATTGCCTCACTTGGTAAACACTACTTCTTCCAATGCTTAGTTTACACTAAATTTCCATGACACAAACTTACTGCTCAATAGACACTATGAAGCTTCATAGACATTTCAAAGCTTGGTAGACAATGTGAAGCTTGGTAGACACTGTTGGTCTTCACATTGCTTGTATTCACTGGGTAGCCATTCTTTTTCTCAGTGTAAACTGCTAAACACTCCAAGGCTTGGTTAACACTAGAATGCTTGATGAGTGTAGGAAATTAAGTGCTGAGCTCAGTAGCTATACTAATATAGATAAGTGTTTTCACTAATGGCAATAATAACTTAATGCCAACAAGAACTCCACCCATTCACATTATAGATTCCATAATCATCATTTGTTCTACATTCTACTTCATACATTCTCATCATTATGCACCATGTCTTTTTTTAATGCCCAAAGTTCACATTTGAATCTAATTGGTCCATTGCATGACTTGCCCAAAAATCCAAAAAAGTTTCTCCCACGACTCATCTATGGAGAATCATGAAAAATAGAAGATCATATTAAAATTTTCAAGGAGATCTATAATCAAAGCTTGATTCAACATATGGACATGGTATGCCACCTTTTTCCTTACACTTTGGGGGAAATGGCATTCGATTGGCACCTCAATCTTCCATCAGCATCAATAAGAGATTGAAACTTTTTTGAGATCAAGTTTCTAGAATAATTCAAGACCTATATTGATCCAACTATATTACATCATTAGTTCATCTCAATTAAGATGGATCCCCAGAAGACTATTTCATAGTTTAATCATCACTTCTATAGAATGTATCAAAGAATGGAGTTTCCATACACTATACCATAGGAGGCTACCATTGAGGAGGAACAATGGATTCATTAACATCTATTTTTCTAAGAAGGTTACCACAAAAAGACATTGATATCCTTGAAAAGGTCTTCAAAGAGGCTATTTTATTCACAAAGTAGGTTATAGCTTCTCCATTGCCGACAATTACATATTCAGGGTATGAGTCCAAAAAGACTACTTTCTTTCAGCAAAAGGAAACTGTATCCACTGGAGAAGAAAACAATATGGCTAGAGAGTTTAAGGCTATGAAGGAGAAAATTTCCCTTTTATCCAATGAACTAATCAAAATAAACTTGAATTCCTCAAGAAATCAAGGTGATCATCCAAGACAACTAGCTGCCCATAATCAGAGTGGAAAATTTGGCCTTTACAATAACATCAACAATGAGAATAATGGTATTACAAGTATGAGTCCAAGTGAAAATGGATATGAGTACAATTATGTTTTCAATTAGCCTCCCCAAATCATGGAGGAGCAACCTTTGCAGTTTAGTACAATGGTATTTGAATCATGTGATAAATTTGTAGGAGGACAAAATGATGAAGATGATCAAGAGGAGTTTGTATTCTCATTCAACGAAGAAATTTTTCCAAGTGTTAATGTTTCATTAAGTGTGGATATGCCAAGAAATTTTGAGGAAACAAAAATTTTGAAGTTCAAAAACTCCATGAAGTTACAAAAAGTGATGCAAATGTTGAAGATCCCAAGGTTGGTGAGATTTTTGAATTAGAAAGTCATCAAGATGACGATACCAATTCTTCCTACTGTGATATTGATTCTCCATTGGATAATGATAAGATAGCTCTATTAAACAAGATTTGTCATTAGAAGACATGGATAGAGTGCTCAATTTGGTCTCAAGTTTGACTAAGGAAATGTCTATTTGTGGGTATTCGATACAGATATATAACCATGAAATAAATGAGTCATGTAGAATCCATCTATTTGGGTTCCATTCAGAAGAAAGTTGTCCTAATTTCTTGTTAGCTTGGGAAATTGCAATGGAGGGAAAGTATGTTTTTGAATAGGCTTCTTTGGGATATGAGATAGAAAACATCTTAATTGATGATATTGATGAATTTTGTAATTCAAAAGGAGAGTTGATGATTGATTTTTCTAGTCCAAAGTAACCTAAAGTGTTTCTATGTGTGCATAAAGTTCTATACCAAAAGATAAGACCACTAGAAGGAGAGATTACAATGAGCGAGTGTACCCCTATGGTGGGAGACTCACTAGATCTGGTGATATATTTTCATTATCCCCCCTCAATTTGGTGATTTTCAATTTTAATATGATGCTAAAGGTAAAAGAACATGTTTGTAGAATAATCATGGCTATAAAAAATTGCCATAGCTTTTGATTTTGTGTGATTTGTGCCCGAATTTGAACCAAGATTGCCAAAATTTTATTGTTCTGATTACAAAGACAAGTCAACATTTTTTAGAACAGTATTGCTATTTCACATAATGATAAATCTACTCACAACCACCCCAGATTCTTATTATTCAAGGTTTTTTATAAATAAGTTTTTGTTTTTGTTTTTCTTAGTTTCTTTTTGTCTTTCTAATTAGGTGTTAGTTCTTGTTGAGTCAAGTCTTTTTGTTTAGGGTTTTGTTTTAGTTTCTTTTAAAATAGCATTAGTATAGGGGCTAGGTGCACTCAAGATTTTATCTTGACATATCTCTTAAACCACTTTTTTGGTTTCAACTTTTGGGAAGAGGCATTTCTTTGTCAATTTACATTTTAATGATTTTGTTTCTTATACCAATTGAGGAATGGATGTTACTTGCAGTAATAGGGGACTTTCAATCTTGAATTTAGTATTACTGATTGACAAGTTCTCAACACTTTTCAAATTTAAAGATCTATGATCTTAGGTGATTTCAAGCCAAGGTCGATGGCAGCGAGGGATAGTCCAAACCCTAGTGGTTCAAATGGAAGGATATTGTCAAAGGAATTGCTAAGATTATTGTTTGGCATGAGATTTTCTAAAAGTTCTTAAAATAGGAATGCAAGGGATATTCACTAAAGGTTGAATCTGAGAAATGACACCAATGTCTGGGCCACATAGTCTAAGCATAGTTAGGGTATAGAAAGAAAATAAAAGATAAAAGGGTGGTAAGAATGAAAGATTATATAAAGTTTGAGAATGGTAATCTTACTATAGGGATATCCACTCCAAATAAGCTATCCCACATCAAAATAATTACTTCATCGAAGACTCAAAATGGTGACACTGTGATGCACATGAAGCAAGTATTCAAAATATTACCAAGGACTTCAAATGAAAAAGTGATAACTCACCAAGAGCCCTCAAAAATAATTTTCTCATCTTGTCAGACAAATGATTGATAATCACCTTTCATGGAGATTCCCAACGAATGGATCAGATGGGGCAAAAGATTTTTTTCAAAATGGTCAATTTTTTTTGATAGATTACATTATGAGATGTCAAAAGAAATAAATACACTAATGACACACTAAACTTGGAGATTTGAGATTTTGAAATTTTGATAGTAAAGTGACACAAAATACACTTGGAGTATTTAAGATTTAGTTGGTGTTTGACATATATCTAAGGAATGTTTGTTGATGAAGAAATACCTTTGTTATTTCTTTATTTTATTGGGGATATTTTTTGTAGTTTCACCAATGCACACCCCATTTCACTTAGAAATGGGGACCCCCTACTTTTATTTTTTGGCTTTCTAAATCCCTGGTCTAGTGTTTGAGTCTTTTTTAGGGTTTTGCATAATGTCTTTGGTCAAGTCAAGGTCCCTTCCTGAAAACCCAATTTTTAGGATCAAAACTTTGGAGGAGAAGTTCATTTTGTGAAAATAAAGAGCACATTTAGTGCACCTCCCTAGGTGTACTAGTTTGCTAAACATTAAAGATAAGAACTTTCTCTTGGAAAGTGCACAACAACACAATTGTGCACCTCCAAGAGCTATGCACCTCCACCCTTTTTCACCTTTATTTCTTCTCTCAAGCATCACTTCCCACACTTATGCAATAGTAGTAGGTGCACTAATGATCCCCCATCCTTCACTTCACCTACACACACTAACAAAAAGCATGTTAAACACTAACAAGGTGCACAACTACACACCTTTATACCTTTGAGAGGGCCATTTTGCACCTAAGTATCATAAGTGTGCACACCAAGTGCACCCCATGAGGTGTGCTAGTGTGCACTCTCATATATTAAGGTTTTCCAATAAAAAAGCACCTAGGGCACCTCCAAGGTGCACAATGTGCATCCTTTTTTGCACATTAGAGTTAAATTGAGGCTTTTGATGTTTTTTTAACACTTGAGACCTTTGGGTTGTATTTTTGGTCATCATTAGGGTTTGTCTTAATTAATTATTTTCAACTCTCTGGACTAATGTTTCCTTCTTTGTGCAGGTAAAAAAGGAGGCATCCTTAACTTGTCACTATCATAACTTTTGACCTAGTGCTCAGAATTCAAAAATGTTTATATCGTTGGAAAGAAGAACTAAAAATCTAATTTTAGTCCCTAAAATAGTGGGCCTTTGGCTGACCAATTTTAGGGACCAATGAAAGTTTCAACTTAAAAATTTGAGCAAAAGATCTACAAAAAAGCCAGTTAAAAATGCCGAGAAAATCTTGTGAAAAAGTTTCAAACGTTTGATCATTTTGAATAATATGGATCACCTAGTGTCTCACTAGGAAGGACATAGTAGTTGGATAGAGAAAAAGATCAAAGATACAAAAGTTGGACACATAAACTAGAATAGTTTCCTTAGCTTATGCAATTATTAATGATAAGATTCAACATGAGTGCCTTGGGATTTTGGATAGAAGAAGTAGGAGGAGTTCAAATGTATGAAACTTTTTTGGTTATAAAGAGCATATAAATCATCAAAATGATCAAGGTAAGTACACACAAGTGATCTAAAAACCCATTTGAGAAAAACCTAGAAACCATTTTCAAAATCAAGAAATTTGAGCTTTTGGTGAATTCAACACCTTGTACAAATTTCTTTGAGGTGCGCTGGAACGCCAGGTGCACTAGGTGCACAAGTGTGCTAGTGCACTAGGTGTGCTAGGTGCACAAGTGCATCGGTGTGCTAGGTACATAGGGGCATTCTTTCCATGGTGTTTTGGAAGATTTTGAAGAATTTAGAAGTGCACTAATAGTTAACTGCAAGTTCTAAAATTAGAGCTTTACATGCATTAGAAATGCATTCTGACAGAAGTTTGACTTCGACAGATGCCTAGTGAAGATGGGGCTTCTATTTTTGGCACTATTAGATACTCCTACATTAACTAATGACTCTCTCTTTCTTATTTTCTCATGTATTATTTGTTTTAAGACATGTGAAGTCTCATGTATCCAATTAATGATATAAAATAGATGGTATCCTATTAGGCACCAGTTAGAGAGCCAATTTGTAGATAATTAAATTTGTATTATTAATTTAGAAGCATATAAATACATAAAGATATCTCCCACTCTCAACAAAAATTGAGGAGATGACTTCTTATAAATATGGGATTGTAATATGTAATTTGGGTCATCGTTATTTTGCAATAATATATTCTTTTGGTGCTTGCATTTGGAGTATAGCAATTCTTCCCTAAGTGTGTTATATTTTATGAATGCATGTTCATGGGATGTAATTGAGCTAAAATTTTATTGCATTATTTCTGGTTGTGCAATCTTTCAATTATGTTTTTTTAGGGTTTTATGAATTCTACTGATGTACTTAGTTTGAGAAGAGATCATCATATTGTTCTTGCATAGTTTTTCATCTTGCATGAGTGCACTTTCCATGGCATTGTGATTTGATGAAAAGTGAAACATCTTATGGTTACTAAATTCCCATAAACAATTACATTAGTGGAATTAAGGAAGCAATGCTCCTATTTTCATTAGGCACCCACTAATTTCTTCGAAGGATTAACTTGTAGATGCATTGTTTTTGTAGCTTATGTCCATTAGGATATTTTTCCCACATTATTTGCTTAATTTTCTTGTTACCTTATCTTTGTTATGTGTTGTACTAACCCCTTGTTAAATTAGGAATTCATATTTGTTGCATTGTTATATTGCATTCATCATAAAATTAGAAAATACAAAAATATAGTTCTTTTGTGTGTTTTATCCTTTTGAAGCAACAAACATATTCCACATCTTATCTGAAGTTATCAAAACTAGAAAATGCCTCCTCATGAACACTCACATTAATTTTCAACTGAGTGGATTCTAGTAGGTCACTAGATTCCCCAGAACCTTGGAGTTGATTCCCAATATTGACTTTTCAAGAGATGAGTTCAAAAGGATTCCTGCCATTAAGCATTGTGCAAAATGATATCTCAATAGAAGTGGTGCTAGAAGGAGGGCCTGAAAACCATTCAGCTTAGAAGACCTAAGTTTTTGTTTGAAAATTATACAATTTTGAAAGGTTCAAAAAATAAAACTAAAAACTAGGTCTATGAATTTTCAGTAGGTGCATAGGTGCACTAGGTGTGTAGGTGTGTTGTTTTGAGAAAGTGTGCTTCTTTAGAGGTGCACTTTTCTAGAATAAACACAATTTCCTAGACCTCAATCACTTTCACAAGCATCACACTGATAAAGGGATACCAAGAAATCCACCCATTCACATTACATATTTCATAATAATCATTTGCTCTACATTCTACTTCACACATTACCATCATTATGCACCATGTCTTTTGTAAATGCCCAAAGTTCACCATTCAATCAAACTGGTCCATTACATGACTTGCCCAAAAATCTCAAAAATTATTTCCATGGTTCATATATGGAGAATCATAAACAATAGAAGATCATATTAAAATTTTCATGGAGATTTGTAATCAAAACTAGATTCAGCAGATGGATGTGGTATGCCACATTTTTCCTTACATTTTTGGAGAAATGGCATTCAAGTGGTACCTCAATATACCATTAGCATAAATAAGGGATTGGAAATCTTTTGAGAGTAATTTTCTAGAATAATTCAAGATCTATATAGATTCATCTATCCTACATCATTAGTTCATCTCAATTAAGAGGGATCCCCATGAGACTATTTCACAGTTTAATCATTGCTTCTATAGGATGTATAAAAGAATGGAGTTTCCATACACTATACCACAAGAGGCTACTATCTAGGTCTATTTTGGAACAATGGATTCATTAATATCTATTTTTTTATGAAGGCTCCCACCAAAGACATTGATGCCATTGAAAAAGTCTTCAAAGAGACTATTACATTCACAAAGCAGGTTATAGCTGCACCAATGCCAACAATTACATATTCAAGATATGAGTCTCTAAAGACTACTTCCTTTAGAAGAAGGCAATTGCTTCCACTAAAGTAGAAAACAATATGGGTAGAGAGTTTAAGGTGATGAAGGAGACAATGTTTGATTCAATCGGCGTTTGACACATATCTGAGGAATGTTTGGTGATCAAGAAATGCCTTTGTTATTTCTTTCTTTTGTTGGGGCTATTTATTGTGGTTTCACAATGTACACCCCATTTCACTTAGAAATGGGAAACCCATATAGTTATTTTTTGGATTTCCAAATTGCTAGTCTAGGGTCTAAGTCTTTTTTAGGGTTTTACATAATGTCTTTCGTCAATTATGGGTATCTACCTAAAAGCCTAGGTTATAGGATTAGAATTTTGGAGGAGAAGTTCATTTGTGCAAACAATGTACACACCTAGCACACCTCCCTTGGTGTTCTAGTGCACTAAACATCAAATAAAAACACTTTATCTTGGAAATGCACAGTAGAATAGCTGTCCACTTCTAAGAGTTGTGCATGTCCACTCTTTCTCACCTTCATTTCTTCTCTTGAGCATTTCTTCTTGCACTTTCTTAGTAGCAATAGGTGTGCTAATGCACCTCCCCTCCTTTGCTTCACCTACACACACTAAAAAAAACCATGTTAATCACCAAAAAGGTGTACAGCTACAAACCTATTTAGGTGCATAGTTATTCATCGTTATACCTTTGAGAGACCCTTTTTTCACCTAAAGTACCCTAAGGGTGTGCACCAAGAACACCTCATGAGATGCTCTAGTGCACACTCTCATTTATTAAAGTTTTGCCAAAAAAAGGTGCACTAGGTGCATCCTTTTTTGCATATCAGGGCTAAATTGAGGCTTTTGACATTTTTTAACACTTGAGGCCTCTAGGTTTTTTTTTTTTTTTTCATCATTAGGGTTTGTCTTAATTAAGTATTTTCAACTCTCTAGACTAGTGTTTGCTTCTTTGTGTAGGTAAAAAAGATGCATCCTTATCTTGTCAGGGTCATAACTTTTGACCTAGAGCTTAGAATTCAAAATAATTTACATTGTTGGAAAGAAGATCTAAAAATCTAATTTTACTCCCTAAAACAGTGAGCCTTTAGCTACCTAGTTTTAAGGGCTGATGAAAGTTTCAAATTGAAATTTTGAGCAGAAGGCCTCAGAAAAAACCAATTAAAAATGCGTAGAAAATCTTATGAAAAAGTTTCAAACATTTGATCATTTTGGATAATTTGGATCATGAGGTCTTTCACCAAGAAGGATAGGGTAGTTGGATAGAAGAAAAAGATCAAAGATACAGAGGTTGGACACCTGAACCATAATAGGTTCCTCATCTTATGCAATTAGTAATGACAAGATTCAACATTGATGACTTGGGATTTTAGATACAAGAAGTAGGAGTTCAAATATATGAAAGTTCTCTAGCTATAAAGAGGGTATAAATTATGAAAAGTATCAAAGTAAGTATACAAAAGTGATTAAAAACCCCATGAGAGAAAAAGTTAGAAACTATTTTTAAAACTAAGAACTTTGATTTTTTGGTGAATTAAGCACCTTGTAGAAATTTCTCCAAGATGCGCTGGTGCTCCAGGTGCACTAGTGCACTAGGTGCATAGGTGTGATTTTTCAGTAGTGTTCTAGAATATTTTGAAGAATTTAGAGGTGCGCTAATAGTTAACTGCTAGTTCTAAAATTAGAGCTTTCCATGAATAAAAAATGCATTCTGATAGTAGTTTAACTCTGACAAACACATAGTGAAAATGGAGCTTCTATTTTTGGCACTTCTAGATACTCCTACATTGACTGATGGCTCTCTCTTTCTTATTTTCTCATGTATTCTTTATTTTAAGACATGTAAAGGCTCATGCATCCAATTAATCATATAGAATGGATACAGTCCTATTAAGCACTAGTTAGAGAATCAATTTGTACATAATTATATTTGTTTTATTAATTTAGAAGAATATAATTGCATAAAGATATCTCCCACTCTCAAGATAAATTGAGGAGATAATTTCTTATAAATATGAGATTGTAATATTTAATCAAGGCCACTTTTATTTTCCAATAATATATGGTTTTGGTGATCGCATTTGGAGTGTAGTGGTTCTTACCTAAGTGTGTTATTTTTGTGAATGTATGTTCATGGGATGTAATTGAGCCAAAATTTTATTACATTATTTCTAGTTGTGTAATCTTTTAATTCTAGTGTTTGCTGCAGTTTTACAAATTTTGCTAACAGACTTAGTTCAAGAAGAGATGATCATATTATTCCTTCATAGTTTTTCATCTCGCATGAGCACACTTTTCATGGCATTGCAATTTGATGAAAAGTGAAACATATTATGATTACTGAATTCCCATTGACAATTGTATCAGTGGAATTAAGGAAGTGCTACTCTTATTTTCATTGGTTACCCACCAATTTCTTTGAAGACTTAGCTCACAGACATGTTGTTTCCATAGCTTATGTCTATTAGGAGTTTATTTCCACATTTTTTGCTTAATTTTCTCATTATGTTATCTTCATTATGTTCTTTACTAACCACATTTTTAATATTCAAGGTTTTTGTAGATAAGTTTTTGGTTTTTTTTTTCATAGGTTTTTTTTCATCTTTCTAGTTAGGTGTTAGTTTTCATAGAGTTGAGTTTTTTTGTTTATGGTTTCATTTATTTTTCTTTCAAAGTAGCATTAGTCTGGGGGTTAGGTGCACTCAAGATTTTATCTTGAAATATCTCGTTAAACCACTTTTTGGTTTCAACTTTTGGGAAGAGGTATTTCTTTGTCAAAACATTATAATGATTTTGTTTCTTATACCAAGGAATGAATGTTACTTGCAGTAATAAGGGACTTTCATTCTTGAATTAAGAATTATAGATCGATTAATTCTCAACATTTTGTAAATTTAAAGATCAATTATCTTACATGTTTTTAGACCAATGTTAATGGAAGCAAGGGATAGTCCAAGCCCTACTGGTCCAAATGGAAGGATCTTCTCGAAGGAATTGCAAAGATCATTGTTTGGCATGAGAGTATCTAAGAAATGACACCAATATCTTGGCCACATAGTCTAAGCAAGGTTAGGATATAGAAAGAAAATAAAAAAGAAAAGGGTGTTAAGAATGAAAGATTCTACAAAGTTTGAGAATGGTAATCTAACTATAGAGATATGCATTCCAAATAAACTATCTAGTATCAAATCAATTACTTCATTGAAGAATCAAAAAGGTGAATTTGTGAGCTGCATAAAGCAAATATTCAAAAGATTACCCAGGACTTCAAATGAAAAAGTGATAACTGGCCAAGAGCCCTCAAAACTTATTCTTCCATTTGGTCAGATGAATGATTGATAAACAACTTTTGTGAAGATTCCCAATGAATGGATCAAATGGGGTGAAAAATTGTTTCTAAATTGTCATAAATTTTTGATTGATTTCATTATGAGATGTCGAAGAAAATTGATTCAATGAACACAAATTAAACTGGGAGATTTGAGATTCTAAAGTTTTGACCATAAAGTAACTCAAAATACACTTCGAGTATTCAGGATTCAATTGTCATTTAACACATATCTGAGAAATGATTGTCGATGAAGAAATGCCTTTCTTATTTCTTTCTTTTGGTGGGGCTATTTGTCATGGTTTCACAATGCATGCCCCATTTCTCTTAGAAATGGGGAATCTATACTTTTTATTTTTTGACTTTTTGAATCCCTAGTCTTTGGTTTGAGTCTTTTTTAGGGTTTTTCATAATGTCTTTGGTCGAATTTGGGTCTCTACCTGAAAACCCAGGTTTTAAGATTAGAATTTTGGGGAAGAAGTTCATTTTGTGCAAATAAAGTGCACAGCTAGCACACCTCCTTAGGTGCGCTAGCGTAGTAGTGCAGTTGTGCACCTCCAAGAGTTAGGCACCTCCAGTCTTTCTCACCTTCATTTATTCTCTCAAGAATCACTTCCCACACATGTGTAGTAGTAATAGGTGCTCTAATGCATCTCCCCACCTTTTCTTCACCTACACACACTAACAAAAACCATGTTAATAACCAAAAAGGTGCACAACTGTGAAACTATTAGGTGCACAACTACTCACCTTTATACCTTCAATAGACCTCTTTTACACCTATCTACCATAAGGGTGTGCACCAAGTGTATCCCATGAGATGCGCTAGTGTGCACTCTAATATATTAAGTTTTCCTAACAAAAAAGGTGCACCTAGCGCACCTCCAAGGTGTGCCATGTGCATCCTTTTTTGCATGTTAGGGTTAACTTGAGACCTCTAGGATGCATTTTTTGTCATCATTAGGATCTGTCTTAATTTAGTATTTTCAACTCTCTAGACTAATGTTTGGTTCTTTGTGCAAGTAAAAAAATAGCATCCTTATCTTGTCGAAATCATAACTTTTGACCATTAGCTTAGAATTCAATTTGTTTTACATCATTGGAAAGAAGAACTAAAGTTCTAATTTCAATCCCTAAAATAGGAAGCCTTTCATTGCCCAATTTTAGGGGGTGATGAAAGTTTCAACTTGAAATTTTGTGCAGAAGATCTCTGAAAAAGCTAGTTAAAGATGCCTAGAGAATCTTGTGAAAACATTTCAAACATTTGATCATTATGGATAATTTGGATCACCTAATCTCTCACCAAGAAGGATAGGGTAGTTGGATAGAAGAAAAAGATCAAAGATACAGAGGTTGGACACATGAACTAGAACAAGTGACTCATCTTAACAAATTATTAATGACAAGATTCAACATGGGTGACATGGGATTTTAGAGAGAAGAAGCTGAAGGAGTTCAAATCTATGAAATATTTTTGGCTATAAAGAGGGTATAAACATCAAAAGGATCAAAGTAAGTACACAAAAGTCATCTAAAACCCCATTTGAGAAAAAGTTAGAAATCATTTTTAAAACTAAGAACATTGATTTTTTGGTAAATTAAGCACCTTGCACAAATTTCCTTGAGGTGGGGTAGGTGCATAGATGCACTTTTTCAATGGTGTTCTGGAAGATTTTTAGGAATTCAGAGGTATGTTGACAATTAACTACTAGTTCTAAAATTAGAGCTTTCCAAGCATCAAAAACATATTGTGACAACAGTTTAACTCTAAAAGACACCTAGTAAATATGCAGCTTCTATTTTTGGCACTTCCAGATACTCCTACATTGACTGATGGCTCTCTCTTTCTTATTTTCTTATGTATTTTTTGTTTTAAGACATGTAAAGGCTTAGGCATCGAATTAATCATATAAAATGGATGGAGTCCTATTAAGCACCAGTTAGAGAGTTAGTTTATACATAATTAGATTTTTTTTATTAATTTAGAAGTATATAGTTGCATAAATATATCTCTCACTCTCAACACATATTGAGGAGATGATTTTTTATAAATACAGGATTGTAATATGTAATTAGGGCCACCATTATTTTGCAATAATATGTATGTTTTGTGCTCACATTTGGAGTGTAGTGGTTCTTGCCTAAGTGTGTTATAATTTTTGAATGTATGTTCATGGGATGAAATTGAGCCAACACTTTATTGTGTTATTTCTGGTTATGTGATCTTTTAATTCTAGTGTTTGCTAGCATTTTAGGAATTCTAGGATATTGATGTACTTAGTTCAAGAAGAGATCATCATATTGTTCCTATATAGCTTTTAATCTCACATGAGAACACTTTCTATGGGCTTGTGATTTGATGAAAAGTGAAACATCTTATGGTTACTAAATTCTCATCGATGATTACATTAGTAGAATTAAGGAAGTGTTACTCCTATTTTCATTGGTTGCCCATTAATTTTTTCAAAGGCCTAACTCCTAGATGCATTGTTTCTATAGCTTATGTTCATTAGGATTTTATTTCCACATTATTTTCTTAATTTTCTCATTACCTTATCTTCATTCTATGCTTTACTAACCCCTTTTTTAAATTAGGAATTCATATTAGTTGCATTGTTAGATTGCATCCATCATAAAATCAAAAAATACATAAATATAGTTCTTTTGTGTGTTTTATTCTTTTGGATCAGCAAATAGATTCTGCATCTTATTCAAAGTTATCAAAACTAGCAAAGACCTCCTCATGAACACTCACATTTATCTTCAACTGAGAAGATTCTAGTAGGTCACAAGATTACCCAAAAACTGGGAGTTGATTCCGAAGATTGACTTTTCAAGAGAGAGTTTGAAAGGATTCTTGCCATTAAGCATCATGCAAAATGATAGCTTAACAAAAGTGGCAGTAGAAGGAGGGCATGAAAAGTATTTGACTCAAAAACCTAATTTGTTGTTTGAAAATTCTACAATTTTTAGAGGCTAAAAAAAAGAAAAAAAACTAAGTCTATGAATTTTCAGCAGGTGCACTGTTTTTAGAAAGTGTGGCTCTTCAGAGGTGCACTTTTCTAGAATAATTTTTTTTCCTAGAACTCAGTCACTTTCACAAGCATCACAGTGATAAAGGGATACCAAGAACTCCACCCATTCATATTATATATTCCATAATCATCATCTATTGTACATTCTACTTCACACATTCCCATCATTATGCACCATGTCTTTTTTCAATGCTCAAAGTTCACCATTGAATCTAACTAGTCCATTTCATGACTTGCCCAAAAATCTTGAAAACTTATGCCCATGGTTCATCTATGGAGAATCATGAATAGAAAAATATCATATCAATTTTTTTAAGGAGATCTATGATCAAAACCAAATTGTTCATATGGATGTGTTATGCCTCCTTTTTCCTTACACTTTAGGGTGATGGCATTCAAGTGGTACCTCAATCTTCCACTAGTATCAATAAGGGATTTTAACTCTTTTGAGAGCAAGCTTCTAGAACAATTGAAGATCTATATTGATCTAGCTCTCTTACATCAGTAGTTCTTCTCAATTAAGAGTGATCCCCACAAGACTATTTCACAATTTAATCATGGCTTCTATAAGATGTATCAAAGAATGGAGTTCCCATACACTGTACCATAAGAGGCTTCCATTTAGGTCTATTTTGGAATAATGGATTCATTAACTTATATTTTTATAAGAAGGCTCCCAGCCAGAGACATTGATAGCATTGAAAAGTTCTTCAAAGAGGCTATTACATTCATAAATCAGGTTATAACTACTCTAATGCCAACAATTACATATTCAAGGTATGAGTCTCAAAAGACTACTTTCTTTTAGAAGAAGGCAACTACATCCGCTAAAGTAGAAAACAATATGGCTAGAAAGTTTAAGGCCATGAAGGAGAAAATGTCTCTTTTATCTAATGAACTCATCAAAATAAAGTTAAATTCCTCAAGAAATCAAGACGATCATCCAAGACAACTTGTTTCTCAAAACAATTATTCTCAAAATCAAAGCTCAAATTTTGGCCTTTACAGTAACATCAACAATGATAATAATGGTATTATAGGTGTGGGTCCAAGTGAAAATGTATATGGATATAATTATGTTTGAGATTGGCCTCCCCAAATCATGGAGGAACAACCTTTGCAATTTAGTACACTAGTGTTTGAATCATTTGATAAATATATAGGAGGACAAAATGATGAAGATGATCAAGGGGAGTTTATGTTCACATTCAATGAAGAAATTCTTCCAAGTGTTAATGTCTCAATGAGTGTTGATATGCCAATAAATTTTGACAACGTAAAAAAATTTGAAGCTCCAAAACTCCATGAAGTAGCAAAAAGTGATGGAAATGTAGAAGATTCTAAGGTTGGTGATATTTTTGAGTCAAAAAGTCATCAAGATGAAGATAACAATTCTTCCTATTATGATATTGATTATCCATTGGATAATGATAAGATACCTTCCTCTAAAAAATATTTTTCATTAGAAGAGATGGATAGAGTTCTCAATTTGGTCTCAAGTTTGACTAAAGAAATGTCTATTTGTGGGTATTCTACACACACATCAAACCATGCAATAAATGAGTCATGTAGAATCCATCCATTTGGGTTCCATTCAGAAGAAAATTGTCCTAATTTCTTGTTAGCTTAGGAGATTGCAATGGAGGGAAAGTATGTTTTTGAACATGCTTCTTTGAGATATGAGGCAAAAAAACATCTTGATTGATGATATTGATGAATCTTGTAATTTGAAAGGAGAGTTGATGATTGATTTTTCTAGTTAGAAGGAACCTAAAGTGTTTCTGTGTGTATGTGAACTTGTGTACCATGAGATAAGACCATTAGAAGGAGAAATTACAATATGGAGTGTACCCCTATGGTGGGAGACTCACTAGATTAGGTGATATATTTCCATTATACCTCTTAGTTTGGTTATTTTTTAGTTGAAATATGATGCTAAAGGTAAGAGAACTTGTTTGTGGAATAATCATGGCTATATAAAGAGTTACCACAACTTTTGATTTTGTGTGATTTGTGCTTGGAATTTGAACCAAGATTGCCCAAATTTTATTCTTCTGAGTGCGAAGATAGGTCAACATTTTTAAGAACAATATGAGGTGGTTCATTATTGTTGCACATAATGAGAAATCTACTAACAACTGCCCCACATTTTTATTATTCAATGTTTTATGTGCATAAGTTTTTGTTTTTGTTTTTGTTCTTAGTATTTTTTGTCTTTCCAATTAGGTTTCTATTTTTGTTGAGTCAAGTCTTTTTTATTATCGTTTCATTCATTTCCATTTCTTTTTCTTTCAAAGTAGTGTCAGTTTGAGGGTTAGGTGCACTCAAGATTTTATCTTGACATATCTCATTAAAACACTTTTTGGTTTCAACTTTTGGGAAGAGGTATTTCTTTGTCAAAACATTTTGATGATTTTATCTCTTATACCAACTAAGGAATGGATGTTACTTGCAGTAATAGGGGACTTTTAGTCTTGAATTCAGAATTATAGATTGACTAGTTCTCAATGCTTTGCAAATTTAAAAATTGATTATCTTACTTGGTTTTAAACCAAGGTTGATGGTAGCAAGGGATAGTCCAAACCCTACTGGTTCAAATGGAAGGATCTTCTTGAAGGAATTTCTAAGATTGTTGTTTGGCATGAGACTTTCTAAAAGTTCTTAAAAGAGGAGCACAAGGATATTCACTAAAGATTGAATTTGAGAAACAACAATAATGTCTTGGCGATATAGTCTAAGCATGGTCAGGGTACAAAAAGAAAATTAAAAATAAAAGAGTGTTAAGAAAGAAAGGTTCTACAAAGTCTAAGAATGGTAATATGACTATACAGATATGCACTCCAAATAAGCTATCTAGTATTAAAATAATAGATTCATCAAAGAATTAAAATGGTGACATTGTGAGCTACGTGAAGCAAGTATTCAAAAGATTACCTAGGACTTCAAATGAAAAAGTGATAACCTACCAAGAGCCCATAGAATTGATTCTCCCATCTGGTCAAACAAATTATAGATAAAAAAATTTCATGAAGATTCTCGTTGAATGGATCAGATGGGGTAAAAAATTGTTTCCAAATTGTTAAATTTGTTTGATAGACTACATTCAGAGATGTTGAAGGAAATGGATACACTAAACACAAATTAAACTTGTAGATTTTAGATTATGAAGTTTTGATAGTAAAGTGACTCAAAATATGCTTGGAGTATTTAGGATTTAGTTGGTGTTTGACACATATCTAACTAATATTTGCTGATGAAGAAATACCTTTATTATTTCTTTTATTTGTTGGGGCTATTTTCTTTGATTTTACAATGCACACCCCATTTCACTTAGAAATGGGGACCCCCTAATTTTATTTTTTGGTAGAGTAGCAATAAGTATGCTAATGCACCTCCCCTCCTTTGCTTCACCTATATACACTAACAAAAAATATGTTAATCATCAAAAAGGTGAATAGATGTGGACCTATTGAGGTGCATAGTAGCACACCTTTATACCTTTGAGAGACCCTTTTTGTAGCTAATTAACATAAGGGTGTGCACCAAGTGCACCCTATGAGGTGCGTTGGTGTGCACTCCCATATATTAAGGTTTTCCAAGAAAAGAAGGCACACCTAGCACACCTTTGAGGTGTGAAAGGTGTGTCCTTTTTTACATATTATGGTTAAACTGAGGCTTTTGATGGTTTTTGGCACTGGAGGCCTCTAGGTTTTATGTTTTTTCACCATTATGGTTTGTCTTAATTAAGTATTATCAACTCTCTAGACTAATGTTTTCTTCTTTGTGCAAGTAAAAAAAGGCATCCTTAACTTGTCAAAGTCATAACTTTTGACCTAGAGCTCGGGATTCAAAATTGTTTACATCATTGGAAATAAGAACTAAAAATATAATTTCATTCCCTAAAATAGTAGGCGTTGGGTTTCCTAGTTTTTGGGATTGATGAAAGTTGCAACTTGAAATTTTGAGCATAAGATCTCTGAAAAAAAGCTAGTTAAAAATGTCTAGAAAATCTTGTGACAAGTTTTCAAACATTTGATCATTTTGGATAATCTAGATCACCTAGTCTCTCACAAGGAAGGATAGGGTAGTTGGACAAAAGAAAAATATGAAAGATACATAGGTTGAACACATGAACCAGAATAGGTTCCTCATCTTATGCAAATATTAATAACAAGATTCAACATGGATGCCTTGGGATTTTAGATAGAATAAGTAGGAGTTTAAATGTATGAAATTTTTTTGGCTATAAAGAGGGTATAAACCATGAAAAGGGTCAAAGTAAATACACAAAGATGATGTAGAACCCCATTTGAGAAAAACTCAAAAAATATTTTCAAAATTGAGAACTTTGATTTTTTGGTGAATTAAGCACATTGCACAAATTTCTCCAAGGTGGGTTGGTGCGCTAGGTGTGCAGGTGCACTTTTTCAATGGTGTTTTGGAAGATTGTGAAGAATGTAGAGGTGCACTGACAGTTAACTGCTAGTTCTAAAATTAGAGCTTTCCATGCATTGGAAATGCATTATGATAGATGTTTAACTCTGACAGACACCTAACGAAGATGGAGCTTCTATTTTTGGAACTTCTAGATACTCCTACATTGACTGATGGATCTCTCTTTCTTATTTTCTCATGTATTCTTTGTTTTAAGAAATGTAAAGGATCATACATCCAGTTAATGATACAAAATGGATGGAGTCCTATTAAGCACCCGTTAGAGAGTAAGTTTATACATAATTAGATTTGTTTTATTAATTTAAAAGCATATAATTATATAAAGATCTCTCTCACTCTCAACACAAATTGAGTAGATGATTTCTTATAAATATGAGATTATAATATGTAATCAAGGCCACCATTATTTTGCAATAATATATGCTTTTGGTGCTCACATTTGGAGTGTTGTGATTCTTGCCTAAGTGTGTTATATTTTTTCAATGTGTGTTCATGGGATGTAATTGAGCCAAATGTTTATTGCATTATTTCTCATTGTGAGATCTTTTAATTATGGTGTTTTCTATGGTTTTATGAATTTCACTAATGTACTTAGTCCGAGAAGAGATCATCATATTATTCCTACATAGCTTTTCGTCTCACATGAGTGCACTTTTTTTGGCCTTATGATTTGATGAAAAGTGAAAAATATTACAATTACTAAATTCCCATCGACGATTGCATCAGTGGAATTAAGGAAGTGTTGTTCCTATTTTCATTGGTTATCCACTAATTTCTTCAAAGGCTTAACTCACATATGCATTATTTTTGTAAATTGTGTCTATTAAGATTTTATTTCCATGTTATTTGCTTAATTTTCTCGTTACCTTATCTTTGTTATGTGCTTTACTAACCCATTATCAAATTCAAAATTCATATTAGTTGCATTGTTAGATCACATCCATCATAAAATCAAAAAATACAAAAATATAGTTCTTTTGTGTGTTATATTCTTTTGAAGTAGCAAATAGATTCTACATCTTATCTAAAGTTATTAGAACTAGCAAAGGCTTCTTCATGAACACTCGCATTTATCTTTAACTGATCAAATTCTAATAGGTCACAAGATTACCTAGAACCTTGGAGTTGATCCCCAAGATTGAATTTTCAAGAGAGGAGTTTGAAAGGATTCCTACCATTAAGCATCATGCATAATGATAGCTCAACATGTATGTTGAGTGATATAGGAGTTGAGTAAATAGTGCATGCTAAGTTGTTTAGATGCCGATTCATAGTATTGAAACTAGTATATGTTGAGCATCAAAGAATTTAGATGTTGAGTAAAATAGCTTTGTCATGGTTTTTTGTAATGGCACAAATAACTATGTAAACCATTTTTGAGCCGACTTATAGATTGAATTATAATATCTTGGAGATAAGGACAAATCTTGATTTGGAATCCCTATGAGTTGCATGCATCTAATCAGAAAAAAGGGAATGTCTAAGCAAAAAAATGGATGAATCATAGTCATTGATTCATACCTAACCCTAAGTCACTAAGATCTTCTTAAGAAGCTAAAACCCTAAAATTCAAATGTGCATGGAAGAAGTGAAGAAAAAATCCTAGATGCACAAATAGAGCATTCATGATGGTTAAGGAATTGTGAAGAGAAATCTCATTGTAGAATCATTTAGAAGAGAATAGCGGAAGGGAATAATATACAATAAAGAGACATCTAATCAAGAAAGATCAAGAATACATCAGTTTAGTGGTGATATTTCATCAAGCAACCAAGTTCTAACCACAAGATCAATGTTGAATCATTCTAGTAGGTGAATTAGTTAAATCTCCTAACATAGTAGTCCTAATAGGATATATTGAAATCCTTTAACAAGTTTCTTACTAAATTATGAGTTAAATTCCTTTAACAAGGCACACTTCTAAAAGTGTGTTGAAATCCTTTAGCAGGGTAAGACCTAACAATCTTTGTAAGCCTTTAATAGGGTAGACCTTTCATAGGGTAGATCGTGTCTGATGATCAAACATTGTAACCTTTATTAGATACAATTTATTACTATAGTAGTGAATATTTGTGGGTTTCATCCCGATCCGAGTTTTACCTTTTCATTGGAGGGTTTCTAGGTAATCATATCTAATGTTATATATGTGTGAATGTTTACTTGTTTGCATGATTTAGATGTACATGCTTTGTATGGTATTTTACTTTACTTATTGAATGAATGTTTTATGGGTCAAATTTTAAACTATTGATTCACCCCCCCTAGAAGTTTACCTTTCCTATTGCAGTTCCAAAAAATATTGCTTTCCTTATTTCTTTCTTTTTGCTCATATTGGCATACTACACAGAGAAAGATGTATATCGATTGTAAATGATTTGTTATTTTGTAATAGTTGTTCCTTCATATTCTATTTATAATTTTCATTTACTTCTCCATTTTTTTTAGTATTTAAGGTGGACTGTAAGTTTCTTGATTCAATTATTGTATGTATGTGTTTAATTAGTTTCCTTTTAATTTAGATGTAGAACATGATATCTAATGGTGCAAACTAATATTTATGTATTTTATTCCTTGTCATTTTTGAAGATAATAGTGCCTTTTCATAGATTTATTATTTTCAAGTGTTAGCATTGTTGTGAGTTGCCATATTTAAATTTTTTCCTAAAATTTTCCCATCTAGTTGTTGAAACATCCTTTTGTCATTTCGTGTTCCCCCAATCATCAAAAGTATTGTACAAATTTCCCCCAAAGCTTCTCATCATTTTTTTTTTCTTGAACCTCTTTTAACCCCTTTAAACATCAGTTCAAAGTAGTTCAAATTAGTTCAACCAAAGGGATTTTATATTGACCATTTTTCTTGTAGGTAATGCATGCCAAGACAACAGAGTGTTCTTGCGAACTACTTCAAACCCCTTTAAACCTTGGTTCGAATTAGTTCAAAGCCATTCTACAATTAAGACTTTTTGATAGAAGTGGATTGTATTTTGCAAAAAGGGCCTCCATTTCACAAGGAATTAATTACCACATTAGGAGATAATAATTAAAGAAGGTGCCTTAATTACAAGCATAAAAGAATCATCATCATGATCAAATATGGGAGATCTTTTGCCCAAAGAGAAGATTGGGTGTCAAACGAGGCTAATCATTGTTAGTACAACCACAAAGGGAAGTTATTTAATAAAAAGGTTATATCAGAAGGGTTTTGATGTGTGAACCTAGCCATAGTTCATTTCTCATGAATGCCTCATTATTAGGTTATACTTTTGCATATATATTCTCTTTCCCTTTAAAAAGAGCATAGGTTTCCCTTTTGTTTATTACACGAAAGACAAAAAGAGTTTAAAGGAGAAGATATTAAGGAACAAGGGAAGGGAAATCATTTTCTTGGTAGGTCACAAGTGAGAACACATAAAACCTTCTTTTTTTTCTACAATCTATGTACATTTCAATATAGAATTAGTTCGAGTCTTGCTTTCTTTGTTTAAGATGAAATTTGTGTTACATTTCTTTGGGAATGTTTTGAGTTTGGATTGCAAGAGGCCTATTATAATTGATACCAATCTAGAAGGTGTTAGGCAAGAAAAGTTGCAAACAAATTTCCTTGAGTGGGTCAATGAATTAAATGGTTGTATGGAGATTTTGACTAGTAGTCTGGTTGAAGCCAGAACTTTCCTCACTACCCTACTAAGTCCTGAGTTTCTTCAACTCTGCATTGATCTTTATGATGTGAGGAGTAAGAATATCCTAAAAAAAGATGGGGAGCCTATGCTGTCAATCTCTAGAGAAACCATTGCCTCATTTTTATGTCTACCAGAATGTAGATTTGTTGCATTTTCTCCCATCCAATCCCTAGTTGAGTACTGAGACACCCGAAGCAAAACTGTAACATCCTAGCTAGGAAGTGGACTAAAACTAATTATGGCAGAGCTTCAAGGCTACCCAAGATAGTTACCAAGGACCATCTAAAGTCCCATATTCATGACCTTGTAGTACTACTACACAGAGTTAAGGGTTCATTCGATGTCTTCCTTTTCAAAGACTAGATGTTTTGTTATGTAGAAATTATTTTAAAAGTGGGAACAATGGATGGTTTGGGTTGAAATAATTTCTAGCTCATTAAGAATACAATTAAACATGCCAAGGAGTCTAAAGAAAGTTTCTATATAGCCTCTTATCTGACATACTTTTTTTCTTGTCTTAGTAATCTTACTTCCCCCCTCATGAAATCTAGAGTGAGGAGATAACACTTTATCAATATTATACCCTACTTCAAAAAGATAAAGTATTGATTTTTTTTAGAAAATTACATGATTTATTGATAGAAACTATGCATCTAGCTTTGAAAAAGGAACCCATGCCCAAATTGTCCTCAGAAGCCCAAAATTTGATTTAGCATTATGGAAGCTATTTCATACAATTTCCCAAATTCACCTATTTGAAAGTAGGTGGCTTTGAGGATGAACCGGTGAAGCTACCATGATATGCATTGAATTATTTTGTTCTAGTTGATGTCTGTAGGCAATTATTTTTGGTTATTAAAGACAACCTACCTCAAGAGAATTGGGAGTTAGTGTTCCCTATCAAACTTGGTTCTTTGGCTTGTGACAACATGATCAATGCTTCTGTCATAAGAAGTAATCTTCTTGGTTTTGGTTTTGGGTCTTATCAAGGAAGAAGGGATTTTGATAGTAAAAGATTCACAACTTAGGTTCTTGGTCTTAAGGGCCAATCATCCACAACTCCACATTTATAAGACTTATGGTAGGATTGTAAAGATGAAGAAGAAATATTGAAAAGAGATCATTCAAGATAAACAAGGCAATAGATTAATTCCCTCAAACTAAAATTTTAAGTAGAAGGAATAATTAAGATGGTTCACACATTGTTGAACTAGGATGGGAGGAGGCCACTCAGTCAAAATATCTGGAAGTAGGTTGGAATTAGGAAGAAGAAGATGACATAAATCTAAGAACTATATCTATCCTCATTCGTATAGATAATTGGCTAAGGAGGTAGAGGATGAAAGTAGTCAACAAATCATCACCAAAGATGGTTTATTTTTCTAAACCATTGACCTTTGACATCCAAGTTTCATCTCCTATTGCAGGTGGTGTGTCGACTCCCTGCAGGAAGAAAAGAATGCCAACTCATATATAGAACATAGCTCCTCAAACTAGATCTAAAATCAAGTCTAAAGCTCTCATGCAACAAGAAGTTCAAAAGGAAAAGATGCTGACCCAAGGACATGATTCAGGTGATGGTCTTAGCTTCTTAGACAATCTTGATGGTGATGTGCAATTCATTGAAGCTCCTAAAGTGGATCAACCTAAGTTAATGACCCCTACCAGGGATACTTAGGAAATCTCTACTAATTCCATTATTCCATCCTAGTTATCTAACTCAGTCAGTAAGAAAAGGAATTTGTAGCTAGTATCTACACCTATGAGAGATATTGTAACCAAGTATGTTGCTTGTGGTTTGAAGGTTAAAAAGCTAAAAACTAATGCCCATATAACTAAATATCCAATAACTAGAAAAATAATAGCTAAAGTGGCAATGTATAAGTAGAAAACTAAATCTTGAGAAATTGATAGTGAAGGCTTCAAAGTTACTTTAGTTGAAGTAGGAAGCATCAATAGGAGCACATGCAATCATTTCTTCAAGTTTTCTACTGATCATATGTTAACATAGTTAGAAAAGGATAGTAGGGAGAAGAAAGTACTCAAAGCCTTAGTGGTAACCATGACCACTTATATAGACTCATTGATGAATCTTGGGGCTCTACCAATTGTTCAGACTCCTCAATCTTTCAATCCTAATTCTATAGATAGCTAGAAACTAGTCAAGTAGATGCAAAAATGGAAGTTTCTTTCGAAGGTAATATAGGATTGGGTGAATTCCACCGTTAAAGAAGGTAATAAATTTAGCCTAGACTTTACCACTATGTATACTGAAGGGAAAACACTCTTAGGTGAAATTCGAACCCTTACTCTAGGATGGGAAACTAAACAAAGTTAGTGTTAGGCTATTGTGTTCCAAGTTACCAAAGTTGAAAAAGATGGAGTACTCAAATTCCTAGGTGAGAACCCTATGAAGGTTGTAGATTCTTGTATGTTATTCATTATGAAACATAATATGGGTTGGAAAGAGTCAATCTACAAGGAAGTTGTTAAAGAAATGCAATCCATTGAAAACAAGATTGTTAGGATGCATTAAGAACTTCTTAAAGATATGAACATAGTGAACCCTACAAGAATTCTATAGTTTGATGATGGTAACATGGATTCTACAGCGTTAACAAAAAGCTTCAATGATGCTATTACAAAGATTAAAGACAATGAAATGCCTACCGCTAGTGATTTCACCACAATAGAAAATATTGAATCCATGTTATATTTAAATAGGAACCTCATGCTATGGTAGAGTTTGAAGATCAAAGAATTCAAATGGAAAAAGGATGCCTATAGTGCTGAGCTACTAAGTTTGAAGAATCCCCCATTCCCATGTGTTTTAGGAATTTAGGAACACCTTTAGGAGCTAAAAGCTAGTGAGAGAATTTGTTAATGAAAAGACTATGAGTTTTTCATCCTCTATTGCATGAACGAACCTTCACCTCACTACCTAAGACTATGTGAGAGCACCTTATGCACTTTCTGGTAGAAGAGCTAAATTGGTCTTTGAATTCATTGATAAATTTCATAAAGGAAGATGCACCTATAAATACAGAGAGAAAATAAATAATATGATGTTTTCTCAACTCTTGTGAACATTATTGTATTTTCTAAATCATGGGAATAGAGTGAATTTATTATTATAATTAGAAAGACAATCTATTCACCAACAATTTTTTGGCAACTCTACTGGGAGAGTCCCAGTGAAAAAGAACTTGGCTTTTGAAAAAGTAATGAATTGCAATAGTTCTCCCATATAATGATGTATTCCCTATGTTATAGCCTAATCATAGATTTGAAGACACACAGGAAGATATAATCTCATATTTAACTTCTGCTACCTAGACATTGCATCAAAATAATCAATAGTTTCAACAAGTGTTAAATATTCTAGAAAGAGAAGAAGATAGAAATGAACTATTGAGAGGCATGCTAGAAGTTCAAGAAGAGGTAGTGGTTAATAGACTTGCTTAAGCACCTAAAAGACCTTGAATTAAGATTTGAGAAGAAGATCTGGCTACTAGGAGATATACAAGAGGAGAAAAAGAAAAGGGAATCCTAGATGAAAACTTTGAACTACTAAAGAATTTGAGTTTCTTGCTAGATTTCAATGACCCCGAAAAGAAGAAGACTAAGTCCCATAGTAGGACTAGTTCCCCACCAAAAAATTCCCCTTTCTCACCGTTAGTGTAGTCTTTTCTCCCATTAAAAGCTCTTGTTCCTTCTCATTTAAATACCACAACTTTACAAGTTATATTACCAAACATGATTGTCAATCAACCATGGCGGCAAAATATAGGGCCAGTGAACCTTGGTGTTAATCCTGAAGCATTACCTAAAGGTGCCACTAAAATTTTGCTTAAATTTAATGGAGATGGTAAGATTTCAATAGAGGATCATTTGAGTGCCTTTCATACAACTTGTGGTATTACAAGTGTCCCAACTCAAGAAATTGTTGTTAGACTATTTGTATGAACACTACTGATGTTGCTACTGATTGCTTCAATCTCCTACCAAAACATTCCATTACTAGTTGGAATGATATCAAAAATACATTCACAAATAGATTCAAAGCTCCTGATAACAAGTGCTCCCTGTTACTCTATCTTAGTCAAATGAAAGATAAAAAGCACGGACCTTGGAGAGAATTTTTTGCAAAATTCAATAGGTTAATTCAAATAATTCCTATAGCATCTAGACCTAATGAAGAAAACCAAAAGCTATTCTTTTTCAATGATGTCCCTCTGAATGTAAGCTTTCACCTCATTAAAGATGTATTTGTTGATTTAGCTACTGCCCAATGGCTAGCTATTCAATTAGAAGATGCACTTGTCACTATTGAAAAATGGAGAAGAGAAGTCCAAACTCTTGGAACCACTTCATCCTCTACTCCTATGGATTCTATCATGTAGAAGTTGATGAATGATGTATCAATGATGAAAAGATAGCAAAATAAATCCCATGGCCCTTACCAATCTCCTTATCAGGACATTCATAGGTGTCAACATCCTCAAAATTATGGCAAACCCCCCATATTGACCACCCCTTAAACAAGATTGTGAATTGAAGAATCCCCTAAAGAGACAATGTGTTCTTTTCAGATGACCACAGATCATGATAGATGAACTTGTACTGATTAGCTAAATTGTGTTCAATTAGTAAAGGATGTTCTTGTAGTAGAACAAACACTTGAAAACAAAAAAGAAAAAAGTCAAAGTTCATGTGCATATTTTCTTGAAGATGAACCTGATACAAAAAGGGGAAATGATGTTTTCATGACACTCCAAGACCCTACTTGTACATCAATGACTAGGAGTCAAATAAATCAGAGACCCTATGTAGGAACCGGCCCAACCCTATCAAATGCTAAAGGAAAGGAACACATACAAGATGATTTGACAAAAAATATAGAACCCAAAGTATTATCTAGAGTAGAATCAATAGCTGGTACATTGTCTTTTGATATTGTAGAATTTTATAAGTCTTCTTCTATATATGTTTCTCTAGTCAAATATTTAAGACTAAATCCTAAGGAATTAGACAAGTTAGTCAATATGTAAAGGGAGGTTCCATCACTAATGCCTTCTTTACTGATAATATGATTGAAAATCCAAAGGTTTTAAATGAACCTATTTTTATATCTGAAAGATACATAGAAAATACTTCTTATAGGGAACCAAATGTCAATGTTATTGATAAGGAAACAAAATAGAGGAAACCCAATCCTTTCTATATATTCCTATTATTAAATGGATATAAACTTAGCAATTGCATCATTGACTTTGGAGCATCTAATAATATAATGCCAAGTTCTATTGCAAAAGCCCTCACCCTAGATCTTACTCAAACTTTTGGATGTTGTTATTCTATGGATGGGAAACAAGTACCCCTAGGTGGCCAAGTGAAATACATGCAAGCTATTCTTTATACCTACCCAAAGAAAAGGCTAAAAATTACCATTCTAGTAGCTATAATACTAGCTAGGTATGGAATGTTGCTTAGTAGGACTTTCTATAAAGATATGGGTGAAGAAACAAAGATGGACTAGTTTGAAGCTTACATCCTAGTAGGGAAGAAAAAGATAAAATTAGAGCCACAACCAAAGAATAAATAAACAGTTGTTCCTTTAGGTAATCCTAAAGCTTAGATGCTATATAAGGGGTGTTAGTTTGGAAACTATGTTATATTACCTAGAAAACAATGTGAAGGAAATTGAAAAGTAAATTGTGAAGAAGCCTTATGGACTTTGGAGTTTGATGGAAGCTATTCAAATCTAGGGTCAGTTGTGAGTGTTGTTTTGATTTCACCTTCAGGAGATATATTTCCTTTTTCCTTTACATTAAATTTTCATAATACAAACAACATCGTAGAGTACGAAGCATTGCTTCTAGGTTTGCAAGAAGCCAAAGCAAAGGGGGTGAAGCAACTAAAGGTGAGAGTTGATGCTGAACTCATTGTAAAATAGGTAAGGAAACAAATTTCAATAAAAGATTATAAGCTAAAACACTATAGAAATCTGGTTTGGGATGAGATTGAATCTTTTGAAGCTTTTTCTATTGAATTTGTGCCTCACTCTCAAAACACTAAAGTTGATTCTTTAGTTGTTTTAGCATCCTTATTGCTACTACACCCAGAGTTCAAAAGTTATACCTATAGGATTGAAATGATTTAGAGACCTAGAGTCCCAGATAATGTGAATGACTGGTAGGTTTTGATAGTGATGCATAGTTGAAGGATTTCATTGAATGTGTTGGCAATTTTGCTAAAACTTTCTTTGAAGGATCAAACCATGATGGAAAACCTATCAAAGAATAATCAACTAAATCAGGAGAAATTTTCAATTGAAGGGTAATCATATCTCAAAGGGGTTAGTGTCTTTAGAACATCTTTTTGGAAGAAAGGATGATAGTGCCATGAAAAGGAGAATAAATTCTGATAAAAGTGTAGAGGAACATGACAAAATAAATATTGGGAATGAGAACCCCAAATGGATTTCTATTGGTTGGACCTGCTCCAAAGAAGAGAAGGATATTTTTTTAACTCCTTGATTAGTATCATGATGTCTTTTCCTTGAGATATGAAGACTTAAAGAACTTTAGAAATGGAGGGTTTTTGGATAATATACCCTTAAAGCTAGAAGCTACTATCTTTAGGAAAAAACTTAGAAATTATAATCCTAAGGTATTTTTAAAGAAGTTCAAAAGATTTTGTAAGCCCACAAAATTTATCCAATCCATCACTCAACTTGGGTAGAAAATATTGTCCCTATGAGAAAGAAAAATGGTGAAATAATAATTTATGTGAATTTGAGAAATCTAAATCAATCTAGCCTCAAGGACAATTATGCACTTCCCACTATGGATCATATATTGTAGATGACTGCTGGGTCTAAATTTATGTCAATGCTTGATGGGTACTCAATATACAATCAAATTAGTGTTGCACCAAAGGATCAACACAAGTAAACCTGCATCACTCCCTCAGGCACTTTTCCTTAAAATCGTATGCCATATGGTCTGATCAATGTAGGAGCAACCTTTCAAAGAGTGATGAATTATTTTGTTGAAGATTTGAGGGATATAATAATTGTAATATATCTTGATGATTTGATTGTATACTCTTAAAAGAGGGAACATCACTTGAGAGATGTGGAAGTAGTGTCGGGCCAATGCAGACAACATGGTATATCCCTCAACCCTAAAAAGTGTGTATTCTTTGTAGAAGAAGGAAAATTTCTCTAACATATTATCTCTAAAGATGGTGTAAGGATTGACCCAAATAGGGTGAAGACAATACAGAGACTAGCTTTACTCTCCAATAGAAGTTATTTGAAGTCCTTCTTTGGTCAAATCAACATTTTAAGAAGTTTTGTTCTTGAATTTTTTGAAAAAGTGAGACATATGTTGAATATGATGAGTGAAAAACATTCCTTCATATGGTAGGAAGAGGGAAATAAATCTTTTGAGGATATTAAAACAACTATTTCGAATGCTCCTATGCTAGTGAGTCTAAATTTTGAAAAGGATTTCATCATTTATTGCTATGCTTTGGAACATACTCTGTCTAGTATTCTAACTCAAAATGATGATAAAGACAATGAAGCTCCAATTGCTTTCATGAGAAATCCCTTGAAGAAGCATGAATTAAACTATACCCAAATGGAGAAACATTCATTCATTGTGGTGAAAGCATTGAAGCAATTAAGGTATTACATTCTGCATTCCCATTTAATTGTCTATGTGCTAGAAACAACAGTAAAGAGTATACTAACATAGTAGGAAATTGCAGTGAATAAAAGAGCTGTATGAGTAAATAAGGTTTAGGAATATGATTTTATCCATTGAGACCCCTTCTTTAGTAAGAGGATGAGGTATATGTAAATTTACAGCTGAAAATAAAGATCCACCTCCTAAAAATACTAAAGAAACGCCCAGTGTTTTGTTAATAAGTTCAACAAACCCTTGGTTCTCTAATGTACCATACTTTTTGACATATGGTGAATTCCTTCCAAACATGATCTATAAATAAAAATGGAATCTTAGATTCATGGCTACAAAATATGTGATTTAAAACAATATTTTATATAAGAGAGGGATGGATGGAACCCTTGAGATGTGTACATAAAGAACAATAGGAAAAGTTGTTAAGAGCATATTATTCAGATGTATGTGGAGGACATTTCTCATCTACAATGACTACTTTTAAAATCCTCAGGAATTGCTTCTACTAGCTAGGTATGTTTAAAGATGCTTAGAAGTTTGTAAAAAATTGTGAAAAATGTAAACTTTTCACTGGTCACACTCAACTGGCAATGTTACCCCTTAAGCTAGTAGTAATCAATGAACCCTTTCACTAATGGGGTTTAAATTTATTGGACCTTTGAGTCCTCCATCAATTGCTAGGCATACATACATATTAACAACACCTAATTTTTCCACCAAGTGGGTGGAAGCTATCTGAACCAAGAAGGCCAACTCTCAAGTGGTATGTGAGTTCTTATTTGAATATATATATTGTTAGAGTAAATAATTAATTATTAATTATTTATTCTATTTACTTAAGCTTACTTAGGTTAATGCATTTATTTAATATTTAGTAATTAATAGTTGTAGTGGTTAGTTGTTGACAACACGGGAGTTTGTTCCCTTCTAGCATGTTCCACCTTTTGGTGGAAGAGTGCTTAGTTGTCAACCTTATCTTCTACCTCCTTCTAGCTTGTTCTACAAGCTTCCTCGAGGCCTTTATAAGCAATCTCTCTCTCATTGTAAATCCATCCATTCACATAACAATTTCATTTTCCTATTGTGAAATATTTTCTCTTTCATTGTTTGCTTCAAGCTTTTGCTGCTTCGGTTTCTCTTTAGCAAGCTATTTGCATGTAGGTGATTTTGGTGACTACAGAGTTGGATTTCATCAACTCCTACATGGTATCAGAGCCTCCCGGTTGCTTCTTTTTTGAAGATTTTTTTTGAAGTTGTGATTCAAAGACACAAACCCTAGTTTGTTTGTGATTTTTTCTTCAATCAGGAGGAAGAGCATTTTTTTTAGTATTTGGAGAAAAAGGAGAAAGAGGATCTGACATAATAAATCTAATATTTTTTGGGCATTTTTCTTTATTTTTTGGAGGTGTGACAACAGTGATTCAGAAAAAAAAAATTATAGTGGTGATTTTCAAACAACGATATCTCCCTCATACAGACTCATTTTTTCAAGCAATTTTATTTTTTGTTTGGGGTAGGATTTTTTGATCTACACATTGGTGCAGGTGGTTTGAGATCTCTATTCCTAAATTCTTCTACAACTTGCAATTCTCAAATTTTGCCACTTCAAATGCTGAGTACGGGCTCATCTGGACACATAATCAAGTTCTATTTTTTTTGAAAGCGTATTTTTTTTTTTTCTACTTTCCAGATCTACAATTAGATTATATGTTTTGTGGATAGAAATATTGCTTTTAGAAATAGGCCCTAAATTGCCTATTATAATCGCCCTAAGTAAAGAGTGCCCAATTTATACATTGTTCGGGGCGGGGGGGAGGGGGGGAGCATTTTCTTTTCTATAATTTACTTTAGAATAAGACCCTTCTACTTCTATATTCTTCTTTCTCTCAATGGTAGATCCATCTATGACCTATCTCACACCACACAACTATCACACCTAGAAGGCACAAATGACATGGCTTCTCATGTCAAGGGGCTTATGGTCATGTCTGGATGAAAATTAACCTATTCTTACATGATCTTTTGAGGTTTTTCAGCATAGGAACAAAATGAATGAGGCCATGGGATTGATTTCACTGAACATTTTAGAAAATCTACTATTTCACTTGGATGGTTTGACTTCTCCATGAGCGTATTGGCTCAAATTTTAGACTTGGTTTGGCCAAGTAAATGAGTTTCGGCCACATCAGCTAGATGTAGAGTTGACTTCTTTGACACCTGAAAAATTTTCCACCATTAAGGACTTCTTGATGAAATTCAAATCTTTATGTACACTTTTGCAGGGATGTGGGAAAACCAAGATAGATGATGAGTTTATCTTTTTGATACTCTCAAAGTTGAGGGGATAGTATTAGATCTTCTCTTTCACTTTCTACTCCACTATGGATGCCTTGGGTGATAGACATAGGATGCCTTCATTTGAGATATTTTGTGATCAGTTAACCCATGAATAGTTCAAGATTACTCAAATGGATTCACTTTCAAGTTCATAGTCATAGGCATTGCTTGCCAAGGATACACAAGAGCAGAAATTGAAGTAGATATTAGATCCCTCTTCTACTGGTTCATCATCTTCTAAGAATAAGGAGAAAAAAGAAGACTGAGACTCCTACCTATTCCTAGTGTGGGAAATGATCTCATGATGACACACATTTTTTTCAAAAGAGATTTGATGGCTGTGAGAAACAAATTGCAGATTTGCAAGCTCTTCTTCAAAAGAACACCATTTCTTCTCCATCCTCTTCTACCTCACAGGTGTCTACCTTTTAGTCTTCTTCCACATGTTCACCATCTACACCAAATCTTGGAAAGGGTCATGCATTACAAGCTACCATTACATTTCCTTCACAGGTTCCTTGGATACTGGATTTAGGTGCTTCTCACCATATGCCATCTTCTCAAGGTGTCTTCTCTACTCTTGAGGCTTTTCCTATTCCTCATATTCTCATGGGGAATAATAGTACACTACCAATCTATAGGAAAGGTTCAATTCACATCCAAGATGGTATATTCAATGATGTATTGTATGTTCCATCATTTTCTACCAACCTTCTCTTGATTATTTAGATTACACACAATGGATTAGGGAAGATAGTTGAGTTCACTACTATTTTAGTCTTCATTCAAGATCATGCTATAGGAGATCTTATTTCTATAGGGGCAATTGATCCTTCCACTCATCTCTACACCTTCTCACACTTTGGTCCACCATCTCCATTATTGGAACACAACTCTTCTCTTTCACAGAAGCATCATGTGGTGTAGTCTAGATACTTGAACCTTTGTATTGTTTCGGAGATCCTTGTTTTGGCTGCTACACCACATCTAGTTGAGGGATTTTCTCCTCTAAAGGATTTTTCTTCTGCTCGACCTGATCCTCTAGCTTCATTCATTGAGACTCTAGGTACACTTGTTGTGGATACTATAGTGGACGTTCATAACAGTGTCATCACACCTACCTTGGGGATTCCATTTCAAGATCCTTGTCCTTTTTCTTTTGGGCATTAGCTAGGCCTTCTAGTTTCCCCTCTCATTCAAGGGTTTCCTTGTTATGTTCCTTTGTTCCTTCCACATTGGAGTTTCATTGGTTTGATCATTTCTATAGGAGCTCCATCATTCTTGGGGGGCTTTAGTATCTCTCATGGGGGGGTGGTTGTACTTATGGTTTTGAGAGAGTCTCTTGAAACATTTCCAGTGAAAGTTGTCCTTGGGGGGTCTTGTTAAGGCCTTCCTTCCTTCCTTCCTTCCTTTATTTTTCAGCATGTTTGTACTTACCTCTTTTTGTGGGAGGGTTTTTCCCATGTGGTTTTCTCTCTTTCCCCATTTATAGAGGTTGCATCTTCTTGCATTGTACATGGGTACCTAACATGGCCTTATTGTCAAGACCCATTCTGCATTTTCATTTTGCAAGCTTAAGGCATTCTCCTAAGTTGCACTTAAGGGGAGGTGTTAGAGTAAATTATTAATTATTAATTATTTATTCTATTTACTTAAGCTTACTTAGGTTAATGCATTTATTTAATATTTAGTATTTAATAGTTGTAGTGGTTAGTTGTTGACAACACAGGAGTTTGTTCCCTTCTAGCATGTTCCACCTTTTTGTGAAAGAGTGCTTAGTTGTCAACCTTATCTTCTACCTCCTTCTAGCTTGTTCTACAAGCTTCCTTGAGGCCTTTATAAGACATCTCTCTCACATTGTAAATTCATCCATTCACATAGTAGTTTCATTTTCCTATTGTGAAGTATTTTCTCTTGCATTGATTGCTTCAAGCTCTTGCTCCTTCAGTTTCTCTTTAGCAAGCTATTTGCATGTAGGTGATCTTTGTGACTATGGAGTTGGATTTCATCAACTCCTACATATTCGTTAGGTTTGGAGTTCCTCAAAAGATAGTTTTAGATCTTGTAACCTATTTTTCAATTGAAGAAATTTCCCTTTTTTTCTTTAAACACAACATATCACTACCTCATTCCTTAGGCTATTTTCCTTAAGGGAATGGGAAGGCAGAGTCTAGTAACAAGATCCTTATTAGTATAATGAAAAAAATTGGTATCTAATGATCCTTGAAATTGGCATAAAAAGTTGTATGAAGAATTGTGGGCTGACTGGATTACCCATAAGAGAGCCATTGGCATGGATCCATTTGAACTAGTATATGGAATAGGTGCTCAAGCATCCCTACTTCTTGAGTTATCTGCTACAAACTTGCAATCTATGATTGAAGATCATTTTTATTGAGACTCTCTAGAGAAGAGAAAAATGTATTTGAACAAGTTGGAAGAAGAAAGGGATAAACTTGTTGATCATATTACTGAACATCAAATGAAGATGAAGCAAATTTTTGATATGAGAACCTAACCTCATAGTTTCTTAAAATATGATGTTGTTCTTTTGTAGGACAATTAGAGAGAACCTAAAGGAGCACATGGTAGATTTGACTTCCTTTGGAAAGGGTAGTTCATCATTTTAGAAGTTGTTGGCCTAAATACTTTCTGTCTAAGTTACCTAGATGGCACAATTATGCTCTTTACTTATAATGGGTAGGATTTGACATTAACAACGATCTAAATGTCTTAAAGGTTCTGATCATATACATACCTTCTTGTTTTTGGCTTTTTCTTCCTTTCCATTTCCTCTCCTTTTTTTTTATCTGTTTTGTTTCTGGTGTTGTTCTTGTTTGTGGTTTTTTGAGTTCTCCGTGTACTCTCCCTACCTAGTCCCTAGTCAAAGCCCCTATTAGCCATGTTGTGAGTTGTCATATTTAAAACTTTTCCTAAAATTTTCCTATGTAGTTGTTGAAGCACCCTTTCATCATTTTGTGTTTCCCCAATCTTCAAAAGTATTGTACAAAGTCTCCCAGAAGCTTCCCATCATATTTTGTTTTCTTAAGCCTCTTTGAACTCCTTTGAACTTTAACTCAATTTTTTTCAAAGAATTTCAACCAAAGGGATTTTATATTGACCAATTTTCTTGTAGGTAATGTATGCTAAGATAGCAGAGTGTTCTTGTCAACTACTCTGAACCCCTTTGAATCTTTTTTCAAAGTATTTTGAAGCCATTCTAAAATTAAGGCTTTTTGACAAAAGTGGATTGCTTTTTTTAAAAGGGCCACCATTTCACAAGGCATTAATTACCACATTAGGAGATAATAATTAAGAAAAGGTGCCTTAATTCCAAGCATGAAAAAATTGTCACCATGATCAAAGATGGGAGATCTTTTGTGCGAAGAGAAGATTAGGTGTCAAATGAGGCTAATCATTGTTAGTACAACCACAAAGGGAAGTTATTTAATAAAAAGGTCATGTCAAAAGGTTTCAAATGTGTGAGTCTAGCCATAGTTTATTTTTCATGAATGCCTCCTTATGAGGTTGTACTTTTGCACATCTATTCTTTTTCCCTTTAAAAAGAGCATAGGTTTCCCTTTTGTTTATTGTGCCAAAAAAAAAGAGTTTCAAGGAGAAGCTATTAAGGAACAATGGGAAATCATTTTCTCGGTAGGTCATAGGTGAGAACACAAAAAACCTTCTTTTTGTTCCATAGTCTGTGTGCATTTCAAGATAGAATTAGTTTGATCCTTACTTTCTTTGTTTAAGATGAAATCTGTGTTACATTTCTTTGGGAATGTTTTGAGTTTGGAATGCAAGAGGCCTATTATAAGTGATACTAATTTAGAAGGTGTTAGGATGGAAAAGTTGCAAATGAATATCCTTGAGCAGGTTGATGAATTAAATGCTTGTATGGAGATTTTGACTAGTGGTCTGGTTGAAGCCGTAGCTTTCCCCCCTACCTTATTAAGTCCTGAGTTGCTTCAACTCTACATTCATCATTATGATGTGAGGAGTAAGAGTATCCTAAACAAAGATGGGGAACCTGTGCTATCAATCTCTAGAGAAAACATTGCCTCGGTGTTACATTTACGAGAATGCATGTTTGTTGCATTTTCTCCCATCCAATCCCTAGTTGAGTACAGTCAAACCCCAAGAAAATACCATAACATCCTAGCTAGGAAGTGGAATGAAACTAATTATGACAGAGGTTCAAGGCTACCCAAAATAGTTACCAAGGACCATATAAAGTCCCATATTCATGACCTTGTAGTACTACTACACTGAGTTAAGGGTTCATACAATGTCTTCCTTTTCAATGACTAGAACTTCCATTATTTTTAAATTATTTTAAAGGGGGAATAATGGATGGATTTGACTGAAATAATTGCTAGCTCATTAATAACACACTTAAATATGCCAAGGAGTCTAAAGAAATTTTGTGTATGGCCTCTTATTTGACATTTTACATTGCTTGTGTTAGTAATCTTACTTCCCTCCCTCATGAAATATGGAGTGAGGAGATAGTAGTTTATCAATATTTTCCCCTACTTCAAAAAGACAAAGTGTTGGCAACTTTTGGAAAAGTACATGTCGAATTGATAGAAATTGTGCATCTAGCTTTGAAAAAGGCACCTCTACCTAGATTGTCCTCAGAAGCCTAGAAATTGATTCAGCATTATGGAAGCTATTTCATACAGTTTCCTAATTCATCTATTTGAGGGTGGGTGGGTTCGAGGATGAGCCAATGAAGCTCCCATGATATGCATTGGATTGTTTTCTTTTAGACAAAGTCTACAGGAAATTGTTTTCTATTATTAAAGACAACCTACCTCAATAGAATTTAGAGTCAGTGTTCCCTATCAAACTCAGTTCTCTAGCTTGTAGCACCATGATCAATACCTCTATCATAGGAAGTAATCTACTTGGTTTTGGTTTTGGGTCTTACCAAGGAGGAAGGGATTTTGATAGTAAAAGATTTGCAGCTCAAGTTCTTGGTCTTAAGGGTCAATTGTCCACAATTCCATATCTAGAAGACTTATGGTAGGACTATAAAGATGAAGAACAAGTATTGAAAAGAGATAATTCAAGATTAACACTACAATAGTTTAATTCCCTCAAACTAAAATTTCAACTAGAAAGAATAACTGAAGATGTTTAGACATTGTTGAACTAGGATGGGAGGAGGCCACTGAGTCAAAGCAACTTGAAGTAGATTTGAATCAGGAAGAAGAAGATAACATAAATCTAAGAATTAGATCTGTCCTCACCCATACAAATAATTGGCTAAGGAGATAGAGCATGAAAGTAGTCAATGAACCATCTCCAATGATGGTTTCTTTTTCTGAACCATTGACCTCTAACATCCAAGTTTCATCTCCTATTATAAATGGTGTGTCGACTTGCCAACTCATATATAGAACATGGCTCCTTAGACCAGATCTAAAACAAAGTCTAAAGCTCTCCTGTAGCAAGAAGTTCAAAAGGAAAAGATGTTGACCCAAGCATAGGATTTGAGTGATGGTCTTAGTTTCTTAGATAATCTTGATGGTGATGTGCAATTCGTTGAAGCTCCTAAAGTGGATCAACCTATGTTAATGACCCCTACCAGGGATATTCAAGAAATATCTACTAATCCCATTGTTCCATCCTAGTTATCTAACTTGTTCAGTAAGAAAAGGAATTTGTAGCCAGTATCTACACCTATGAAAGATATTGTAACCAAGTATGTTGCTCGTGGTTTGAAGGTTAGAAAGCTAAAAACTAATGCCCATTTAACTAAAGATCTAGTAACTAGAAAAATAATGGCTGAAGTGGAGATGTATAAGTAGAAAACTAAATCTACAGAAATTGACAATGAAGGCTTCAAGTTACTTCAATTGAACTAGGAACCATCAACAAGAGCACAGGAAATCATTTCTTCAAGTTTTTTGTTGATCATATGTGGAGAAGAAAGAACTCAAAGCCTTAGTGGTAACCATGGCCATTATATAGACTCATTGATTAATCTTAGGGCTCTACTAGTTGTTCAAACTCCTCAATCTTTCAATCCTAATTCTGTAGATAGCTAGAAACTAGTCAAATAGATGTAAAAAGGGAAGTTGATTTTGAATGCAATGTAGTATTGGGTGAATTCCAATATTAAAGAAGGAAAAAAATTCATCCTAGATTTTACCATTGTTTATGCTGAAGGGGAAACACTCTTAGGTGAAATTCAAACCCCTAGTCCAGGATGGGAAACTAAATAGAGTCAGTGTTACGCTATTGTGTTCTAGGTGATTAAAGTTGAAAAATATGGAGTGCTCAAATTCCTAGGTGAGAACCCTATGAAGGCTATAGATTCTTGTATGTTATTCATTATGAAACATAATATGGGTTCAAAAGAGTCAATCTATAAGGAAGCTATTAAAGAAATGTAATCCATTGAAAACAAGATTGTTGGGATGCATGAAGAACTTCTTAAAGATATGAACATAGTGAACCCTATGAGAATTCTACCTTTGATGATGGTAACATGGATTTCAATGCATTAACAAAAAGCTTCAATGATGCTATTGAAAAAATTAAAGACAATGAAATGCCTACCACTAGTGATTTCAACACACTAGCATATATTGAATCCATGTTATATTTGAATAGGAACCTCATCCCATGAAAAAATATGAAGGTCAAAGAATTCAAATGGAAAAAGGATGCCTGTAGGGCTAAGATATTGAGTTTCAAGAATCCCCATTCCCATGTGATGCATAAATTTATGAACACCTTCAGGAACTGGAAGCTGGTGAGACAAATTGTTAGCAAGGAGGAAAATACTAGCGAAAAAGTTTAATTAAGATAGTTACTTCTGGTTACATCTTTTTGTAACCATTTTAAAACTATTTTTTTACTTTATTTTAGCATAACTATTTCAATCAAAATGATTGAGTTTTAATGGAGGCCTTTCAGATTATGTAAAAACTATAAATGCTAGGGAATTAAAATGATTAGGGGTCAGAATGAGAATCCAAATAATACTATGATAAAATAGGATCCTTTTGAATAGCAATAGATAGATAGTATATATATTTTCTCTTTTGAAAGACTGCGTGTAGAAAGAAGTTTATATATATATATATATATATATATATCATCTTTTGATTGCGCTTTGAAGCTTGGTGTTTAAAGTGATTCAATCATTTTTACTTTGTGGACATATGATTTGGTGTATGGACATCTATTGATATTTTCCCACAATTTATTCCAATTGATTTTCTTGAATGATAGTTCTAAAGTTACTATAGTGTTTAATCTATGTCAAATAAGTGATCTTTAATGAAAAGACTATGAGTTTTCATACTCTATTGCATGAATGAAGGTTCACCTCACTACCTAAGAGTATGTGAGAGAACCTTATGCACTTTCTAGTAAAAGTGCGCAATTGGTCTTTGAATTTATTGATAAATCTCATAAAGGAAGCTATACCTATGAATGCAAAGAGAAAACAAATAATATGAAGTTTTCTCAATTGTTGTGAACATTATTTTATTTTCTAAATCTTGGGCATAAAGTGAATTTGTTATTATATAATTAGAAATACAATCTACTCACCAACACCAAGAATGTCCAATTATTTTGGGAACCTTACATTTTCTATTTATGAGGTACATTGTGAAGTGCTCACTACTATGAGTAATATCTATTTAAGTCTATCACCTTAGGTATTGATTCATTTTCTATATATATTTTTATCTATTTTTTTAATACAAGACAAGGTGATTCAATAGGGAAGTCAACCAATAATCCAAATATTTACTTACAAGATGGGCATACCCATACACCGTAATATTTTTCCATGTTTCACAAGATTGATAGTTCTCATAATTACCAAATCTAATGCTATTAGTCACAACAGTATATAACTCAAGAGTTTGTACCAAGGGGATACTAATTTTGGTCAGGCTTGAAAATCTTGTACATAATCTAGTGCTCTAGACAAAATTAAGTATTTTTATTTCATCATCCAAGATGGTATGCAATTTGGAGGAAATTAATTGTCCATTCCAAGGATTTCTATAAGGGAAAAACTTATCAAGGAGAAACATAGTAGAGGTATGACTAAACATTTTGGTCATGATAAAATAGTTAAATTGATTAGTGACAATTATTGGTCATGACTTCAGAAAGATATCATTAAGTTTGTAAAATGTTCTAGAGTATGTGAAATGGGAAAAGGAGAAAATAAGAATATATGTTTATATAAGCCATTATTTGCAATAGAAAAGTTGTGGGAGGATATCATTGTTGAATTTGTTCTTGGTTTATGAAGCACTTAAATAGGATATATGTCTCAATTTTGATTATGGTTAAAATGTTTTGAAAGATGGTACACTATATTCCCTAGAAGAAGATTAATAATGTTAATCATGTGGAAGAATATTTTTTAGAGAAGTGGTTACACTACATGGTCTACCAAGGGGCATAGTTTCAAATTGAGACAAGAAGTTATTTAGGTACTTGTGGTGTATATTATGGAAGAATCTAAGGATTGATTTAATGTTTATGTAACCACATATCCTATAGATTGATGAATTGAAATAAGTGGTGAGTAGCAATTCAAAAAATTGTTCAGATGTTTGGATTGCAATAAATTGAAGGGATGAGATTGTTCATACAACATGCATAAATTTTATACTATAATTTAGTATATAGGAGCACTTCCAAACAAATATTGAATATATTATATAGAGGTTTTCCTAGAAATGCCTATAAATTAAGGAAGTTAAACAAAGAGGAGATAAGTAGTATTGAAGTTCAATAATTTGTAGACTTCATGAAGAACATTGAAGAGGAGTAAGGAAGAATGTCACTAAATTAAGTACAAAATAAAAGGCAAGGGCATATGAGAAAAGGGGGCATAAGGAATTATAGGTTGTAGATGAAGTCATGCTCAAATTTGATAACGAAACAATTTATAATGGGAACACATAATAAGTTAAAAATGAAGAAGGTTGGATCATGTAAGATAAGTTAATGAAGTATGTAACAAAAAATACCTATGAAGTAGAATTTCTTAGTGAACTAAAATTTTCACCACTATTTCACATTTTATATCTAATAAATTATTACAAAGGAAATATTGGGGATGAGTTTTTATAATAAAAATGGATTATTCTAGAGACTACTTTAGCAATGAAAAAGATCTAGAATATACTAGACAATCATTTTAGTAGAAGAAGATAATCTTATATATAAAGAAAGTTTCGTCAAGTAGAAAGGATGGCATGTTGAAAATTCATCATGGTTGCTAAAGGAGGAGGTTAATCATCTTGGTTTTCCTCTGAACACCTAATATGTGATAGGATCACTTCTATAATTTCTTTGAATGTTTGATGTAGGAGCGTCGTAGGTGTAAAGTCAATCTTGCATCACCCAAAATATTAATGTCTTTAATTTACAATAAGGGCTATTTCAGTATAAAGTTGCTACCTCTAGAAGCTTGCTAGTTTAATTAAGTTGGAAATTTGATCTTAGAACAATTTGATTTCATCTATGGAGGTTAATTTTAGATATATCAACATACCAATAAAGATAAGTTACAATACCAAGTATATTTGAGAAGTTATTGATAATTTTTGGTAGAAAAAAAATTAAACTCATTTTTTACATCTTTAGGATCCAAAAAATGGTCCAACCCTAGCCGATTGGATCCCATGTGAGTCAACCACTATAGATTAGAGATTGTCATTTAGAAAAAGGGGTAATCAATGTCAATTAGATCAACTATGGTTGACTTATGATTTGCAAAAGTTGTGTTGCTAAAATTGTGAAAGATATGATTGTTTGGGTCAACTCTAATGTCATAAGATATGAAAAATAATAATAATGTATGGTTGGTTAGCTATAGGGTCTTGGGCTAAAATTCTTCAATATTCTTGGAAGGTGAAAAATTACCTATATAAAGAAGGTCCATAGGGTTGTCTAGGGTAGTTCTAGGTTGTTTGTGGTATCTCTTTCTTATAGAATATTGTATGGAACATTTCTATGTGGCTTTGCATGTTGTATTTCTAAAAAAAATTACTCCATACATTTGGAGATAATCAGAAGTAAATTTTTTGTTCTTGCAAAAAAAAAAAATTATTCATTTATTTGTAGTATGTTTTTGTGTAGATTACATGAGGATCCCTCATTAGTTATGTGCAAAACCTCATAATCTGTATCCATTTCTTGAAGTATTCTTTCTATAGGAAGAGGTTGTCGTAGAAGTTGAGGACAAGGTCAAGGAATAGGTCGATGGTGTGGTAACGAAAATGATGGTTTTTTTAACTCCTTATTTTTTTATTTGAAATCACAAGGAGAGATGAAAAAAGATGCACATAGAGAAAATGGAGATTTGAGAAAAATAGGAGTGAATATGGTGAATAAGAAGGATCTCTATTGTATTCAAGGATCTAGAAGATAGTTAATAGATTAGAAAATAGACAAAATAGAGAAGATGGTGACCCACTTGAGGAGTCCCTTATATGGAAGAGGAAATCTTGTAGGACTACAAGTAAGAACCTTGTGATAGAAGATGATGCTAGGTTAGTTAGGCATATGAGGGACCTTGTGAGAAAAAATCCAACATTTTTTCATGAGGATGGTAGTGGTATTCAAAAAAAATAGTTTGTTGATACAGAGAGATGATTTTATATCCATGCATATGAAAAAAATAGCAAAGATAGATTTTCAATTTTATAGTTGTGGAGTTTTGCATCAAAATAATAGAAAGTACAAGAATTAATGTTGCATTTAGAAATCACTATATTATCTTGGGAATTGTTCCTTATGAGGTCCTAGGTTGGTTTTTTGTTAGACCTTGGAGGCAAAGGAAAGAGTATGAGTTTCATGATTTACACTAGAATAATATGGGTATGTGCAGGATCATGGTGTACCAAACTATGGCCTTAAGTGGCAGTGAAAAATCAACAAATCAGGTTTATGTCTACTTGACACATAATTTTGAAGTGGTTATGGACTTTATATCAAAAAGTTGTAAGAAAATAATCTATAGGAAATTGAATGTAATTTCTAAACTACTAGGCCTTATCAAGAGAAAAAAATAATTAATTGGTCAAAAGTTTGAATTTTAATACAGTACTAAGAAAATTTTAGGACGAAAATAAAAAGTAGGTGTATGCCTGACCACCATAATCAAAATCAAATCATAATATTTTTTTAATATAATTATAAATATGAATAGTAGACTCATGCTCGGATGTGATGCATATTTTTTGGTATTTTTATTCCAAATAAATGATTAAATATGATTTTTCTACCAAAACTTTTTCGAAAAAAAAAAAGTCCCGTGTCTGACCACCCTAACTAATAGAAATTTTTATCAAATTTAAATATTTTTTTTTTCTTATACTAAGCGAAGTATAGAATGTGATGCAGCTTTTAGATTTAAAAATGTTATACCGTTTGAAAGTTATAGCTATTTTTCAATCAGTATGTCAATCAACACTTTACAATAATCTTCATTGATAATTAACTAATACATACTTATCAAACTTAGAATTTGATAGAAATTATATTGATGGAATCTACAGAGCAATATTAAAAAAATCTTTTTGTTTCATTCAATTTTGATCTAAATAACATTGTTAGATGGCTACCCGAAGTCTGATTATCACTAAAACTCTCTTCAAACACATCTTTTGGGTTGACCGGGTAGGCTTGGTAAATATGAAGCCTAATCGGATATGCGATATCCGATATGCTTCGAGTGAGAAATTTCAAATCCCAACCCATTTTGGAGGGAAAATTGGGTTTAAACGTTATAGCTTATAATTTATAAATTATTTTACTTATATTACTATGTAAAGACGTATATATATATATATATATATATATATGTATGTATGTATGTATATAATAACTTAATGTAAAGATATAAGATATAATCTAGTAATATATAATAATATATTATGTTAATCTTATTACAATCTATAAATATAATTTATATTATTATTATTTTTACTAAATATAATAACGTAATTTTTATATATATATAATATGTACTATATATTATTATATTAATATGTATGTTATATATATATAATAACATAATATTTTTATTAAATATAATAACTTTATATATATATATAAATATGTATATTAGTAATATATAGGAGTCAAAGGGGGTCATTAAATGATGACATATGTCTCTACAGATCTTAGCACCCAAAGGGACATAATTGAATCATTCATATGGGTCAAAGGGAGTCATAGGGTGACCTATGACCAATTTTGACCCATTAAATGATGACATATGTCTCTAGGGGTCCTAGAACCCCTGGGGATATATTCGAATCGGCAATATGGGTCAAAGGGGGTCATAGGTTCCTTTGACCCATTAAATGAAGACATATGTCCCTAGTGGTCCTAAGATCCCTAGGGACATATTCAAATGGGTATTATGGGTTAAAGGGACATATGACCCTCTTTGACCCATTAAATGGCGACATATGTCTCTATGGGTCCTAAAACCCCTAAGGACATATTCGAATAGATAATATGGGTCAAAGGGGGTCATAGGGTGACCTATGACACCCTCTGACCTACGAAACAATGACATATGTCCCTAGGGGTCCTAGGACCCCTAGGGACATATTCAAATGGGTAATATGGGTCAAAGGGGGTCATAGGGTGACCTATGACCCTCTTTGACCCATTAAATGATGACATATGTCCCTAGGGGACCTAGGACCCCTAGGGACATATTTGAATGGGTAATATGGGTTAAAGGGGGTCATAGGTCACCCTATGACCCTCTTTGACCCATTAAATGATGACATATGTCTCTAGGGGACCTAGGACCCATAGGGACATTCGAATGTGTCATATGGGTCAAGGGGGTCATAGGGTGACCTATGACCCCTTTTGACCCATTAAACGTTGAAATATGTCTCTAGGGGTCCTAGGACCCCTAGGGACATATTCGAATCGTTCATATGGGTCAAAAAGAGTCATAGGTACTTTCACCCATTAAATGATGACAAATATCTCTAGGGGTCTTTGAACTCCTAGAGACATATACAAATTGTTCATATGGGTCAAAGGGGGTCATAGGGTGACCTATGACCCCCTTTGACCCATTAAATGATGACATATGTCTCTAGGGGTCCTAAAACCCCTAGGGACATATTCGAATCGTTCATATGTGTCAAAGGGGGTTATAGGGTGACCTATGACCCTGTTTGACCCATTAAACAATGACATATGTCCCTAAGCGTCCTATAACCCTTAGGGACATATTTGAATCGTTAATATGGGTCAAAGGGGGTCATAGGTTGACCTATAACCCCCTTTGACTCATTAAACAATGACATATGTCGTTAGAGGTCCTAGGACCCCTAGGGACATATTCGAATTGTTCATATGGGTCAAAGGGGGTCTTAGGACGCTTAGGGACATATTCAAATGGGTAATATAGGTCAAAGGGGGTCATAGGTCACCCTATGACCCACTTTGACCCATTAAATGATGACATATGTCTTGGGGGTCCTAGGACCCTAAGGGACATATTCAGATGGGTCATATGGATCAAATAACCTTCGACCCATAAAATGACGACATATGTCCCTAGGGGTCCTAAGATCCCTAAGGATGTATTCGAATGGATCATATGGGTCAAAAGGGGTCATAGGGTAAACTACGACCCCCTTTGACCAATTAAACGATGAAATATATTCCTAATGTTCTTAGGACCCTTAGGGACATATTTGAATGGGTCATATGGGTCAAAGGGGGTCATAGGGTGACCTATGACCCCCTTTGACCAATTAAATGACAACATATGTTCCTGGGGATCCTAGGACCCCTAGGGACATATTCGAATGGGTCATATGGGTCAAAGGGGGTCAAAGGGTTACTTATGACCCCCTTTGACCCATTAAATGACGATATATGTCCTTAGGGGTCCTATGACCCCTAGGGATGTATTCGAATGGGCCATATGGGTCAAATGGGGTCATAGAGTGACCTATGAACCCCTTCAACCCATTAAATGACAACATATGTCCCTAGGGGTCCTAGGACCCCTAGGGACATATTTGAATCAGCCATATTGGTCACAGGGGGTCATAAGGTGACCTATGATCCTCTTTGACCCATTAAATGATGACATATGTCCCTAGGGGTCCTAAGACCCTGAGAGATATATTCGAATGGGTCATATCAGTCATTTGACCTATTAAATGATGACATATGTCCCTGTGGGTCATAGGACCCCTAAGGACATATTCGAATGGGTCATATCGGTCACCCTATGACCCCCTTTGACCTATTAAATGATGACATATATCACTGGGGGTCCTAGGACCCCTAAGAACATATTCAAATCGTTCATATGGGTCAAAGGGGGTCATAGGTGACCTATGACCATTTTTCACCGATTAAATGATGACATATGCCCCTTGGGGTCTTAGGACCCCTATGGACATATTTGAATCATTCATATGGGTTACAGAGGGTCATAGGTGACCTATGACCCCCTTTCACCTAGTAAATGATAACGTATATCCTAGGGGGTCCTAAGACTCCGAGGGACATATGCGAATCATTCATATGGGTCAAAGGAGGTCATAGTTGACCTATGACCCCCTTTCACCCATTGAATGATGACATATGTTCTTGGGGTCCTAGGACCCTGAGGGACATATTCGACTTGTTCATATGGGTCAAACGGCATCATAAGGTGACCTATGACCCCACCTTCACCCATTAAACGATGACGTATGTCCCTAGGGGTCTTAGGACCCATAGGGACATATTCAAATTGTTCATATCGGTCAAACGGGGTGATAGGGTGACCTATGACCCCCTTTCACCCATTAAATGATGACATATGTCCCTAGGGGTCCTAGGACCCCTAGGGACATATTCAAATTGTTCATATGGGTCAAAGGGGGTCATAGGGTGACCTATGACCCCCTTTCACCCATTAAACAAGGACATATGTCCCTTGGGGTCCTAGGAAACCTAGGGACATATTCGAATGGGTCATATGGGTCAAATTTGACCCATTAAATGACAACACATATCCCTACCCTTAGGAACATATTCAAATGGTTCATATGGGTCAAAGGGGGTCATAGGGTGACCTATGACCCCATTTGACCCATTAAACGATGACATATGTCCCTAGGGGTCCTAAGACCTCGAGGGACATATTCGAATGGGCCATATGGGTCAAAGGGGGTCATAGGTCACCCTATGACCCCCTTCTACTCATTAAACGATGACATATGTTCCTAGGGGTCAACAGACCCCTAGGGTCATATTCAAATTGTTCATATGGGTCAAAGGGAGTACTAGGTCACCCTATGACCACCTTTGACCATATGAACGACAACATATGTCTCCAGGGGTCCTAGAACCCCTAGAGACATATTCAAATCGTTAATATGTGTCAAAGGGAGTCATAGGATGACCTATAACCCCCTTTGAGCCATTAAACGATGACATATGTCTCTAAAAGTCCCAGAACCCCTAGGGACATATTCGAATCATTCGTATGGGTGAAAGGGGGTCATAGGGTGACCTATGACCCTCTTTGACCTATTAAATGATGACATATGTCCTTGGGGGTCCTAGGACCTTGATGGACATATTCGAATCATTCATATGGGTCAAAGGGGGTCATAAGGTGACCTTTGACCCCCTTTGACCAATTAAATGATGACATATATCCCTATTGGTCTCAGGACCCCAAGGGACATATTCAAATGGGTAATGTGGGTCCAAAGGGGTGATAGGGTGACCTATGAACCCCTTTGACCTACTAAACGATGACATATTTTTCTAGAGGTTTTAGGACCCCTAAGGACATATTCGAATGAGCCATATGGGTCAAAGGGGGTCATAGGGTGACCTATGCGAGCCTTTGACACATTAAATGAAGACATATGTCTCTACGGGTCCTAGGACCCCTGGGGACATATTCGAATCATTCATATGGTGACCCATTAAATGATGACATATGTCCTTAAGGGTCCTAGGACCACTTGGAACATATTCGAATCGTTTATATGGGTCAATGGAGATCATAGGGTGACCTATGACCGCCTTTGATCCATTAAATGATGACATATGTCCCTAGGGGTCCTAGGACATCTAGCCCCTAGGGACATATTCAAATTGTTCATACAGGTCAAAGGGGGTCATAGGTGACCTATGACAGCCTTTGACCCATTAAACGATGACATATGTTGCTAGGGGTCCTAGGACCCCTAGGGACATATTCGAATCATTCATATGGGTTAAAAGGGGTCATAGGGTGAACTATGACCCCCTTTGACACATTAAATGATGACATATGTCTCTAGGGGTACTAGGACCCCTAAGAACATATTCGAATCGTTCATATGGGTTGAAGGGGGTCATAGGGTAACCTATGACCCCCTTTGATCCATTAAGCGACGACATATGTTCTTGGGGGTCCTAGGACCTGAGGGACATATTCGAATGAGCCATATAGGTCAAAGGGTGTGATAGGGTAACCTATGACCTCCTTTTAGCCATTGAATGAAGACATATGTCCTTGGGGGTCCTTGGACCCCAAGGGACATATTCGAATGGTTGATATGGATCAAAGGGGGTCATACGGTGACCTATGACCCCCTTTGACCCATTAAAGAATGACATATGTCCCTCAGGGTCCTAAGACTCCAAGGGACATATTTGAATGGGACATATGGTTCAAAGTGGGTCATAGGGTGACCTATGACCCCCTTTGACCTATTAAACGATGACATATGTTCCTAGGGGTCCTAGGACCCTTAGACACAAATTCAATCGTTCATATGGGTTAAAAGGGGTCATAGGGTGACCTATAATCCCATTTGACCCATAAAATGATGATATATCTCGCTAGGGGTCCTAGAACCTTTAGGGACATATTCGAATCATTCATATGAGTCAAAGCGGGTGATAGGATGACCTATGACACCCTTTGACCCATTAAACGATGACATATGTCTTTAGTGTTCCTATAACTCCTAGGGACACTTTCGAATCGTTTATATGGGTCCAAGGTGGTGATAGGGTGACCTATGACCCCCTTTGACCTATTAAATGATGACATATGTCCCTGAGTATCCTAGGACCCCTAAGGACATATTCGAATTTTTCATATGGGTCAAAAGGGGTCATAAGGTGACCTATGACACCCTTTGACCTATTAAACAACAACATATGTCCTTAGGGGTCCTAAGATCCCGAGGGACATATTTGAATGGGTCATATATGTCAAAGGATGTCATAAGGTGACTTATGACCCACTTTGCCACATTAAAAAATGACATATGTCCTTTTGAGTCCTAGGACCCCTAAGGGCATATTTGAATGGGCCACATGGGTCAAAGGGGATCATAGGGTGACCTATAACCTGCTTTGACACATTAAATGATGACAGATGTCCTTAGGGGTCCTAGGAACCCTAGGGACATATTGGAATATTTCATATGGGTCAAAGGGGGTCATAGGGTGACCTATGACCCCCTTTGACCCATTAAATGATGACATATGTCCCTAGGGGTCCTAGGACCTCTAGCCCCTAGGGACATATTCAAATTGTTCATACAAGTCAAAGGGGGTCATAGGTGACCTATGACGGCCTGTGACCCATTAAACGATGACATATGTCGCTAGGGGTCCTAGGACCCCTAGGGACATATTCGAATCATTCATATGGGTTAAAAGGGGTCATAGAGTGAACTATGACCCCCTTTGACACATTAAATGATGACATATGTCTCTAGGGGTACTAGGACCCCTAGGTACATATTCGAATCGTTCATATGGGTCGAAGGGGGTCATAGGGTAACCTATGACCCCCTTTGATCCATTAAGCGACGACATATGTTCTTGGGGGTCTTAGGACCTGAGGGACATATTCGAATGAGCCATATGGGTCAAAGGGTGTCATAGGGTAACCTATGACCTCTTTTTAGCCATTGAATGAAGACATATGTCCTTGGGGGTCCTTGGACCCCAAGGGACATATTTGAATGGTTCATATGGATCAAAGGGGGTCATAGGGCAACCTATGACCCCCTTTGATCCATTAAACAACGACATATGTCCCTCAGGGTCCTAAGACTCCAAGGGACATATTCGAATGGGCCATATGGTTCAAAGTGGGTCATAGGGTGACCTATGACCCCCTTTGACCTATTAAACAATGACATATGTTCCTAGGGGTCCTAGGACCCTTACGCACAAATTCAATCGTTCATATGGGTTAAAAGGGGTCATAGGGTGACCTATAATCTCCTTTGACCCATGAAATGATGATATATCTCGCTAGGGGTGCTAGAACCTTTAGGGACATATTCGAATCATTCATATGAGTCAAAGCGGGTGATAGGATGACCTATGACACCCTTTGACCCATTAAACGATGACATATGTCTCTAGTGTTCCTATAACTTCTACGGACACATTCGAATCGTTTATATGGGTCCAAGGTGGTGATAAGGTGACTTATGACCCCCTTTGACCTATTAAATGATGACATATGTCCCTGAGTATCCTAGGACCCCTAATGACATATTCGAATTGTTCATATGGGTCAAAAGGGGTCATAAGGTGACCTATGACACCCTTTGACCTATTAAACAATGACATATGTCCTTAGGGGTCCTAAGATCCCAAGGGACATATTTGAATGGGTCATATGAGTCAAAGGATGTCATAGGGTGACTTATGACCCACTTTGCCACATTAAAAAATGACATATGTCATTTTGAGTCCTAGAACACCTAAGGGCATATTTGAATGGGCCATATGGGTCAAAGAGGATCATAGGGTGACCTATAACCTTCTTTGACACATTAAATGATGACAGATGTCCTTAGGGGTCCTAGGAACCCTAGGGACATATTAGAATATTTCATATGGGTCAAAGGGGGTCATAGGGTGACCTATGACCTCCTTTGACCCATTAAATGATGACATATGTCACTAGGGGTCCTAGGACCCCTAGAGACATATTTGAATCGTTCATATGAATCAAAGGGTGTCATAGGGTGACCTATGACCGCTTTTGAACCATTAAACGACAACATATGTCCTCGGGGGTCCTAAGACCCCTAAGGACATATTCAAATCATTCATGTGGGTCAAAGGGGGTCATAGGTGACCTGTGATCTCATTTGACCCATTAAACGACAACATATATCTCTAGGGGTCATAAAACCCCTAGGGACATATTCGAATTGTTCATATGGGTCAAAGGAGGTCATGGGGTGGCCTATGCCCCCTTTTGACCCATTAAACGATGACATATAGCTCTAGGGGTCTTAGGACCCCTAGGGACATATTCTAATCGCTCATATGGGTCAAATGTGGTCATAGGGTGACTTATAACCCCTTTTGACCCATTAAACAATGACATATGTCCCTGGGGGTGCTAGGACCCATAGAAAAATATTCGAATGGGTCATATGAGTCAAAGGGGGTGATAGGGTGACCTATGACCCTCTTTGACCCATTAAATGATGACATATGTCCCTAGGGTTCCTAAGACCCCTAGGGACATATTCAAATGGTTCATATGGGTGAAAGGGGGTCATAGGGTGACCTATGACCCCATTTGACCCATTAAACAATGACATATGTCCTTGGGGGTACTACGACCCCGAGGGACATATTCGAAAGGGCCATATGGGTCAAAGGGGGTCATAGGGTGACCTATGACCCCTTTTGACCCATTAAATGATGACATATGTTCCTAGGTGTCGCAAGACCCCTAGAGTCATATTCAAATGGGCCATATGGGTCAAAGGGAGTCATAGGGTGACCTATGACCCCTTTCTACCCATTAAACGATGACATATGTCCCTAGGGGTAGGGTCATATTCAAATTGTTCATATGGGTCAAAGGGGGTCATATGTCACCTTATGAGCCCCTTTGACCTATATAAATGACAACATATGTCTCTAAGGGTCCTAGAAACCTTAGGGACATATTTAAATCATTCATATGGGTTAAAAAAGGTCATAGGGTGACTTATGAAACCCTTTGACCAATTAAACGATGACATATGTCTCTAGGGGTCCTAGAACCCCGAAGGACATATTCGAATCGTTCATATGGATGAAAGGGAGTCATAAGTGACCTATGACTCCCTTTGACCTTTTAAACGATGACATATGTCCCTGAGGGTCCTAGGACCTTAAGGGACATATTCAAATCGTTCATATGAGTCAAAAGGGGTCATAGGGTGACCTTTTACCCCCTTTGACCCATTAAATGATGACATGTGTCCCTAAGGGTCCTAGGACCCCAAGGGACATATTCGAATGGGTCATGTGGGTCAAAGGGGGTGATAGGGTGACCTATGAACCCCTTTGACTCAGTAAATGATGACATATGTCTCTAGAGGTCCTAGGAACCTTAGGGAGATATTCTAATCATTCATATGGGTCAAAGGGGGTCATAGGGTGACCTATGACCCCCTTTATCCCATTAAATGATGACATATGTCCCTAGGGGTGTAGGACCCCTAGGAAAATATTTGAATGGGCCATATGGGTCAAAGAGGGTGATAGGGTGACCTATGACCCCCTTTGACCCATTAAATGACGATATATATTCCTGGCATTCGTAGGACCCCTAGGGACATACTCGAATGGTTCATATGGGTCAAAGGGGGTCATAGGGTGACCTATGACGCCCTTTGACCTATTAAATGATAACATATGTCTTTGGGGGTCCTAGGACCCCGAGGGACATATTCGAATGGTTTATATGGGTCAAAAAGGGTCATAGGGTGACCTATGACCCCCTTCGACCCATTAAACAATTACATATGTCCCTAGGGGTCTTAGGACCCCTAGGGACATACTCGAATGGGCCATATAGGTGAACGTGGGTCATAGGGTGACCTTTGACCCCCTTCTACCCATTAAATGATGACATATATCCCAAGGGGTCCTAAAACTCCTAAGGTCATATTCAAATCGTTCATATAGATCAAAGGGGGTCATAGGGTGACCTATGATCCTATGATCCTGTTTGACCCATTAAATGATGCCATATGTCCCTAGGGGTCCTAAGATGCTTAGGGACATATGTTTTCGTTTAATGCGTCAAAGGGGGTGATAGGTCACCCTATGACCCCCTTTGACCCATATGAACAACGAAATATGTTTCTAGGGGTCCTAGAACCCCTAGGGACATATTCAAATTGTTCATATGGGTTAAAGAGAGTCATAGTGTGACCTATGACCCCCTTTGACTCATTAAACGATAACATATGTCTCTAGGGGTCTTAGGACCTCAAAGAACATATTCGAATCGTTCATATGGGTCAAAGGGGGTCATAGGGTGACCTTTGACCCCCTTTGACACACTAAATGATGACATACATCCCTGGGGGTGCTAGGACCCCAAGGGACCTATTCAAATGGGTCATGTGGGTCAAAGGGGGTCATAGGTCGATTTGACCCATTAGACAATGACATATTTTTCGATGAGTCCTAGGACCCTGAGGGACATATTCGAATGGGCCATATGGGTCAAAGGGGGTCACAATGTGACCTATGACACCCTTTGACCCATTAAATGATGACATATGTCTCTAGGGGTCTTAGGACCCCTAGAGACATATTTTAATTGTTCATATGGGTCAAAGGGGGTCATAGGGTGACCTATGATGCCCTTTGACCCATTAAATGATGACATATGTCCCTAGGGGTCCTAGGACCCCTTGGGACATATTCAAATCATTCATATGGGTGAAAGGAGAACATAGGGTGACCTATGACCCCCTTTGACCCATTAAATGATGACATATGTCCCTAGGGTTCTTAGGACCCCTAGCCCTTAGGGACATATTAGAATCATTCATATGGGTTAAAGAGGGTCACAGGTGACTTATGACCCCCTCTGATTTATTAAATGATGACATATGTCGCTAGGGGTCCTAGGACCCCTAGGGACATATTCAAATCATTCATATGGGTTAGAGGGGGTCAGAGGGTGACCTATAACCCCCTTTGACATATTCAATGATGACATATGTCTCTAGGGGTCCTAGGACACCTAGGGACATATTCAAATCATTCATATGGGTCAAAGGGGGTCATAAGGTGACCTATGACCCCATTTGACCCATTAAACGACGACGTATGTCCCTAGGGGTCTTAGGACCCTAGGGACATATTCGAATGAGCCATATGGGTCAAAGTGGGTTATAGCATGACTTATGACCCCCTTTGACCCATTAAATGATGACATGTGTCCCTCCGAGTTCTTGGACCCCAAGGGACATATTCGAATGTTTTATATGGGTCAAAAGTGGTCATAGAGTGACCTATGACCCCCTTTAACCCATTAAATGATGACATATATCTCTCGGAGTCCTGAGACCCCAAAGAACATATTCGAACTGGCCATATGGGTCAAAGGGGATCATAGGGTGACCTATGACCCCCTTTGACCCATTAAATGATGACATATGTTCTTAAGGGTCCTAGGACCCTTAGGCAAATATTCGATCGTTCATATGGGTTAAAGGGGGTCATAGGGTGACCTGTAACCCTCTTTGACCCACAAAATGATGACATATGTCTCTAGGGTTCCTATAACTGCTAGGGACACATTCAAATCGTTCATATGGGTTAAAAGTGGTCATAGGGTGACCTATGACCCCCTTTGATCTATTAAACATATGTCCCTTGGGATCGTAGGACCCCCAAGGACATATTTGAATCATTCATATGGGTCAAACGGGGTCATAGGGTGACCTATGACCCCTTTTGACCCATTAAACAATGACATATGTCCTTGGGGGTCTTAGGACCCCGAGGGACTTATTAGAATAGGTTATATGAGTCAAAGGGGGTCATAGGGTGACCTATGACCCACTTTGACCCATAAAATGATGACATATGTCCCTAGGGGTCTTAGGACCCCTAAGGATATATTTGAATGGGCCATATGGGTCGAAGGGGATCATAGGGTTACCTATGACCCCCTTTGACCCATTAAATGATGACATATGTCCCTATGGGTCCTAGGACCCCTAGGGACATATTTGAATCGTTCATATGGGTCCAAGGGGGTCAATACGTGACCTATGACCTCCATTGACCTATTAACATATTCGAATCATTCATATGAGTCAAAGGGGGTCATAGGTCACCCTATGACCCCCTTTGAACCATTAAATGATGACATATGTCCCTAGGGGTCCTAGGACTTTTAAGGACATATTTGAATCGTTCATATGGGTCAAAGGGGGTTATAGGTGACCTATGACCTCTTTTGACCCATTAAACGATGACATATGTCTCTAGGGGTCCTAAAACCCCTATGGACATATTTGAATTGTTCATATGTGTTAAAGGGGGTCATAGAGTGACCTATGACTCCTTTTGACCCATTAAATGATGACATATGTCTCTAGGGGTCATAGGAGTGCTAGGGACATATTCTAATTGTTCATATGGGTCAAAGGTGGTCATAGAGTGACCTATGACCCCCTTTGACCCATTAAATGATGACATATGTCCTTGGGGGTCCTAGGACCCCTAGGGAAATATTCGAATGGGCCATATGGGTCAAAGGGTGAGATAGGGTGACCTATGAGCCCCTTTGACCCATTAAATGATGACATATGTCCCTGGGGTTCCTAAGACCCCTAGGGACATATTCAAATGGTTTATATGGGTCAAAGGGGGTCATAGGGTGACCTATGACTCGCTTTGACCCATTAAATAATGACATATGTCTTTGGGGGTCCTGGGACTCCTAGGGCCATATTAGAATGGGCCATATGGGTCAAAGGGGGTCATAGATCATAGGCCCATTAAATGATAACATATGTCGCTGGGGGTCCTAGGACCCCTAAGGACATATTTGAATGGTTCATATGGATCAAAGGGGGTCATAGGGTGACCAATGACCCGCTTTGACCCATTAAACAATGACATATGTCCCTGGAGGTCGTAGGACCCCTAAGAACATATTCGAATGGGCCATATGGGTCAAAGGGGGTCATAGGGTGACCTATGACCCCTTTCTACGCATTAAATAATGACATATGTCCCTAGCGGTCCTAGGACCCCTAGGGACATATTCAAATTGTTCATATGGGTCAAAGTGGGTCATAGGGTGACCTATGACCCCCTTTGACCCATTAAATGATGACATATGTCGCTAGGGGTCCTAGGACCCCTAAGGACATATTCAAATAATTCATATGGGTGAAAGATGATGACATATGTCCCTAGGGGTCCTTGGACCCCTAGGGACATATTCGAATCATTCATATGGGTCAAAGGGGTTCATATGTATATGGCTTAAAAAATGAAAGGACATACACACACACACACACACACACACACACACACACACACTATTTATACTATTTTATGATAATAATAATAATATAAATAAACACTAAATATGAATATTATTATATCTATAGTAATAATAATACTATTATAGCTATAATAATAATATATATATTAATACTATATTGTAGGATAATAATAATAATAATTTAAATAAACACTAGATATTTACACTTTTATATCTATAATAATAATATTAATACTATTATAGGTATAAAATAATATTGATACTATAGCTATATTAATACTATATATATTAATACTACTATATATTAATACTATTATATATTAATACTATTGATACTTTATATTAATACTATTATACTATTAATACTATTATATATTAATACTATTATACTATTAGCTTAGTAATAAACCAAATTTGGTTTCCCTCCAATGATTTTCATAATAGCAATATAATTATGGCAAAGGAGAGAAATTATAGCAAGTTTTCCCCCTAAAACATTCACTTTGCAAAATCAGATAT